>JBBBDQ010000236.1:727500-765000 GCA_037127315.1 Ascarosepion bandense | reverse complement strand
ATATGCTCTATCCCTGATATTAAATGTGTGCGAATAACTATACCATACCTTAATATATATATATATCAACATGACCACATAGACCAAATGAAGTTTAGAAGGTACATCGACCGAAAAGTTGCGATAGCAACAACAAAGAGGAAAATAATATAATAGACAACATGCAAATACTGTAAATACATATAAGTCCATATGTGTGTACGTGCATAAATTCCCCGAGGCACAGATATAGTTAATAGTCATTTTCAGACCATATTAATGTACTTATACGTATGTATGTGAGTGTATCTGCGCGTGATTAAGTCTGATAATATGGGTGGATGGGGGATGCGGACATGTAGAGACTGAGGTTCCTATCGCGGCTCGGTGGTTATCATGATGGTCGCACTCGTGCAATCAGTTCGATTTTTTCACTGGTACTCGACTTTTGCCGTCTTAACTTTGGTAAATTAGCGTCTAGCTGCATCTGTAATGACGTCCGATTTGTGCAGTATTAATTTAAATAGCCACTTATCAAACAACTGTGATGTATCTTGAATATGAAACTTCTGAAGGGATAGATAGATAGATAGATAGATAGATAGATAGATAGATAGATAGATAGATAGAAACTAACTGAGATAGATAGATAGATAGATAGATAGATAGATAGATAGGAACAAACTGAGATAGATAGATAGATAGATAGATAGATAGATAGATAGATAGAAACAAACTGAGATAGATAGATAGATAGATAGATAGATAGATAGATAGATAGATAGATAGAAACAAACTGAGATAGATAGATAGATAGATAGATAGATAGATAGATAGAAACAAACTGAGATAGATAGATAGATAGATAGATAGATAGATAGAAATAGAAACAAACTGAGATAGATAGATAGATAGATAGATAGATAGATAGAAACAAACTGAGATAGATAGATAGATAGATAGATAGATAGATAGATAGAAATAGATAGAAACAAACTGAGATAGATAGATAGATAGATAGATAGATAGATAGAAACAAACTGAGATAGATAGATAGATAGATAGATAGAAACAAACTGAGATAGATAGATAGATAGATAGATAGATAGATAGATAGATAGAAATAGACAAACTGAGATAGATAGATAGATAGATAGATAGATAGATAGATAGATAGATAGATAGATAGATAGATAGATAGAAACTGAGATAGATAGATAGATAGATAGATAGATAGATAGATAGATAGATAGATAGATAGAAACAAACTGAGATAGATAGATAGATAGATAGATAGATAGATAGATAGATAGATAGATAGATATGTTTCTAAACAATGTGATTTATTAGAATTATTTACCTTTATTTATTCTACATCTGTTAACATTTCATATTAATTACTATTTATTTGTATAATTCCCATTCTGGTTTATGTTATCAAACTATATTTGTATATCAACGCATACATGAGCGTTCACCCTTGCACGTGTGTGTGTGTGTGTGTGAATGTAGGGTTCGGTGTATTTATGAGTACGTAGGTATGCGTGGCAGTTTGAGAATATATCCGTGCACGTGTCTGTTCATATGTATATGCGTGTCTCCCTCTACGTACACATGAGTGAATATACATGTGTGTGTACGCGCGAGTATGTTTGTATTTGAGTCTGGATATGGCATATTTGGTTACACGCATTTATTTGTGTGTACATGTCAGTGACTGCTTGCCTATGTGTGTCTGGGGATACGAGTGTAGGAGTATATGTGTAAAAAAGTGTTTGCATGTGCTTATACATATGTGCGTGCGTGTTCGCGGTGGGGAAGGATGCCCTGTAAATATTGGTCACCCAATAAGGTGTGACTGAGAGTTAATGACTAATGCCTGTTGTTAGTTTCGATTCGAGATAGCTGACAGTTTGAGGAAACCATGTGACCAAAGACTTTGGCAACTGATAGGACCGCGTCTAATACTGTTCCAATGTACAGTCACTGCTAATATCTGGGATACTTGATAATGCCACTTGCACGCGCCAGTCTGTATATTTACAATCTTGTGCAAATTAACTGAAACGAAAGGAATAATGTCTTCCAAGGATCTTTCACACTTTTCCTGATCACGTATACGTCGTCTCTTAGTGTTGTTTTTCTCTTCCGACCGCATTTTCCTTTACGTTTTAGACTGATAGATCTAGTTTCTACCTTCGCCTTGATGACACGACTGATAGTTGAAAGGCTGACACCAACAATATCCGCAATCTATTTGTAAGGCTTGCCAGTGGGTTCATGCAACGTTACAATTTCCGTACGCTTCCTTCGAGTAACGTCCATCGCAGACCATGGCCATAGAACAACTAATCTGATGCAATCAGAGATGATGTAATAATTTTCAATTATAATTGAAATCAATAATTTAAGTAGTATATATATATATATATATATATATATATATATATATATATATATATATATATGTATATACATATATATATATATATACTACTCAATACAGTCTCTTGGACTCCCATGTTTGAGTTGAAGTCCTGTTTTCTAAACAGCGTAACATTATTACATTTTCTTTATTACATATCTCGAATGCATAGACTAGTAGAGGCACTTTCTTCTTCTATGTGCCCTGTTCTTTCAGGACGTAGGCGATCATGGCTTTCTACATCGCCCTACCCCTGGTAGATCTTAGCATCTGTAACACCACGCAACCCTCCATTCTGTCATCCATCTGCTCAGGCCCTTCAAATATGTTATCCGCTGCTTTCCTCTGCATATTTTCCCCTCTATCTGGCCTGTTAGTACCAGGTTCTCCAAGCCCTCCTTCCTCATTGCATGTCCCAGGAACTTTAGCTGTCTCTTCCTGATGCTCAGTATTAATTTCCTTTTCGTTTCCATTCTTTCCAAAACCATTCGTTTCCATCATTGCTCATATGCTCGATCTATGATATTCGCAGCGTCCTTCTGCAAAACCACTATAAAACCACGATGAAATGTAACCGCAATTTCTACTCTAACAGCTTCTTTCTTCGCACTTCCCACCTGTGGAATTCCCTACCGCATGCTTGCTTCCCCGACGGATACAACCTCCAGGAGTTTAAATGTAGGGTCAATAGACACCTCCTAACACACTAAATCACACCCACTCTCTCCAACTCTCTCCCTATGTACATCCTAAGTCGTCTATCACCCTCCTTCTGACATTTCCCATACCCAATCGCTCTATGTAACCCCCTGCGCTATAGTGGCAGTGGAATGCCTTGCTTGGGGTGACACGATTAAAAAAAAATGTCAGTTGCTTCAAGTTTTTCCTTCATCTTCGATGATATTGTCCAGCATTCCCTGCCATATTGAAGAACTGACATCACACAGCAATCCAGTACTCTCTTCTTTGTTTCTAGCGAAATTTTCCTGTTTCTTAATACTTTACTTAACTGTTGGAATGCTTCCTTCGCCATGCTAATTCAACTTCGGATCTCTGTGTCGCATTTTCAGTCTTCTGTTAGAACACTTCCCAGGTATTTAATTTTTTTTAACTAATTGATTTTAGTATCCCTCGCCTGTATTTGGCATTTTGGGCTGCCCTTTTTGCTGATGACCATGCATTCGGTTTTCTTGCAGTTTATTTGTAGTCCTTTCTTGTCACTCTCTTCAGCTACCTTCTGTAGGCAGTCTTGTGGTTTCCTTTCTGTGTCTGCTATCAGCACTGTATCATCTGGGGACCTTAGGTTGCTCAAATTGTGGCCTCCGATGACGAATCCTGGCATAACATCTAGGGTTCTCAAAATAGTCCCGCTGTACAAGTTGAATAACTACTCTTTGGGAAAACCGCTTGATTCAGTAGTATATTGGAATTATATTATATTGGAATTAGTATATTGGAATTATATTATATTGGAATTAGTATATTGGAATTATATTATATTGGAATTAGTATATTGGAATTATATTATATTGGAATTAGTATATTGGAATTATATTATCTTATTTTAGTAAAGAAGTTTTGTGCCCCCGCCACACAAAAAAGCAAAACAACGGGGAGTGAAAAAAAAAAAAGAAAAAGAAACAGTTTTTCCATGACACCCCTTTTATTTTAACGCTTCCTCGGCAATTTATATTGTTTTAAAAGGAGATGATTAAAATTGGGTAAATTTTCGTTTTAGGTCCCGAAGTCTTTTCCCCCTTCAAATTTATCCAAAATAGCATTGTTTCTGTGCAAATGTATATTCTGAACTCAAATCAACAATTAGTTATTGAAGAAACCTACCTTTTTTTTATTTGAACGTCCAGAAAGAAATCGAACTACATTTTGTCTCCCGTAACTCTAACATCGTCATGTAATTAACTACTGAATGTCTTTCCACGTAGGACAACAAATTTCGGTGTATTTTCGGCCGATTTACTTCCTTTACTGAAACTTCCGCCTATTTACTTCCTGTAATGAAAGTAATACGCGATTGCATTTCTACGCGTATTACTTTCATTACAGGAAGTAAATAGGCGGAAGTTTCAGTAAAGGAATTACTTTCATTACAGGAAGTAAATAGGCGGAAGTTTCAGTAAAATCGGCCGAAATTTGTTGCCTACGCAGAACGTCATTCTGCAGTTAATTACATGACTTCGTGAGAGTTACGGGAGACAAAAAGTGCGAGATATAGTTCGTTTTTTTTATGGACGCTCAGATCAAAAAGGTAGGTTTCTTCAATAACTAATTGTTGATTTGAGTTCAACATATACATTTGCACAGAAATAATGCTATTTTGGATAAATTTGAAGGGGGGGGGGAGCCTTCGGGACCTAAAACGAAAATTTGCCTAAAATTCTAATAAAACCTGAACATATGATGAAAGTAAACTTATACATTTTCTTTGTGCTTGAGAATTGACGACAAAAATTATAAATACAATCTATTTATTAGATCTTTTATTTACAAGAATATGTTTTTAAATCGTTTCACCCCAAGAAAGGCAGTCCTGCTATTGGTATTCAGGGGGTTACATGAAAGGAGAGTCAAACCTGAAGAATAAGGTGCAGGGAGTGTCGGAGAAAGAATAAGAAAAAGATGGGAATCTTGGAGATAAAAAATGGCAATTGACATTACATTTCAAACATATGCACCGTAATGGGGGCGCTAGAGGGTGTCGTCAGTGATGTCATCGCGAGGATCACTAGGGGGTTTCTGGTCTTTCAACATCATACCCCCCCCATCACCGCGCCGACTCGACCAGAGATGATCAGTTTCTGGCCCACTCTCGATAAGCGCTTTCAGACACTGGAAAATTACGTTTAGGCCCGGTACAAAACCCTGCAAATGCTTCCGATTGGCGACAGTCAGAGCCACTTTCCATTTAGAGGCGAACCGCACATGAGCTCGTCCGAAACATTAATTTAGACGCAGAATTTCGGGGAATTTTAGCTAACAATTTGGAATCCAGGCACTCTCTCTTTTGATCCATAACCAATTAGCTGTTCTTTCCACTGTTTCGGTTATGGACTTGAGTGCTTTTACACAATTAAAATCTAGTGGCATACTTAAATTCATACAGTCGGAACATATTTGTAGAAAAGACTGAGGGGAGCCACATCACGTCGGTCAGAAAGAGACTGAAATCAAGATGCCAAGTCAGGATCTGTTACATTGCATACGGCATATCACGTTGAATACATCGGTTCTCGTTCGATCACCGAAGTTAAGCAACGTTGAGCCTGGTCAGTACTTAGATGGGTGACCACTTGGGAATATCAGGCGCTGTAAGCGTTCAGTGACGGATGTGCGTAGTGATGCAGTGGATATCGGCTTGGGAAGAGAAATCGGTGAGCCGAGTTCGAATTCCAGTCGAGTACCCTGCATTCACTTCAGCACTGTTACCCTTGGGAAAGGTCCTGCATTCACTTCAGCACTGGTACCCTTGGGAAAGGTATTAATCCGTCACTTCCCTCCAGTTATGGGTTAAATAACAGGATGGGTCCTGGCGGCAACCCATTTAGTGTTGGTGTCACAATAAAAGCACCCTTGGTAGCCCTGGCGAAGCATTAAGTATTCAGCTATTTGACAAGATTATGAATTTCGCTGCAAACTGCGCCAGGGTTCCAAATGCACAGGGAATACTGGAGGGGTGTAGTGAGTTCTATCTCG
Source organism: Ascarosepion bandense (assembly GCA_037127315.1). Lineage (NCBI taxonomy): Eukaryota > Metazoa > Mollusca > Cephalopoda > Sepiida > Sepiidae > Ascarosepion > Ascarosepion bandense. The sequence continues at coordinate 758,885 of JBBBDQ010000236.1, read as the reverse complement.
GCCAAAGGCTACAAGACGACGACATTACATTAGAGATGAATAACTGAAGCACCAAACAAGGTAAGGCAGCAGTATTAAATGTGCAAGACAGACTCTGACGAGAATTTTTTTATCTCCCGTGACATAGTGACCCAACTATCCTTGTAGTAGATGCAACCATTCGATTCGATGTGGTAGCCTCACTTCCGATTTCACGCTGACTCGTGTCTTATAACATTTCAATAATTTACATCTCTCTAAACTCAGTCAGTTGAGTGCCATACGTGATACACGCTTGGGCGATCATGTCTCGAAAGAGACATGACTGACTGGCAGACGATTATCCCGCAGTAGGTTGCCATTGCTTTCTGCGGTAGACTGGTTGCCGACCAAGGCTATAGAACCCAAACTGTCCTGTTATTTAACCCATAACTGGAAGGAATAGACGGATTAATACCTTTCCCAAGGGTATTTGCGCGTAAGTAATACAATGAATTCAGCTGGAATTCGAACTCGGCTCTCCGATTTCTCGTTCCGAGCCGATATCCAATGCACCACAACGCACATCCTTTATATCTCTAAACTCACTAGTCCTATTTGGAAAGATAAATCAATTTCTATAAAGAGGTATGCAGAAGGGTCTCGACTTTATGCAATCTGTGTTCGATCGTATAACATAGGAAACTTGCATGCATATCTTAATCTAGGATTATGTTAATTTTGGGGGTTAGAGAGGCTCATAACTTTTGCATACCTTATTTGCTATATCATGATACGTTCAGATCTATATCTCTCCTTGTACAATGTATAACAGTCTTGAATGTCTATAGATACTAACCCAGAAAATATATAGTTCAATACTTACGTTTAAGTAAAAACAAAGCAAAAATGAGTTTTTATCTAGATTGAACATTTCTTTTTTTCTGTCACTGTATATCAAATTCATAAGAGAGTAACTGAATTACAAAATGGAAAAGACATGTCACGTAAGATTTTCAATTTTGTCATATATATATATATATATATATATATATATATATATATATACTTTAGAAAATTGCAAATGTTTACTAATAGACTCCGACTTTAGTTCAACACACACATGCAGAAAGAAAGAAAAATACTGGATTTTAAAATTAAATACACACAAGCTAGGGTTAAATACAGGCTTAGGTGTTTTGAATCTTGACAAATATTTCAATAGCTAAACGTTTTTAGATACAATTAAAAACATTTTCTCTAAAACAAAATTTATAAGTATTATAAAAGATAGGTTTGCGTTTACAAATATTTTTTAAAAATATGTCGCTTTCTGCGTCACGTGATGTAAACAAACTCTCTCCACGGACGCTCTCGTGAAATACGTTTCTAATTTAAATTTTAAAATCATTTTTTTCTGATGAAGGACCGAGGCCGGTCTGAAATATAAAATATAATAATAGAAATAAATAAATAGTCAAAAAATACATTTTTAAACTTACAACTTTTTAATAGTTTTTCCTATATATATATATATATATATATATATATATATATATATATATATATATATATATTATCCCTCATCGGATCATTGGTAGCACGATTTTCATGCACAGTGCATTCTGCAGGTGCTGAGTATATAACGACCGTTACGTAATTTACATTCCAATAAAAAAATATCTGGTTACCACAATGTTGGCACAGTCATATGTTATTCGGGATTACCATCTGTTATTTTAAAAAATATATTTGGCATTTAAAATAAACGGTATTTATATACATATATATGCAAAAGAAATTACTTTAGAGCTGTGAATGTTATTTTTATATTAATTTTAAAGGCGGTAGTGGTTCCTTTAAAAAACATAATTTACATTCAAAATTAATCTGGAGCAAGCTATTTCAGTAGGTATTTACTTTTATGCCTACATATAACCCTTAATTCATTTCTCTTGTTTAATAAGCTAAGGCTAGTTAAGCGTTTTAAGATAACTAATGATTCAACAAGACACAAATTACATCTATCACCTTCCCCATTATAAAAACTGGCTTTAGCTACAATATTTTACGGAATAATGACTGTATTATCACAATTCTTTAATTTTCAGAAATGTTTTGAGGGAGCTGTGCTGTTCATGTATTTTATATTGCCTAAAGTGTTACGGTGATGGTAGAAATAAAATCTCCAATTATAAAATTTGGCATCGTTACCGGAATGTATACTAGATTGGTATACAATATTATTAGTCATACATTGGCCGTTTAAAGGACAGATCAAATTTGCTTTTTTTTTTTTTTTTCAATTAACTTTGTTGGACATGTTTAATATATTGTTACGTTGGGAAATAGATTTATCGATTAGGCAGTATATCTTCATTCAAACATATTTCAGTGAATGCTATAGACATAGTATGTTTATTTTTATAATGATCCTTTCCAGATGTGCGTTGTGATGCAATGGATATCGGCTCGTAGCGAGCTGAGTTCGAATTCCAGGTGAATTCATTGCATTCACTTACTCTTGGGAAAGTATTAATCCGTCTCTTTCTTCCAGTTATGGGTTAAATAACAGGACAGATTGGGATCTATAACCTTGGCTGGTAACCAGTCTACTGCAGAAAGTAATGGCGGGATAATCTGCCCAGTTAGACATGATCGTCCAATCGTGTTGCCCGTGTGGCACTTAACTGACTGACTATCAGTTCCTTGATATTAAGATGAAATTCATCAAGGTAGGCGTTGTAGATTTTTCCTACCCAAGTACTTTCGATCTCCTCCAAGATCATCATCAGCGGCGATTTACAGAGACAAACTTATTGTAAGTATGATAAAATCTGAATTTTGTTGTGATGGTGAAAAAAACACGCGTGAACACGCTCTGTTATAATTATTTTAAAATTTCAAATCTATCCGTTGTAGCTATGGAATATTTTGCAAAACAAACGTCTCAATATAAGGTAACTGACCATCAATTAGTAGAAATGCAAAATGCTATTAAATGTTTGTTAAATGCACCACAATACGTTGCGACTACATTCGTAATAAATTTTGTTGGGTGTTGTTTGGTTCTTGTAGGAGATCGAAAGTACTTGGGTAGGAAAAAAGTACGGTGACTTCCTTGATGAATTTCATCTTAACATCAAAACACTGATTATAGAAATGAAAAGGATTATTACATAATTACACAAACATAACATGTATCTATATTATTCAGTCATATATATATATATATGTTGCTATATATATATATATATATATATATATATATATATATATTTAACACTTGTGATAGCCTTCAAATACCTACCCATACACCTTATATACAAAATGCTTCATTTAGATCACATGTTGTGTTTCTAAGAATGCATGTAATTGTAATAGACATTGGTGCCGATCTAAGACGTTTATTTTGAATTATTTTAAATTCATTGCTATGTATACGATTCGCTCTCATTATATTTCTTTACTTTTTCTCTCTTTTTTTACGTTTATCTTTCTCACTTCTCCTATTGTTCCTACATCTAATTATAATTTTTATTTCATTTTCCTTTTATAAGTTTTAATTATTTTTACTGAATTTTTAAAATGATATTAATAGTAGTTATTTTTTTTCATTTGTATCAAAATTATGATTTACATTTTTTTTTACCGTAAATATAACCCATTATATTTTAAATTAAATTTCAGTGTTAAATTTTCCACGTCATGTTTTTTTCTAAGAAAGCAGACGAGTCGCTATAGACGCTATGTCGATACTTGATGTTAACATTTATTTCTCTGTACTCTGTTCGTTTTTTTTTCTATTTCTATTTTTTTTTCTTTTTTCTTTTTCTCTTCTTTCCATTTATCAATTGTCTACTTTTTTCTTTTTTCTTTTTTCTATCTTTGTGTTTTTTATTTTTTATTTATTTTTTTTTTAATGAGCTAGGTTTTTTTGTAAATTACCGTTACAAATGTCTATTCTCACTATGGACATGTGAGCGTCTGTGTATAAAATTTTTTAGTGGGGATATTTTGAAGATTAATTGTTGTATCATTTGGGTCTGACAAGCCGCAAGGCCATCATTGTGCGGTGAAATATGTATTACCCATGAAATTGTAGTATATCTAATTTCTTTTGTAAATTACATTACTCTGTTAAATTAAATAAATGAGTTCTTTTGAGTTCGTCTCTATCGGAATTTACCTGAATAATATACCAAGCATTCTACGTTATATATATATATATATATATATATATATATATATATATATATATATATATATATAAACAGTATATATAAGTTAATAAGTGAAAAGACGAAAAAACTTTGTTGTGAAGTGTTTCGTTCAGAAAATAACATCATCATACAAAAAAAAACCGGAAAAAACAATAAATGTCGAATCCAGTTTCTAAGAAAACATTAAAGTAACACTCAAAGAATTCGTTTCTAATTAAAAGGACTTTTTTTTTTTTTTTTTTCTTTTTCTTTTTGTTTCCCGTTTAGGATGCGGTTTCCAGTTTTCTCTTTTCCAATCTTTTCACACTTTTCCTTTATTTTTTTTTTCAATTGGAGTAGATAGACTAAACTATCGCCCGGTTCACACTCCACCCACATCTATTGAACGGGTGAAGAGGCTCATCCCTTGTTTCCTGTTTAGGATGCGGTATCCGGTTTTCTCTTTTCCAATCTTTTCACTCTTTTCCTTTATTTTTTTTTTCAATTGGAGTAGATAGACTAAACTATCGCCCGGTTCACACTCCGCCCACATCTATTGAACAGGTGAAGAGGCTCATCCCTTGTTTCCTGTTTAGGATGTGGTTTCCGGCTTTCTCTTTTCCATTCTTTTTACCCTTACGTAGCCCCCTGCGCATCAGTGGCGTTACCGCCTTGCTTGGGGTGATATGATTAAAAAAAAAAAAAAAAAAAAAAAAAAAGGGAAATTAATTCACTCACGCAAAACTGTTTCAAATCAATAAAAGCAGAAGGCTTTTTCGTGTAAAATATCTGTATATTATCAATGCTTTTACTCATTCATGCTGAATATAAAATATAAGATAATTATTAAAAAAAAGTCCTGAATATTTTTCCCTCTTTCGAAACAACATATTGTCTATAGGTGTGACATTGGTGCCATTGAGAACATCTCCCACTGGCATGGGGAGTGTTTCCGTGAGTCTCCGGATTGTTCTTACATTCCGACTTACTTCCGACTTTCACAAGTAAACTCAGTCAGTTTCTCGTCTTCCTTTCTCGTTTCCCTTCCTCTCATAACATTTGCATGCTAGATAAAATCTATTATATTACAGATAAAGACTTCTCTCGACAGTAGTCTACAAATATCTTCGTGTTCGGCGTCTTCAATGCCCACCATGTTAAGTGGCTTCATCATTAAGGTCAATGACAACGCTGGCTTCTATACTATGAACTTCTCAATCTTTCACTTAAATAATAGATTCCTCCACGCATTTCCCTTGTAACTTCTCTACTTGATCTCATCGCTTTCTTACTTTTGATTCTTACCATTTTCATTGTTGAGGGTTGGGGACCAAAGACATTTATGAGGATCTAGAACTCATAGTCGTCCTTCTACTAGACTGGTCACCAACCATGGTTTCAGAGGCCTAACCTACATTGATATTTAACTCATAGTAACTCATTCATAATTTCCGGAGAATACGGAAAGTGCGACACAGATCCAAAGGCGACTTGGCAGGGCAAAGGACGCGTTCCAGAAGCTGAGTAAAGTATTAAGACACAGGAAACTTTCACTACAAACAAGGAAGAGAGTACTAGATTGCTATGTGATGTCAGTTCTTCAATTTGTAGTGAACGTTGGACAATATCAACAAAAATGAAGGGAAAACTTGAAGCAGCTGAAATGTGGTTCTACAGAAGGATGCTGCGGATATTGAGGACCGAGCATGTAAGCAATGACGTGGTTTTGAAAATGATGGAAACGAAAAGGAAATTAATATTGAGCATCAGGAAGAGAAAACTGAAGTTCCTGGGACATGCAATGAGGAAGGAGGGCTTGGAGAACCTGATACTAACAAGCCAGATAGAGGAGAAAATAGACAGAGGAAAGCAGCGGATAACACATTTGAAGGGCCTGAGTAGGTGGATGACAGAACGGGGGCTGCGAGACGTTACAGGAGAAAGCGTGATAAGAGCCACTAGGGATAGGGAGACGTGAAAGTTCATGATCGCATACGTCCTTAAAGGACAAGGCACGAAGAAGAAGAAGAAGAAGAAGAAGAAGAATAAGAAGAAGAAGAATGTAACAAACCAGAATTAAATTCGAGTCGGTTATATTATTCTTGGCCTTTTTTTTTTTAATTTTAAAAGCTTATCGTATAAAGGCAATAAATAAAGAACTAAACCGGTTTGCAAAAAAAAAAAAAAAAAAAAAATCACCAAAGCCACTCAACCATTCTTTCTCTAGAACTCGTGGTATCCGTATCAATTTCTGTAATGGAGAATCGTTTCTCTTGGAACGTTCTCCAGACCGACAAACTCACTGAGAAGCTAACCTAAACTTTTAAATTTCTATTGCTCTGTTTCTTTTTTCCTGGTTGTCTTTCTTTCAGTCGAAAGGATTCTAGTGCCCTGATGCTTATGGCGTGAGCGCTTATATTCGTGAAACTCTCTCACTGGCAAAGGAACTGTCTCTTGAGACTCCTGATTTCTCATATATGTGCTTCCGACTTTCATTAGTAAACAGTCAGTTATCTCTTTTTCCGTTATCGTTCCTCTTCCTCTGTGTGTTCGGCGACTTCAATACTCATTATGTCAAATAGCTTTATCACTCTCATGCTTAGAACAAAATGATTAAAAGAGATTTATAATTGTTTAGGATTAATATTTGATAACTATAATCAAATTGTATGAACGCAAACTTATAATGCACTAGTCATATGCCGTGCAATACTTGTTCAAATATTTAACTCCGTATTCAATGGCTTAAAAGATGCGAGTACAAATTAGGTGCTCCTCTATTTTCGCAGGTGTCAATCTGAGGTTTTTGCAGAGGATTCGGAAAAAGATGGATGATTGATGGCGATTAGGAAGGTGTTTAAAATGATCATTTGTGATGGCAACGGGAGGCCTCCATTCATCCTCTCACTGGGCCTCAGACTCAACACAGAGACCTACATCGTGCCTTGACGAGTAGTGCTGCCCTGGGTTAAAAGAATAGTTGCTGGAAAGTCCTATGTCTGGCAACAGGACTCTGCACCATGCCACACAATCAAGAGAATTCAGTCATGACTGTCAGATAATCTCTTACATCTGGCCACCTAGGTCCCTAGGTTACAACCTCTTTAATTGTTATGTGTAGGGCGCAGTTGAGCGAGAGACCAATAAAACTTCGTGTAACCAAAGATGAACTGAAATCATGACAGCATCCATTAATTTAAACAAGGAGACCGTCAAGGAGAGATGCAGAAGATATCGATGTTGTCTGGGGGTGATGATTTGACTGAATAAATTTAGTTTTTAGTATTTTCAGATATTTTTCTGTAATTTGTATGATTATATATATCTGTTAAAATATGATGTCAGTGTTATTTTCATTTTTTGTATAATTTAGACGACAATTTGTCCATCGCACCCATATATATATATATATATATATATATATATATATATATATATATATATATAAGAAAACTAAATATAAATGTATATATACTTGGATAATGTTAGGAAAATTAATGTTAAAGTGAAAAAGTTTTTCATGTGATACGTTTCGTCATTTAGGACGTCATCGTCATCAAGTTATGTAACGTTGCTGTAACTGCACATGCGCATAAATTAATATGTTCCGTAATATGTTTGATTTGAGTTTTGTTTAACGGCATATGTTGGTTATTTAATGCCGAAAAAGTAGAGTTTAAAGATTTTTTTTTTTAATGTTTGGTTATAGTAAGAAAGTTGATTTAGTCAGATTTTGACGAAAAAAAATTTATTTTTATTTTATTTTAGAAAACTGAAGATGTCTTCTAGTTACGTATTCAAAAATGTATTGCTGGTAATTTTCTTCCTTCAAAAATGTACGATGACAATTTTTTTTTTCAAAAACGTGTAATGGTAATAACCTTTTTTCTTAAAAAAATGCATTGTTGTTAATATTTTTCATTCAAAAGTGTCTATTCTTCTATAAAAGTCTATTTTTATATATATTATATTTCTATAAAGGTATTTTTATACTTTCATAGTGTTTTGACCCCAGTTTGGGGGTTAGCTATTTACCCATAGCTGGGAGGCTAACAGGTGCTACCACTCCGGGTCAGGGTGGATCTGGGAACAACAGCAATCAAGAGGTGGTTCCATGCTCCTCACAACTTCCCAATCAGAGGCCTTGCTGCTGGATGCAGTTTACCGTCATACCCAGAACCCCGTAATATGTAATAAATTGTTTAGCCATTCTTATTTAGTTTCTATTTCTTTTTGTTTATATTTTAGCAATTTTGTTATTAGGCATCGCACATTGTGATAACAAGATCTGCTAAGTAAGGTGAAATGTTATAAAAATTTATACTCAAATTTACTGTTGATTATCCAGGGATTAAAACAATTTCTATACACCTTCCTCTTGATGAATAGCTTTTTTCTTTTTAATTTGAATTTTTTTTTTTAATCATGTCACCCCAAGCACTATAGCGCAGCGGGTTACATAGGGCGATAGAGGAGTTAGGATGTACATAGGGGGAGAGTTGGAGAGAATGGGAGGGTTAGTGTGTTAGGAGGTGTCTATTGACCTTACATTTAAACTCCTGGAGGTTATAGCCGTCGGGGAAGCAAGCATGCGGAAGGGAATTCCACAGGCGGGAAGTGCGAGAAAAGAAGCTGTTGGAGTAGAAATTGCGGCGGAATAATTATTATTATGGTGCACAATTAATACACTGAGTTTGTTCTATTGTTAAATGATTGCTTTTGTCTTCATGTAAGGTCGTGTATAATGATAATATACACGCTAAAAAGTCAGCTTTCTTCTACCGAGCGCCCATAGCCCAGAGGTAGTACCGCCGACTGACACCAAATCGGTCGGGTTAAAAGCAATCGGAGTCTAACCGTACTGATGAGCTGTGATACAGCGAAACAGATCTGTCTGCAGATGACTATATATATATATATATATATATATATATATATATATATATATATATATATTCTAAACATATACTGTTAAATATAAGAGACAATGAATGTCTATTATGTTTAATCATGAGCCGTTCTAAACATCGCATTTTGGCTTTAATTTCGGGTGAAAATAAAGACAAAAATTCTCCAACATTTGGATAATTTTTTATTAAGTTGGTTCTAATCTTTCGGCTCACATGAGCCATCTTCAGAGAGGTTACAAGGACGTTAACATACAAACATCAACCATCAAAGACGATTTTACCTTGTGTTGACAAAACTTTGCTAAGCAACGATAACAGTTCATTAAATTGAATATAGCCGAATTAATGGAAATAAGACATTTCATATAGCCAAATTAATGGAAATGAGACATCCCATATAGCCGAATTAATGGAAACCTGATGTCCAAACTTCGTGTCTATAACATCTATAACAGTGGAATACAAGCACAATAGATCGAATATATATAAGTCCAAGTGTATACATCATCCGTTAAATCAGTTCGAAAGCAGTTAGAACCCGCTGTGATAACCAAATGCCAAAACTAACTGAAACTGAATTTAATAGCTCTAAAAATACATGCAGTAATGGCATCCTACCGGTTCGAACCGGTTCACGCGAACAGATACTTAAAATTATGAGAGCTTAGCGAACCAGTTATTGAATCATCCAAAAATAATCTTGTATATTAATAGCCGATGGCCGAGATAAAATGTTAGTTGCACCCTGCTCGCTCCGGATATTAATATATCAAATTATTTTCGGATAGTCCAACAACCGGTTCGCTAAGTTTTTATAATTTTAAAAATCGTTTCAAACGCGCCTAGTGAAACTCTAGTAGATACAAACACCTTAATGTTTTGAAGTTAAAAATGTGGCAAATTTAGTCATAAATTTTATAGCTCTCCCATTGAATTTTTGTACTGCAGTAATTCAGTTCAAATATGACTAAGAAACCATAACACATCTAATGACACTAGAGTCAAAAGGCATCAATTTAATGAAAATTTAAATCTGGAAATATCTTAATAAATAAAAGTTTATATATATATATATATATATATATATATATATATATATATATATAGGGCGCGACGGACAAATTGTAGTCTAAATTATGCAAAAATATAATTAACACTGACATTACATTTTAACAGATATACTCATCAAAATTACACAAAAATATCTGAAAATACTAAAGAGTAAATTTATTCAGTAAAATCATCACTGGTTTCAACCACAACCTCCAGACGAGTTCGGAATCTTCTGCATCTCTCCTGGACGGTCACCTTGTTTAAGTTATTGAATGCTGTCATAAATTATCAAAATGGTTTAATTCTTCTTGATACTTTTTTCACTCTTAGACTAAAAAGAAACCGAGCAGAGTCGGTTTCTAAGGATTACCTGCCTTTATGGAACCATTTCCTAGAAATTTAGGATGCCACCGTTGCGCTGATGTCCTTTGGATTGTAGCGGAATGGTTATACGCGTTGTTTAGTCAGGTTTTGCTGTCAACTAGTGGCCGTGACTTCAATCCCTATATCGGGCAGTGTAAAAAATATAATCTGGTTGAGTAGGGAGAAACAAGAAGCGGCTCCCCAGGGAGAAAATTTTTTAAAAAATCAACACAGTTTTCTCATATAGCAAAAATAGTGGACAGATGTTTAGCCAAAATGCCATATCTATAATAATCAGAGATGAGAGATATAGTTTGAATTAGTCAATGTATACAGGGGTTCCTCGACAGAGTCCCGTTCGTAACCAGATTTTCCGGATAAGTCGGAACATACCATCCACTTTCCGACACTTCTGTCACTCACCTATGTTGATGTAATAAGAAAATAATAATCTAGTACATAAAGCATTTATATGACGTATGTTAACATTCAATCAGTTAAGTCAGTTAAGTACCATAGGTGATACATGCTTGGGCGATCATGTCTTGAAAGAGACATGACTGACTGGGCAGACGATTATCCCGCAGTAGGTTGCCATTGCTTTCTGCGGTAGACTGGTTGCCAGCCAAGGCTATAGAACCCAATATGTCCTGTTATTTAACCCATAAGGAAAAGACGGATTAATACCTTTCCCAAGGGTATTTGCGCGTAAGTGAATGCAATGAATTCAACTGGAATTCGAACTCGGCTCCCCGATTTCTCGTTCCGAGCCGATATCCACTGCACCACAACGGACATAGGACTAAAAAGAAACAAAGAAAACATAGGCACATCCACTCCATTTTCGATACCTAAATTTTAAATTGAATTTTTAAAAATAAAAACTTTTTCTTGAAACTTTAATTTTGGCTTAATTGAAAGCTAAATGATTTCATTTACTATTTCCACTAAGATAAATACTCGGGTGTATTTCAAACAGAAATTTTATACATTGGAATCTAAAATTTTGAGATTTTTTTAAAAAATTTCAATTTTTTAGCATTTTTTTAGCGATCGATATATTTGTAAACAAAAATTAATTCTCGGTTTAAAAAATCTTCCAAAAATAAAATATACATCTCTCACTCGTAATTTTTGAAAAATAATCAAATTTAAAGTTAAATTAATATGATTTTAAACAAATATTACTTGTTTATAGCATGAAATTTAGAATAAAAGAAATTCTTAATCATAAAGGTCTGAGTCGTTGACCTATCAAGTAGGCGGTGACAGCTTCTAGCAATCAATCTTGAAGTATGTTGACTAAAAGTTGACATAACCCAGTTTAACATTTCGAAAAAGGAACAACTCTTGAAACATGTAACTTTTAATGATCAGTCTCTTATAAGTTTCCATAGTAAAAGAAAAAAATGTGCAGTTTAACATAATAAAAAAAATAGAAATTATTTTAAAAATCTTAATTTTAAATATAATGGATATAACAAAATGAAAATGATACATATAATAAAATGAAACTGTTTTAAGTTGCTTGTATATTTATTGCTAGTGTTGTCAGTGGCTCTTGGTAAATGAGATGACAAAGCGTAAGATCTTGTCTCTCTTGCAATACAGAAATTCTGGGGAAGAAAGAAAACCAAACGTGAGTTTGTTTTTCATTTTTTCTTTTTTCTTTTTCACCAACTTATAGTTTAACAAGAAAAAGTCTTCATGTCTCACAGGGAAACTCAATATGCGTACACATATGTTTCAAAACTTTGAAAAACAGTTTATTTCTATTAATGTGGTTTAAATACTATTGTATATATTGCTATATAAAATCTAAAATTATTTATAAATGGAACTTTGTGTGTGTTTGTGTGTGTGTGTGTGTGTGTGTATCCGTTACCTATAGACTCCGAAACGGCTGAACCGATTTTCTTGAAATTTTACACAGTTGTACTATAAGCGTCTGCGAGTGTTCTTAGCTAGGTTTTGTGTCGAGATACCCCCGATAAATATCGAAAATCGATAATCGAAAAAATCGGGTTATAGAAGGAGTGGTCCGATTTTAATCAAATTTGATACACTCATAGACAAAGACATAAGAAACGATATTCAGAAGTATCAAGGTTGCAGTTCTTACAATAGTGCAGAAAATCAATAATAATAATAATAATATATATATATATATATAAGGCAAGATGTTTGTGTGTGCATCTGTTTATCTGCCTGTATGTCTGTATTTTTTCAGCCCTTTTATTTTAGTTTTTGCTCCGAGTTTGGCTCTAAGTAGGTATAATTGTAGTTCTTAGTTTCAGCCATGATAACATTTACTCAAAGGACTTATTTAGCCTTCAAAATTCAGTTTACGATGAAAAAAAACTTATTTGATATCGATACCAGGAAATCAAAATTTGACTTACATCCATTTATTTTTCTTTCAGTCTTCGGTTTTGCTTTAACTGGAAACAACTATTGCTTTTTAGTCTTTCGTGCCAACGTCCAAAGTGTCTGAGTTGCAGGACCATGGATTAGTTTTAAAGCTTTCCTTACACCCGAGCAACGCCGGGCTATACTGCTAGTATATTATAGAACATGTATATTGATCTTGACTTGTATAAAAATACGCATGCTGTTGGCACATTGAATTATTTTAAATCCCTAAGTCGGCACATGATTCGCACAAGGTTACCGACACTGCTAAAAAGTAATTATATAAGGTTTTACGTAAATATTAGTAAACAGTTACAAATATGAGGTAACCAGCGAGGACACCTTAGTATAGTAGTGATAGTCTACAAGATTTGTGTTGTTCATCTCTACTTCGAGGCTACGCCTCCCACTTCGTTAATTAAATATATAATATGAAATAAAAACATAAAATCGAATCGCTACTCCTCCCTTATAATTAATAATACCTAATAAATAATGCCTTAGTTTTTAATTTGATCTGAATGTCTTTAACTAAATATCTATTGAGCTACATCCCCAGGAGGTTGGGTGTGACACAAGTTTGATTTAATGCAGAGTACTAATCCAGTTGAAGATCTTGCATTCACTTACGCACAATTACCCTTGGGAAATTCCCGCCTCTTCCCTCCAGTTCTGGGTTAAATAATAGGACAGATTGGGTTCTATAGCCTTGGTTGACAACCAGTCTATCGTAGAAAGCAATGGCAACCAACTGCGGAATAATTTTCTGCCCGGTCATTTCGAGACATGATCGCACAAAGCGTGTATTACGTATGGCACTGACTGTGCATAGAGGCCAGGGATATAAATAGTCCCCCCCCCCACCGCGATCATTGTCACGCTGTCATCAGTATTTAATCAAGTCTCTCCGATAAGAGCAATGTCTCTATTGTCACACTAGACTCGCTACCCACCAATCCTACTTTTTTAGTGCAAAAGAGAGCTGTCCTGCTTTATAGTTAGGATACACTGGAATTACTTCATAATTTTAAGAGGAGCATATGAAAACCGACATTGATTCCACCACGAAAGCTCTATTTACGTACCCTCCCACGTAGGGTGTGACAGCATGTCGTTTTCAATATGAATTTGGTGCCCATACGCGTACATATAAGACAAAGACAAAAAATGGACAGTCACTGCAACCACTACCACGCTGGGCTCAGTATTCCCCAATACTTTTTAGTACAATGAGGGAGGTGCTGCCGTACAGATAGAATCTATGGGACCAGAAATCCCCCAAAGATTTTCCGTTAACTGTAAGAAAATAAAAACATGGCATGTATATATTTCTGAGATGAGGTAGTATTTACACTATTTGTATCGTTCAGACTATTGCCTTCAATTTTATTGCCATTATTACGACGTTTTCACCACTGAACAATTAACATAGGAAGTTAAGTTCATGGCTACCAGAAGTGGAATGAAAATGATATACCTCAATGATCGTAATAAAGGGTTCTGTTGAAAATTCCTCGCACCTGAAGAAGGCCGGAGCGTACAACGACCGACACGTCGTAATAATGGCAGTAAAGATGTGGACAATAGTCAAAACAAGGTAAATAATGTAGAAACATGGCTGTAAGGTGAAGAACTGGTACTACAATTTGATATCAGTCCGAAGGCATTGCAGCTGTTTTCGTGTTGACCCGCAACGGATTCGTTGTTTGATGTTATTTGTTTCATTTTCGAACGCTCCTTTAAAGATATGCTTAATAAATTACGATAGTGCTTTCCGATTTCCTAAGTGCACCATTGAAAATGTCCTGTTTGTTGACCTTACAATTACGACACCAATAAAAACACTCCCACGGCTTTAATAGGTTTTAATTTCATATGATATTGACATTTTCAAAATTAGTTAAGCTGTAGTAAGAGAGGAGGGGGCAAAATGAAATACATAAACAAAACTATCAACCAGTGTACCCATGGTTAGTGCATCGAATCTCCATCTTGCTGCTGCTGCTTATTATTATTATTATTATTATTGTTGTTGTTGTTGTTATTATTATTATTGTTGTTGTTGTTATTATTATTATGTCATTTTTCATCATATTTCGATTTCTGCTTTGGTCTCACTACCAACCAAGTCTGCGGGGAGACCTAAGGCAGGTCGTGGCGTGTTGTTATGACTCCATTTCATGTTTTTCTATCTTCCCTATCATCCCTAGCATTACATAGATAAAGTTTTCCTTAGTGTGTGGGCTGTACTTAATAAGACAATTTTTTTGTATATCTCTTAAGCTGGGGTTTCCAGGGATTCTTTCAATGTGTTGTTTTGTTCCATTTTTTATCATTCCAAGTGCACCTACTATCACTGGCACAACTCTTGTTTTCAATTTCCACATTTTTTCTATTTCAATTTCCAGGTCTTTATATTTTGACAGTTTTTCAAATTCCTTGATTGCTATGTTACAATCCGCTGGAAAAGCCATATCAATCAATAGACAAGTTTTCTCCTTCTGGTTTTTAACAATAATGTCTGGCCTGTTTGCTTCAATTTTTCTGTCTGTGTAGATGGTGTAATCCCATAGAATGGTTACATCTTCTATTTCTGTAACCGGTGCTGGGTGATGTTCATACCAGTGTTTGTTTACAGCTTTTCCATAATGTTTGCACATTGCCCAATGTAAATATTGCCCAACTCTATCGTGGCGATTTTTATATTCATTTGGAGCAAGCAAAGAACAGTCTGAGATTAGGTGGTCTATTGTTTCTTGGTGCTTATCACAAAACCTGCATTTTGGATCCATATTATTATGCATAATATTTGCCTGAAAGTTTCTAGTGAAAAGACTTTGGTCTTGTGCTGCAAGAATAAAACCTTCAGTTTCAGACTTTAATCCAGATGCACGTAACCATCGATGAGTATTAACTTTGTCAACATTGGATTTATTGGCACGTTCTGGATATTGGCCATGCAGAGGTTTGTCTTGCCAGCGCTTTTTCATCTGTTCAAGAGCTTTATCTTTGGTTATTATTATTATTATTATTATTATTGTTATTATGATTATTATTATTATTAGCAGAACCAGTGGAATTTCCACGGAAGGATAATTATGATTTCCTGGAAAGATTTTACTTTGTCATACTACAAATGATAGTAACGTCTTCAAACATAAAGGTATTGGATAATAAAATAACGATAACACAGAGTGTTGTTGTGTTGCTTCGTTTTGGTATAATTAAAAGATAACACAAACTTGAATTAATGTTGTTTATTTTTGGTATAAAACTTTAGGTTTTTACATCAAGTTACAACCTTTAAATTTTGTGTGGATACAGGAGCAGACTAGCTAAATTCTCTTCACTGTGGGATGCTAGTAGTAAACCAGCCTATCCCTTCTGGACTCTAGTGGTCAACTGACTAGCGTCTTCTCCTACACAAAACTACTGTCCTTAACTCCTACTTCTTACTCCTACACTTACTCCTACCAAAAGCAACGGTTCCTTATTTTGCCGCCCAATTTTGAATTCTTAGCGTCAGTGTGTCTATCTTTTTCTATTTTTAGAACACTCGCCATTTTATAAACCATAACAGAGTAATTTTATTAAAATATCTATAAAAGTAATGTCTATAGAAGCTACTTTACTGTAATCTTATATTAAGCGGCGTGTGCACAGACCATAACCAAAATTTTGAAAGAGAAAATGTTTTTCTTTATTACTGGAAAATCATGGCTCCTATGTCCATTGTAAACAGAAAAGACCAACTGAGTAATGGTCAATAGGTGTAAAGCAAGAAATTTCGTTATTGGGTCGCGGGATACGACAACAAACCTACCTATTTTTACTATATTGTACAGTACACACACATATACACACACACGCAATCAATGCTATAACCACCAGCTTAAGCTGCTACTGCTACTGTAATGCTATAGGATCTCTCCTCCTACTATCTCACTCTTTACTACCCTTCCGTTTGGCAAAGATGAGAGAAAGGCTGAGGAGAGTAGCGTTTATATATTATGAAAAGATAGAGGGGAAGGAAAAGCTCATGTAGAGAGTAAGTGGCGTAACGGACGGAGGAACTAAGTAACTAAGGAAGGAACAAGCAGAATTATTATATGATTCTGTACTGTATCTTTTCAAGACGCAAGCGATCATGGCCCATTACAACTTCCTTCTCTCTGTAGCTCTTAGTAAGGTTTGTTTTTTGTTATCCACCCAATTCTCTGTTTTGCTATCCATTTACACAAGTTTAACTGATCGATGTTTCTCTTTGTACATCTTGTGTCCATTATATCATGAGCGTCAAAAATTCTCAAAGACCTCCTTCCACATTACGCGTCCACAAAATTCCAACAGCCATTTTCTGATTCTAAGTAAATGCGTCCTTTGTGTTTCCATTTTCCTTAAAACATAATCGTTACTGATTTTCAGTCTATGGTAGTCTCAGCATCCTTTTGTAGAACCACATTTCTCTTGCCTCAAGTTTCTTCGGATCTGTGGAAAAAAAATTGTCCAGCATTCACCGTCATAGAATAGAAGTGATATTACCTATGAGTTCAGTACTCTTTTCTTAGTTTCTAATGAAATTTTCCTGTTTCTTGATATTGTTTTTAGCTTTGGAATGGTAATTTTCGCTATTCCAATGGGCCTCCGGTTTTTTGGTGCCGCGTTTCTCGTCCTCTTGTAAAACACTTTCCAAATATTTTAATTTTCGTAATAGCTAATTCGTAGTCCATATCTTAGGCATGTAATTAAATTATTTGATTTGCAGTATATTAACAGTTTTCATAATTCCAGCAAACGACATCTCTAAGAATTGATACTAATAAACAAATTTCAACTGGAAATCAGTTTGTTTGTTTTTTATGTGGCTTAAAAGAACAGAGACTAGGTTCTACCAACTAGTATTAATAATGCAGTAGGCTGAACCACGAAGGCGTTTTCAGGTAACGTGAAGCTACGATGAATCGTATTTAAAATCAGAAATAGATCATTGGATGCATGAGGAAAAAGGGCTTGGAGACTTTAACACAAACGGAATAAATTGAAGGCAAGAGAAGCAGGGTGGAATAATGAGTAACCTGTTTTGTGTGAATGCGTCGCAGAAAAGGGACAAAGAAAGATTTTAAAAAGTAAAAAGATTGCATAGGGTAAGAAGTTGTAGAAAACAGCAAATGTCATGACTTATTATCTTTTGCTTGGCACCTCGGCGTGTTGTAATGGTTAGCAAGCTCGTCTCGCTAGAATCATTATAACTGAGTAGTGAGTTCGATCCTCATTGGGTACTCCCTACTTTCGGCCTTGTGTTACGTTTAATCTACGCTTAGAAAATCCCCTTCCTCCAGGATTGGGCGAAGGGCTAGCAACCCTCCCCATAAAAAGCAGTTTGTTACGGAAACAGCAAAAACGCTGCCCTACACACCATTAGGTGTAAAGAAAGAAGAGGAGATATTATTTTTTGTTGCTCTAAGTAACTTTTGAACCTTTACTTTTTCGTCCTTCTTTCGTAATCCAGTTAAATAAATAACTCCCTGTGACCCTCCGCTACCTTGTTTTAAAAACATTTTACCACAAGTACCGCAATAAAGTCACTAAGATGCAAGACGTTACTGAGTGTGAAAAACTATGAAACAAAGCAAATGATTAATCAATGAACTTTCCGCTGTGGTACCCAGACTTCAAGAATTTAAGCGAAGGACTAAGACTGGCAACAAGGTCTGTTTAATTTACAGTCAAATTTGCTAGATCTAACCGCAAGTTCTATCCTAACAGTTTCTTCTCTCGCACTTCTCGCGTGTTATTATCAATTATTATCTACTGTCTTAATATCTCTTCTTTTATTACTCGTGCTCCCTAATAATGTTTCTCTTTTTTTCTTATTCTTTCACATTCGGTAACTCTTTGTGTCTTAGTTGCTTCATCACCTTGCTTGGGATGGTGTGATTAAAAAAAAAAAAGAAGAGAACAATAAAGGAACGAATTGAGAAGAGACAAAAAATAACGATTAACATTGGATTTAAATTTTGGAAGATCAACAGTGATTGGAAAGCAAACGATAGGAAGAGAATTCCACAAGCGAGAAATTACATGGCGCCATTTCACCTCTAAAATCTCCCAGTATAGTCAGTCAGTCAGTTAAGTGCCATACGTGATACACGCTTGGATGATCATGTCTCGAAAGAGACATGACTGACTGGGCAGAAGATTATCCCGCAGTTGCAGTTACTTTCTGCGGTAGACCGGTTGCCAGCCAAAGTTATAGAACCAAATCTGTCCTGCTATTTAACCCATAATCGGAGGAAAGATACGGGTTAATACCTTTTCCATGAGTATTAGCGCGTCAGTGAATACAAGGGATTCAACTGAAATTCGAAATCGGCTCCCAGATTTCTCGTTCCGCGCTGATATCCAATGCACCACAAAATTGCGTTTAAATTCGTACTGACTCGGTACCAAAGAGGAAAACTCCTCAGAACAATTGCTTTTGGGATATTCATAGAAACGATTTTAAAAAAGTATGATAATAATATAAATTTGAATATCGATATTCAAAAATAATAAAATATCGATTAAATAATATATATTATATATATATTTTATATATATTCAATATATATATGTTATATATTATATATTATATATTATATATATTATATTATATTATATATATTTTGATATTATATATGGATAATATTATTATTATATATATTATATATTACGCATATTATTATTATATATTACGCATTATTATATATATTACGCATTATTATATATTACGCATTATTATATATTACGCATATTATATTATATATATTATATATTATATTATATATATTATATATTATATTATATTATATATATGTTATATATTATATATTATATATTATATATATATATATATTTTATATTTTATAATATATATTATATATAGTTTATTATAAATAATAATAAAATATCGATTTTAAAAAACGATTTTAAAAAATTAATATTTACTTTTTTTAATCATTTTCCCCAAGCAAGGAGGGACCGTCAGTAATGCGTAGGGGATTACAGTGAGAGAAAAGATTGGATACAGTGGGGGTGGGGATTGAAAGAATAAGAGATCAACGGAATTCAAGAAGATGTAAGATGGCAGTTGATGTTACATGTAAAAATGGTAAATTTTCGTTTTAGGTGCCGACGGCTTTTCCTCCTTCAAATTTATCCAAAATAGCATTATTTCTGTGCAAATGTATATGCTGAACTCAAATCAACAATTAGTTATTGAAGAAACCTACCTTTTTTTTATCTGAATGTTCAAAAACATAAAACGAACTATATCTCGTACTTTTTGTCTTCCGTAACTCTCACGAAGTCATGTAATTAACTGCAGAATGACGTTCTGCGTAGGCAACAAATTTCGGCCGATTTACTTCCTTTACTGAAACTTCCGCCTATTTACTTCCTGTAATGAAAGTAATACGCGTAGAAATACAATCGCGTATTACTTTCATTACAGGAAGTAAATAAGTGGAAGTTTCAGTAAAGGAAGTAACTCGGCCGAAAATAGACCGAAATTTGTTGTCCTACGCTAAAAGACATTCAGCAGTTAATTACATGACTGCGTTAGAGTTACGAGAGACAAAATGTAGTTCGATTTTTTTCTGGACGTTCAAATAAAAAAAAAATGTAGGTTTCTTCAATAACTAATTGTTGATTTGAGTTCAGCATATACATTTGCTCAGAAATAATGCTATTTTGGATAAATTTGAAGGGGGAAAATCCTTCGGGACCTAAAACGAAGATTTACCGTAAAAATTAATGGTTACTTACCGTAAATATTCAAAGATTGAATGATAATGTAAAAAATGCGACCAGTTTATTCTTCAATGACAAGAAAAGGGCAACTATTTGATTAACCTGACAAACAATCAGATGACAAGCGATACATAGACCAAGTTTAGATATTTTCCAAGTTCATGAAGGTGTATTATGATCGAAGCGTGACTTGTACTGAACGGTTTTGTTAATTCTCTTGTGGTTTGATCACGATTTTATTTAACAACGGTTTGCAGAAATTCGATATTGTCAGAATTTACTCATTCATATAGAAGGGAATCACCCAAAGAAAAATGTCCTGCTTGAAACTGGCCAAACCCTCGTTGGTATGTCCAGGTACTGAAAGCTTCATTTCCATCGACACAACGAATATTTCAGCCGCTTCCGTTGCTACATTTTTTTTTTGGGGGGGGGGGGGGGGTAATCCATACAACATAGTGTCTGGTTAGGTCTGATCTGAAAAGATTTTAAAAGGAGTTAAATTGATAAAAGGTTCATCCACTTTGATTAATAAGTAATTTGCAAAAAAAAAAAAAAAAAAAAAAAAAACTAGAACATGAAAATTAAAAATTAATGCTTACTTTTTACCGGAAGCGTTGAAAAAGTATACTCAAAGTCAGCGGTCGGCAACCCCTGGCCCGCGGCCACATCCGGCCCTCGAGTGAATCTTGTCCGGCCGGCTACCTTACTCTGTACACGATATAGATATAGGTAAACCAAACCAAAGTGACAGTTGATAGTCTGAATATGTTGCGCCGAAATTTAAAAAAATTATTTCTTTTTACCTGGATTGTGTTTTACTTTTATTTTTTATTTGTAGAGATCGCCAGAATTAGCGTACGGCCTCACTTTCACTTTTTCTGTGAAATTGCTTTCGTGTGCGGGCACTTTTAAATGAATATAAAATAGTGTTTCCAACTGATTTTAATGGATTTTTTTTGTTTTTTTGTTTGTTTGTTTTTTGTTTAGTACTGATTTATGAAACATTTATTTTTAAGATGTAATATTTTTTAACAAAATTCCCGCCAGATATTAAATTATATTGAATCCTTGCTTTCTTCAAACACATAGAAAATGTATTCACATATTTAATAACATGGTTATTAAATAGCTTTTTGGCCCTCCCCCATGATTCTACATAGCATTTTGGCCCTCACTTTCCAAAAGGTTGCCGACTCTTGCTCAAAGTGATAACGTCAAAAATACAATAAGACTCTCTTTCCAATATGATACAAAGTCGTGAAATTGGAAAGGAAAACCAATTCGCTTTTATTATATACAAGTTACTGAACAGAAAAAATATGTGCAGCTAAGAACGAAACAGTGAAACAAAAGACTTCCTTCAAGGTCGTTTATTACTTTATTACTTATTTTGTTCATTCATGTATTTTGCTAATTTTATATTTATTTATTTTATATTAATTTTATGTATTATTATTATTTTATTTTTTATTATTTCATTTATTACTTTGTTATGGTTTATAAAATGGTGAGTGTTCTAAAAATAGAAAAAGATAGACACACTGACGCTAAGAATTCAAAATTGGGCAGCAAAATAAGGAACCGTTTCTTTTAGTAGGAGTAGGAGTAAGAGTAGGAGTTGTGTAGGAGATTTGAAAAGAGTAAGACGCTAGTGAGTTGACCACCAGAGTCCAGAAGGGATAGGCTGGTTTACTACTAGCATCCCACAGTGAAGAGAATTTAGCTAGTCTGCTCCTGTATCCACAAAAATTTAAAGGTTGTAACTTGATGTAAAAACCTAAAGTTTTATACCAAAAATAAACATCATTACTACTAATAGATAGCACAAGCGAGGAGGCTATAACTCAAAAGTTCACAAGAAATTTACATAAAACCATGTCACAAATTGATGTGAGAGACTTGACCAAAAGAGTTAATAAGCCCGCAAAATCTTATGTTCCAGAAAAACTTCAAACTTATCCACTTTAATCCAAACTTTATAAGTTTGGATTAGAGTGGATCGTGTTCGAAGACCATTGGAGGCACCCTATTCAGGTCCCTACACAGTCCTTCAGCGAACGTCTAAATATTTTCTGGTTAAGATAAATAATGATATGGATACTCAAGTTTCTGTGGACAGGTTGAAACCATATATAGAAGTAAAAGAAATAGTAGAGAAACAAGTAGAAGAAAAGATGAATAAAAACAAAACGCTTGGTGATTCAAAACAAGAAATAAATACAAGAAATAAAAAAGAAGATTCTCCCATGATAAATACAAAATCCCGTTCAGGTCGAAAAGTTTCCTGGAAGAAATATAACGAGTACTATTATTATTAGTACACTCTGTTCTAAAGGGGGAACTTCTGTTATGGTTTATAAAATGGCGAGTGTTCTAAAAATAGAAAAAGATAGACACACTGACGCTAAGAATTCAAAATTGGGCGGCAAAATAAGGAACCGTTGCTTTTGGTAGGAGTAAGTGTAGGAGTAAGAAGTAGGAGTTAAGGATAGTAGTTTTGTGTAGGAGAAGACGATAGTCAGTTGACCACTAGAGTCCAGAAGGGATAGGCTGGTTTACTACTAGCATCCCACAGTGAAGAGAATTTAACTAGTCTGCTCCTGTATCCACACAAAATTTAAAGGTTGTAACTTGATGTAAAAACCTAAAGTTTTATACCAAAAATAAACAACATTAATTCAAGTTTGTGTTATCTTCTAATTATACCAAAACGAAGCAACACAACAACTTTATTGCTTTTTTCCTTTCTCACCGGTGATATGTAACGATAGTTGTATTTTTTTCAAATTATCTACTGCTACTATATCTGATCTGGTTCCCCCAAAATTATATTTCGAGATTTATGACAGAATTCTAAGAAGGGTCTGTAAGGCAATCGATTCTGATCTGACATCTCAGCTTCAGTCACCCTCACCGACTTGACCTAGCTTCCCTTTGTCTAACGTATTTGCCAATTTAGTAGCCCAGGCACCGGAGAAAAAGTTCATCCAACCAGTTACCATGAAATTATTTGTAAAAAAAGAGGAAAGACATATCAATTTTGACTAGAAAAAATTGGCATGACATCGTGAAACAACCTTTCTCACAGCAGACGTTGCAATTGACTCGCTATAGTCGGAAAATATGTGATCAAAATGCAGAATGTTTCTCTTCTGAAGTTCAGCATCATCCATCCTGATACTGTGCAGACTCTTATGAAAAATGGAAAGGATAGAATTTGGAGATGAGTAATATTTTGAATGGTACTAAGGCGCCATTTTCTTCTTTTTTTTTTTTTTTTTTCACAAATGCCATGTCTTTTCAGGAGGTAAATGGTCATGTAACCCCATAATTTGGTTTTCGTTATTATCTCTGAGCTATCATAAATTTATCGAAAACATAGTGAAATCGTTTCCCATTATAAATATTTTCATGGAAACTGTTCTGATTACCTTTTTATCTTTATGGCATAACTGGACGATTGTTTGACCTAATCAAATTTTCCTTTCAAATCCCATAATGAAGGTAGTATCAAATGCGAATGCTTCCATATACTATCATACGAACGCGGGTGTCCCTCAAGGCTCTATTCTAGGTCCTACGCCTTTTCTGATCTTAATCAACGATCTCCCTAATGCAATCAGATTCCAAGTAGACATTCATGCTGAAGACACAACCATTTACTTCCACCTCGATAAGAAATCTGTCGAGGCTGACAAAGCAAACTTCGCTGCTGATCTTGAAAAGACCTTCAATCTGTGGTGGACTGGGTTAAGAAATGGCACGTAAATTTTAATGCTTCCAAAACGAAACTGCTATCTTTTAACCACCATAGACAACCCTATCAGAATAGATCCGCCTAGTCTCCATAAAAGAAAAAAACACTGCGCCTCCTCGGCCTAAATCTACCAGCTGACCTCAAGTGGAATGCCTACATTGAATCCATAGCAAAATCTGCTCTTCGGAAGGAGGTGGTTCTCTTTGTTGGACCAAAAAGTTTTTCTCGCTTAAATCCATCTTGCGCATATATATAAATCTACCATCCACCCGTGTATTGTCACATCTGGTCGTGTGCGCCTCCTATTCATCTCAGATTCTTGACAAAATCCAACGAAGCGTCTGTAATGCAATTGATCTCGACCTGGTAACTCAAATCCAGTCACTTTTTCAACGATGTAATGTGACTTCTCTCTGTCTCTTCTACAAATACTTTCACGGCTTCTGCTCCGATGAGCTTAGCTCCTTGATGCTCCTTCTGCATAAGTTTAGTCTAGAGACTAAACTAGCGGCTAGGTCCCACGCTTTTACAGTGAAACCAATCAAATGTAACTGCAATTTCTACTCTTTCAGCTATTTTGCTCGCACTTCCCGCCTGTGGATTCCCTTCCATATACTTGTTTCCCTGAAAACTACAATCTCCAAGAATTTAAATGCAAAGTCAATTGCCATCTCTTATCTTCTTGACTCACATCCTTTCCATGACTACCTTTGTATCATGTTCTTCCTTTACACTCCACTCTCATGCAGCCCTCTTCACACCTGTATTCTCATCCTTTTCTTACTCATTCTCTAACTCCCTCTCCTGTAACTTGTTCCTTTTTCTCATCACTCACCTCTTCTGTAACCCCCAGCGCACCAGTGGCGGTTCTACTTTGCTTAGGGTGAAATGATTAGAAAAAATACCTCGAATGCATGAATTTAAGCATGCTACTTGATTGTTCGAAATGTTTTACCGTTTTACTATTGGACTAGATAGATGCAATTGTCTCTTCTCTTTTAACTGTTTATTTTCTAGCCCACAGAACTCCCTTACTGCTTCTCTGCCACATACAGTCTACAAAAATTTAAATGCCATGTCAATCGCCATTTTCTGTCTGACTGAACCCTGTTCCTTTATTGTTCTTTTTCTCACCTCTCCTTACAAAAGTCTACTCATTCTCTTTCACTCCCTGCAATCCTCCCGCTGCGTCTTGGTGGCATTATCGCCTTGACTGGGGTGAAATTATTAAAATAACAATTTGGCTAAACGGGTGAAATCTCAACTCCAAATTCAGATTTAATTAA
The DNA here is from genome assembly GCA_037127315.1 of Ascarosepion bandense. Classification (NCBI taxonomy): domain Eukaryota; kingdom Metazoa; phylum Mollusca; class Cephalopoda; order Sepiida; family Sepiidae; genus Ascarosepion; species Ascarosepion bandense. Next base: position 733,150 of record JBBBDQ010000236.1, on the reverse strand, counting down.
TTTCAGAATTCATTATCGTTCCCAATTCTTCCAGGTGATTCACAACTACACGTCAGCATCTGAATCACTGTCTGCTGCCCTTTCCTCTTTTCCCTATCGAAGTGTCAATGAGTATTTATACCCAGAAGAGCAGCAGAACACCATATTTACCGGTTTTGCGTCTGGGACACATGTCCAATCTACAACTTCACGTAAGGTGTACGTATTTAAAAATTTTGCATAAAAATGAATACGAGATTAACATCATTCCTGGAAACTGCCGTATTTCCAGTTTGCTAAGAGGCTACAAGTGGTAAGACGCACCTTATAATTAGCTAAATATTTTACGGAAAAAATATTCGAGGAATTAATAGTTTACCGTACAAGCAAACTCAACTCACCGACTCTGGGGCGTCATTCTGTCAACACAAATTATCTTCTTTTGGGTCTATTATTAAATATGTGTAGTTATTAATAATTAAATTGAAAATAATTTAGCGCAATGTTATATATATATATATATATATATATATATATATATATATATATATATATATACATAACGCCACTATTTTGTCACTGTCTTCGGCCATCCGCCACGGTAGGGATGGACTTATATTTTCAATTCAATTCTCTTTATTGTTAATAACTTAAATGTTCTATGTTTACTGTGTGTTAATATTTACTCTTTGATAATGGCTTATGTGAGCCGAAAGCTTACACCCGATAAAAAAATCAACAATTACTGTGATTTTTTGTTGTCTTTTAACGACATCACCATCAAGTATATCAGACGATATGAACGGATCCTACACAAAATTAATAGACAAAACTTGTCTATATTATTCAATGAAACCTGCATTAATATATATATATATATATATATATATATATATATATCATCCGCAGACAGATCTGTTTCACTAAATCACAGCTCATCAGTACATTTAGACACCCGATTGCTTTTTTACGCAGGATTGAAACCCGAATATATATATATATATATATATATATATATATATATATATTGTGTGTGTGTGTGTGTGTGTGTGTGTGTGTGTGTGTGTGTGTGTGATACCTTTTCACATCAGAAACAAATTGTACTTGCCGCTACAAGACATCTCAACACACGGTGTGTTTACATCCACCCCCCTGCTGATGTTTCAGAGCTGCGCACAAGAGCACAAACGATGTGTTACTTTTTGCCTCATAACTACCTGCCTGTCAGGTAGAGATCATCATCTCTCGTTGCGGGCAGAGTGCGACTCAGTTTTGTCTCTGTCCGAGAATAGATATGCTTCATAAAAAAATAAATACCGAGAGGTAGCCTGTTGCGGGGAATAGATGCTTGTGGCTGAAAAACGCTATGGCACTAGATGGGTGGATCTGTGGTCGCCACCGAGGCCAGTTCAACTGATGGTTGAGGAGGCTGGGCAATTTTTTTGCCCTGGTCTGAGCATACGCGCTCGGGTTTCCCCACAACAAACTCGATCTTGTGTTACATTACGTCTCAGTGGCGAAACGAGGTAATTATTTATAACTACCACAGTTCGCTATTACTGTATCTACTGTTAGCCTGCATTATTTGGCTGCGGTTAGAGTTTATGAAGATACCGTACGACATACCTAGATACACGAAAGACTTACTTTACTGGTACAAAGCTGACAACTGTTTGTGATCAATACTTCAAAATACAATATGTATGGTATGATGGTAATGCAGTGGCTCTCAACTGGGCTCCACATGAACCCTGGTGGTCCATGTAGCATTGCTAGCGGGTCCACACAAAAAATAATGAATTACGGATCCACGGTGATATTTTATTGAACCATGGAGCAATTCTACTTTTGAGCGGTTGGTGTTACTGAGAACGAAATTTCTAAAATAATTTACACCATATTAAATTAATAAAAGTAGAAATATTCACGCAGCTCTTTTTTTATTGCAATCAAGTAGTAGAAAAAAAATTTGACAATTTACAGTGTCATAAATTTAAGATTACCTACAATGCTTCCCTACAATAAAGCCTCAGATCTGCTTGAATTATCTATTTTTTAGAATTAGTATTTCTTTTTCTTTTTACGTATTTCTTTTGACTATCACTCACTATCTGCTTCACACTTAGGTTTTATTTTCTTTATATTTACTTGAGTCATTAATAAACAGAGAGTTCATGTGCACTCCAGTTTAGAACCGTTGGTCTAACGGATATGGGAGTGTACTAAAAAAATAAGGAGGAAAAGAGTTCCATGGGTAGAAAAGGCTAAGATCTACTTTACTTACGGGATATACGTTATTTGTTACATATGAATAATATCTGTAGGCTCATGTTATCTGTCTTGCGTTCATGACAGCTTGTATCTCGTGACTGGGGTTCGTAAAGTTTAGCAAACTCCTCTCTACAATTTCGCCTTTCTCTTCTCAGACGCAATGTGATTTTAGGTCATTAAAATAAACGCATCTCAGTAGACAGAAAATGCGATAATTGCTATGATGATAACTATATTTATCCAAATGGCAAATACTACAAAGGATTTAATGCGGATATCATTATATCATCAAATACCTTTACTGAAATGATGTGATAATCAAATAATAATTTACTAATTTCGTTAAGGACTACCAACAACGGCAACAACTAAAATGGATAACACAAAATAATGAAATAAGTTAGTTGTCTATACTTCTGAGATGAGGTGGTATTTCCATTAATAACATTATTAGGACGATTGCGCTCATCTTCATTGCCATGTTTACGATGTTTCGGCTGCTGTATGATCCAGCCTTCATCAGATGCTAGGAATTTCGAACCAAACCCTTTATTTCGATCACAGAGGTACATGATTCTCATTCCAATGAGAATGATATACTCCAGTGATTGAAATAAAGGGTTCGATTCGAAATTTCTAGAACCTGATGAAGACCGGAGTGTACAACAGACAAAACGTCGTAAACGCGGCATTGAAGATGAGGACAATAGTTTGAACCATGTAAATAATGAAATAAGATGTCAACATTCCACGCCGCATCAAATAGAAGGTTCGGAAGGAAAAAAACTCTTCATTATAGGAAAGAGTGACAAAATACACTTGAGAAGCTTGTTTTCTTTTTTAAAGGCATTTTAAGAGATAGATTTTATAAAAAATATCAAACAAAAACAGTACTATCTGCTCGGTAAATGAATAACAAGTGTTTCCTTAGAGGAGAAACGGCTACTATTACTGTAATACACTTGAGAAGCTTGTTTTATTTTTTAAAGGCGTTTTAAGAGATAGATTTTATAAAAAAAATATCAAACAAAAACAGTACTATCTGCTTGGTAAATGCTGTGGTTAGGGTTTATGAAGATACCGTACGATATACCTAGATACACGAAAGACTCACTTTACTGGTACAAAGCTGACAACTGTTTATGATCAATACTCCAAAATACAATATGTATGGCATGATGGTAATGCAGTGGCTCTCAACTGGGCTCCACATGAACCCTGGTGGTCCATGTAGCATTGCTAGCGGGTCCACACAAAAAATAATGAATTACGGATCCACGGTGATATTTTATTGAACCATGGAGCAATTCTACTTTTGAGCGGTTGGTGTTACTGAGAACGGAATTTCTAAAATAATTTACACCATATTAAATGAATAAAAGTGTTTCCTTAGAGGAGAAACGGCTACTATTACTATTATGCTGAAAGACTGTCTAACCTTTTCTACAGTATTGTGGAAACATAGACTCGTCCATAAGCTATGATTAGAACGTCATGGTAAAAACAAAATGGGGGTTCAAGCGTAGCGCTTCTGTTCGTACTGAAAGACTATATTCTCAATCCATGTTTGTATGTGATTAAATCCTTCTTCATTCAACCCTTTGTTTCCACTGTAATCAGTAAAAGTCTGACAGCAATTACGACCTCTGTAACAATTATCATTACCATTTGATCACCATGCTGCGATTTTCGAAGGTTTATACATGAATATATAGACAAGTAAAGGAAACTACAAGACCTCCTACAGAAGGTAACAAGAAAAGGTGAGAAGAAAAAGCACAAGTAAACTGAATGCATGGTTATCAGCAAAAAGAACACCTCAAAATGCCGAACTACAGGTCAGGGATACTAAAATAAAGCAGGTGCAGAAATTTAAATACCTGGGAAATGTTCTAACAGAAGACGGAAAGTGCGACACTGAGATCTTAAGGCGCAATGGCATGGCATTTTAAACGCTAAGCAGAGTATTAAGAGACAGGAAGATTTCATTGGAAACAAAGAAAAGAGTACTGGACTGATATGTGATATCTGTCCTCCTTTATGGCAGCAAATGTGGGACAATCTCCTCATGGATAATTGGCATGGCCAAGGATGTATTCCAAAGGCTGAGTAGAGTATTAAGAGACAAGAAGATTTCATTGGAAACAAAGAAAAGAGTACTGGACTGATATGTGATATCTGTCCTCCTTTATGGCAGCAAATGTGGGACAATCTCCTCATGGATAATTGGCATGGCCAAGGATGCATTCCAAAGGCTGAGTAGAGTATTAAGAGACAAGAAGATTTCATTGGAAACAAAGAAAAGAGTACTGGACTGATATGTGATATCTGTCCTCCTTTATGGCAGCAAATGTGGGACAATCTCCTCATGGATAATTGGCATGGCCAAGGATGCATTCCAAAGGCTGAGTAGAGTATTAAGAGACAAGAAGATTTCATTGGAAACAAAGAAAAGAGTTACTGGACTGATATGTGATATCTGTCCTCCTTTATGGTAGCAAATGTGGGACAATCTCCTCATGGATAATTGGCATGGCCAAGGATGTATTCCAAAGGCTGAGTAGAGTATTAAGAGACAAGAAGATTTCATTGGAAACAAAGAAAAGAGTACTGGACTGATATGTGATATCTACCCTCCTATATGACAGCGAATGCTAGACAGTCTCATCAAACATGAAGAAGTGACTCAAAGTAACAGAAATGTAGTTCTACAGAAGGATACTGAGGATACCACAGACAGAGCATGTGAGCAACGACGAGGTTTTAAAAAGGATACAAACGAAAAGGAAACTTATACTTAACATAAGGAAGAGACAGCTGAGGTTTCTAGAACACATAATGAGGATGGGTTGATTGGAGAATTCGATACTCACGGAACAGATAGAAGAAAAACGAGACAGGGGAAACCAACGCGGAATATACTTGATGGGCTTGAGTAAGTGGGTGGTGGAACAGGTTTTGGGAGAGATACCAAGACGAAGTTATTGTGTTAGAATTTGTGAAGATATCGTCGGGATATATTGCTGGAGGGTAAATTCAAGACTAGTGTAAACATTCTCGAGACATTGAATGGCAAAAGGATCTTTGGGGTGAGAACCAAAGTACAGACGTGTAAATAAACAACTAAAAATAAAATTCAAATAAAATAAACCTGAAGAAAATGGAAAATAAATTTAGGTTAAAGAGATTTCAAGTTTCATTTAATCGTAGTGACCACTATCATTACGACAATGGAACTACAAATTCAATTATTTTCTCTCTCTCTCTCTCTCTCTCTCTCTCTCTCTCTCTCTCTCTCTGCTTTTTCCTCTCTCTCTCTCTCTCTGTTTCTAGCTCTTTTTCTCTCTCTCTTTCTATCTCTTTTTCTCTCTCTCTCTTTCTTTTTTCTATCTCTTTTTTC
>JBBBDQ010000236.1:0-10000 GCA_037127315.1 Ascarosepion bandense | reverse complement strand
ATGTATATATATTATGTAGTAATATTAATTATAGTAATAATACCAATATTAACAGAACTAATTCTGTCAAAACTAGCAATAATTAAACTACAAATGAGATCGTCTTGAAACCCACCAGGAACTAACCCGCAGGGAAAAGGGGAAGAAAAAAAGAAACAAACGAAATACCTGAACAAAAAGTTAAGCATTCGTAAGAAAGGAAAAAACCCCAAGACGAAACCAAAGTTAAAACTAAAATAGGGATAAGTTTTTTTTCGATGTTAAATAGAAACTTTGGTAAAGATAATCCTCTTCATAAAATTTTCAATAAAAATACCATAAAATTAAGTTATTCTTGTTTGCCGAATATAGCTAAAATCATTAATGGCCTAAATAAAATCAAAATTAGAAAGTCAGACATTAACAATAGAATTTCATGTAATTGTAGAATAAAATCTAATTGCCTCCTTAATGGTAAATGTCAGCAATCTTACATGGTTTATAAAGTTCAGGTTTATAAAAATGATAAGGACCTCCAACCTAAGATATATAGGTGCCACGCAGGATTCTTTTAAAATTAGGTATTACAACCACTTAAGTACCTTTAAGCACCATAAGTATAGTTGTAACACTTCTCTGGCATCTTACATGTGGCACATTAAAAATTCTATTAATGCTGATCCTATTTTAAACTGGGAAATTTTAAAACAATGTTCTAAGTACAAGCCGGGAAGTAAGTTCTGCAATTTATGCGGGGAAGAAAAGTTAGCCATTGCTTTATTCGAACCCGCGCAGAATTTATTAAATTCAAAAACTGAAATTCTTCATAAATGCATTCACATTAAAAACCGTTTGCTCAATTAGCCTCCTGTTTAATTGTTCTCAACCTCCCCTTTTTTTCCATAATAAATCTTATCCCCCCACTTTTCTTGAGTTTGGTGTCTTCCTTGTTTAAGCTGAAATTCTACATATATGCTGCGTAATTTCTAAGTCTTTAGCCAATTTCCCTGACGAGCTGTTAAGCGAAACTGTGGTAGGTTGTTGGCTCGCTCTTAGATTTTCGATATATATATATATATATTATGTAGGTAGGTAGGTAGGTAGGTACTTCCCCAAGAAAGTAATACCAAGGTTTAAATTACATTTTAAAAATGAAAAATCTTTCTTGAAACTTATTTTAGTTTTAATTCCAAGCTAATAGGTTAAATTTAATGTTTCCAATAAACAAAATATTTTGGAGTATTTCCAACTGAATTTAAATTGATTGGAAGAAGATTTATTTTTAAGATGGAGGTAAGAGTTTTTAGCAAGTGTTGACACATCTATCATTAATCTGATGTTTACAAGACTTATTTAATGGGAAATAACTGTAGTAAAATTACCTTTATTAGATAATTTTTAATTTTCTAAGCATTCCAGGATTTTATTGAATTTTCAGTACTTTGGTATTAAAGACTTATTTACAATGATGCTGGTTGAGAAAATTTTAAAAAAAATTTAAACTCATTATCATTAACACTTATTTTCTGATAATGTGTATGGACATCTGTATTTATAAAAATCAGCATGTTTATACAAACACAAAAATATTATGTTTAAAATACTGGGGATGGGGTGGGGGTTCGTCCCTGAATTGTATTAAGTTTTTCCCTTCATTTATAATTAGTAAATATAATTAAATAAACACTGGGCTAAGAAATGAAAAAAAAAAAATTACCAAGACTTTTTTAAAGAAGAAATTTTTTTATAAAATAGTTTATTTGTGAAACAGTCCTGGAAGTTTTTAAAGTTCAGCAATTATCTGATTTTGAAATTCTTTCAAAATCAATACATTCTTCACTTAAAAAGATGCTCAAAATTTGCCATGCTAATTTCTGGTCCCCCAGAGAAACAAGAACCTTTAAAAAAAAATTTTTTTTAAATAAAAATTATAAAAAGCTTTAAATAGAAAAAAAAATCCTTTGGTCTTTCTTCTTAATAATAAACATTTTCACAATAAAACATTGATTATTACGTTTTTCACTTTTTTTTTTCATGATGTATGTTCAGTTTTTAGTGAATCTTTGGAGTTGTGTGTGTGTATATATATATATATATATATATACACATATATGTGTGTGTGTGTGTGTGTGTGTGTGTGTGTGTGTGTATATATATATATATATATATACACATATATATATATTTTCTTCCCCGCATAATATATATATATATATACACACACACACACACACACACATACATACAGAGTTGAAAATTTCAAGCCAGATTAGTACATAACTAAATAAATACACATTGAAAGTTTATCTTGGGTTTTCTTTCATCTTTGGTGTTACAAAGAGTTTTGTTGGTCCCCCACTCAACTGTGCCCCACACATAATAATCAAGGGGGTTAGAGTCGAGGGAGTTAGGTGGCCTAATGTAATAGGCGATGTGGTCGCAGAAATTGTCTGACAGCCATAACTGGGTTCTCCTGCTTGTGTGGCATGGTACAGGGTCCTGTTGCCAGACAAAGGGTTTTCCAGCAACAACCCTCTTGATCCAGGGCAACACTACCTCCTCAAGACACTTGATATGGGCCTCTGGGCTGAGTCTGAGGCCCTGTGAGAAGATGAATGGAGGCATGATGTCATCATCACTACTGATCACTCTAAATACCTTCATAGTCATCATTAGACTCATCCGACTCTATCCAAATCCTCTGTACTGACACCCAAGCACCCTGAAATGTTTGTATTGAAGCTTGTGGCATGAATGTTACACTGTGCAAAATGAAAAACAAAATGGTGACAATTTATTCAACTCACCCTGTACATATATTTCCATTGGCTTACACCCACTTTACATTTAGACATCAGTTCCTATGCAATCATCAAAGTTAAGCAGCATCAAGCCTGGTCAGTACCTTGATAGGAAACTGCTGGGTACTGTAAGGCTGGATGTGTGGGTCATGTAATGGATAATGGCACAGAATTGTTAATCAGAGAGCCAAGTTCCAATTTCTGTTGGGTTCATTACATTCACTTATATGCAAATACTTTTGTATGAATCCACCTCTTCCCCCACCCATGCCACAGCTTAATTAGTAAGCCTCGTATCACTAAAACATTATTACCTTGGAAAAAAAATCTTACAATCTAAAAATACTTTCTGGCTTTTAGTAACCTGCAAAAGTCACAGAAAAGGAATCAATCAATAAAACTATTATAAGCCCACCACATCATTTTGGTGGAGTGATTGCATTAAATCAATTGCTAAGTCTACTTATAGGAAAGTTGGTTCACTGTGTTGTATTGTATTTTCATCAGAATCCATCTTGCACATTTATAAATCTACCATTCATCCATGCAGGCAATATCTGGTCTGGTTCTCCTACCATATATTTCAAGATTTTTGACAAAATCCAGTGAAGAATCTGTAATTGACCCTGTAATTGACCCTGACCTGACATTTTGACTTCAGTAACTTTCTCACCATTGTGACATGACTTCCCTCTGTCTTTTCTACAAATATTTTTATGGTAATTGTTCTGATGAGTGCTTCAATTGCATGAATTTAAGTGTGCCACTAGACTGGCAGCTAGGTCACGCCATTGAACTAGCCAGATGCAACCATTAGTTCTAGTCTAATAGTCCAATTTCTTGCGTCCCTGTTATGTACAACTTTCAAAAATTTAAATCCAATGTCAGTTGCCATTTTCTCTTTGCTTGAATACTATTCCGCTATTGTCCTTTCTCCTCACTAAATTCTTCTCATTTTATTTCACTCCCAGTAACCAACTGCATCTTATGGCATTATCATCTTGCTTGGGGTGAAATGATTAATATATATGCATACATACATATATGGCTTACGGCCTTATCACGTTGAATACACCAGTTCTCGCTCGATCACCAAAGCAACGTTGAGCCTAGTCAGTACTTAGATGGATAACCGCTTGGGAATACCAGGTGCTGTAAGCGTTTAGTGACGGATGTGCATTGTGGTGCAGTGGATATCATCTCGGAAAGAGAAATCAGTGAGCCGAGTTCAAATTCCAGTTGAATACCCTGCATTCACTTAAGCACTGGTACCCTTGGGAAAGGTATTAATTCGTCGGACTTGGGGACCCTGCCCTTAAAAACAAATCCCAATGAATCTTGATACTCGAAAAGAAAAAGTATTACTAGGCACAAAACTTATATAAAAAACAACAATAAATTGTTGAAAGAAAAAGGTATTACCAGCAATAAATGACCTGCCAAGGTTGATATGCCATAAAAACAAAACAACCAACCAACATACATATATAGTCAGATATTTTCAAACCTAATCTTTAATATTATTTGTTTTAAGGTACATATGTGTTAATCATATACTTTCTTTAACTTCACCAGCTCTGAGTATATTATAAATTTAATATTAGAATTTTATAAAATAGATAACCCATAAATTTCTCAGAAATTTTCTCAAAAAAAAAAATTAACAAAAAAATCATTACTAATATTTTCATAAATTAGAACTTAATGAAACTATAAGATTTTCCAATTAAGCAAATTATAAAAATATTTGATATATGAAATAAGAATTACTGTGACAATGAGGCACCAAAAAAAAAAAAAAAAATGAAACCTAAAGTTAAAAAATGTTAAACTGTTAAAGTAAAAATCAAGAGAAAGAAGGAGACATCTGCACAGACAACTAGAAGAATAATTTTAACTCAGATACAAATGATTTAAATGACTTCACTTTTTTAATAGTATTAATAATATATATATATTTATATATATATATATATATATATATATATATATATATATACTCTCGTTCATCAATTGAGCATTCTGGATAAATGGTAGATTTTAAAAACAGTAGCTACTCACTGCTATTTATGCATCATTCTTCAGCAATGAAATGAACACTTTTGGCTATTGGCATTTGTTCACATTGTGTATATAACATGCTAAAATCTGCCTTTCTTCATTGTGTGCTGATAGATTAGGGGCAGAATATCTGACTGATGTCAAATCAGTCAAGTTTCAATCTCGGATGGAAGCAATCAGATGTCTAACCATACTGATGAGCTGTGATACAGCAAAACAGGACTGTATATTTTTTTTTTTTAATCTTATCACCCAAGCAAGGTGGTAACGCCACTGATGTGCAGGGGCCTATATAAGAGTGAGAAGATTAGAAAAAAGAAAACCAGAAACCGCATCCTAAACAGGAAACAAGGGATGAGCCTCTTCACCTGTTCAATAGGTGTGGGTGGAGTGTGAACCGGGCGATAGTTTAGTCTATCTACTCCAATTGAAAGAAAAAAAAAACAAAGTAAGAAGATTATGTAAAATTTAATAATATATAAAAATTAACAAACTGATTTTGATTGAATATTGATGCGTATATAACACACCTGTATTGTACATTTTCAAGATTTTATGCAGAACTGATATGACCAAACTTCAATTCTCTATTAACTGGACAGATGTTATTCATGTGTGGGAATCTAATAATTGTGTAGGCATGTCAAGATTCTTACCTTTTACTAATAATAATTTTTACCACATTAAAAAAACTAAACAATAAACAACTAGTAACTGATTTAAACTGTCCTATTTCTGATGCTTGCCAACATCATAATCACTAGGCAATCTAACTACTGCTTTTTGTAGGCTTTTGGATTAACAAACGCTAGTATCTAGAATTATCTTTTTTTTTCTTTTTTTTCCCATTTTTTGGGGGTTTTTTTTTATAGATATCGATTCTATCCTGTGTAATTCCAAAGTTAGTCAAATGAAGATTTAGTAATTAATTAAAAATAAAATAAATATTTGAAAGGTTATATTGAGAAATTAAAATTAAATTTAATTTAAAAGAATGACGTGAAAGGAGAAATTCATAAAAGTATAAAATTCTTTTTTCATAAATACTGATTTTTTTTGTTCATTCTTTTTTTTAGTAAAAGTTTATTTAATTTTAAAGTACAAGAATTTGATTAGAACAATTAAATAAGGAATCTGACTTTAGCTTCCATAATTTTTTTTAAATAACACGACAGCGTTTTTTAGTATTTTCAACAAATGAAATTAATTGATTTATTTCTATAATAAAATATTCATTTTACATCCAAAAATTATTTATTTTTAGTGTTTAACAATTTCAGTTGATTCGCGAACTAGAGGAAAAATAAGTTTTTTTTAACTGACTGAAACTTTTTTTAATCCAATGTGTTAAAGTGAAAAAAAAGCTTATTTTTTCTTATATAGACCTGTGAGAAAAACTAGAAAACAAAATATTCTTTTTAACTACAAATACTTAAAAAGAAAGAAATGCCAGATTATTTTCATTACAAGAAAATGGGTTGTCTTCCCTTCTGTGTAATGTTAATAACACGGTTTTGATAAATTATAAAAAGCATTCCCTAAAAAAAACAGAATAATTTATTTCCGAGGTCAGAATGAATCGTTGTTTATTTCATTTCAACAGCTACACGTTATTTTATTTATTTCTTAACAGGATGAACTAAAACGAAAAGAAAAGATATATCTAGACACAAAATATAAAAGTAGTAGGAGTCAAAGTAAAATGAACCCACGCCTAAAAACGAAAAAGCTCGCCACTACTTAAAGAATTCTTAAGATATTTCGGACAGGTGAGATGAATTCTTTACAGAGAAGCTAAAAACGAAAGAAACAAAATCAACAAAAAGAAAAGAAAGGAAAAACGAAAAAGAAAGGAAAAAATCTCGCACTTGTGAGTTCCACTTTCGATGTAAAATTAAATCAGTCTTGTTTGTAAACACAATTATTCAGTTTGGATAGAAAATCATAATAACTCATCAAAAGTTAGTTTAAATAAAATCAATTTCAATTTTTTTTTTTTTTAAATATTTTTAAAATTAACTTCATATTTTTCCATTTCTATTGCTACTCATCATGCAATTTATCTACTTAAATTACATGTTTCTTTGTTACGAAGACAAAATTGCCGGAGAATGATGACTGATCAAAACAGCTGGTGTAAATGACAAATGAGAAAAGGAAAAAAAAAAAACGTGTCGAGCTTTTCGTCTAAAAAAATCAATATTTCCAGATCGATAAGGAAAAGCGCGAAAAATAATCAGTCAAGTTGTTTGTGATTTTTCAGGTTAAAGAATTTACTGAAAAGAACTTAAATTTGTAAAGTTAGAGAGATATTTATTTATTCTTTTATATAACACAACAGGAACAGATATTAATTTTTTGTTTTGAATAACGTTTTTAAAATTAAAAAAAAGATGAAATTTAAACTGAAATAAACGTAAAACCACACTTGTTTTAAATGAACTTTCATGAACAAGGAAAGGTGATAAAACAAAAACTTAAAATACTTTTTTTCAAGAAAGGACAATTAAATCATGTCTTTTAGTTTTGTAATTTGTTTTACAAATTTTATTTATAAAAATTTAGATCACTATCCAAGACATACTTAAAAAAAACTTTACTGGTTACCATAAAGATTTTTATTTAAGTTCTAAAACAAGAAATGAATCTTTTCTAAAGTAAGTAATTTACACTTGAATTAAGTTATGTTTCAATAATTTTTTTCTAGAAGACTAAGAAGTGCTTTCTGAATTAATTTAAATGGTTGTTTTGAAAAATTAAAAGTAGTCCAAAAATATAAAATAAACAAAGGCAGTGCTAAACATCCGATACAATAAACATTTTTAAAACAATAATCAGATTCAGAAAGAAAGGGATTTGGATTTAGGGAAATAAAAATGATTTTTGTCTGAATAGAAATAATTTTTTTTTTAATTTAAAATCTGACGTCATAGCAAAAATTTAAGAACTCTTAAAATGAGTCGGGAAGAGAAAGATAGAGAATTGTATGTAAAATTAAATGCGCTCAATAAAAAAAGTGAACTTACCCAATATGTCTTCAGAACTGTCTTCAGAACTAAATTCCACTTGTTCATCTCGTCCACTGACAGTCAAATAAACTGCTTTCGTGGTGGACATAACGTCGTTGCCAAACTATTTGCGACTACTAAACTACACTTGCTTCTGCTTCTTCTTGTGCGGAGGAAGAAAAGATGACGATAATGATGAAGTTGCTTTTATTATCTTAACAAAAAACAGTTCCTCTCCCTCTTCTTCTTGCTGATGGTATGGGCTTAAATGATTCCTTTTTCTTCTCATTCGATTTTTAATAATTCCTCAATAATACTTCACGTTTACTTAACCACCCTTTTTTTTTCTTTCTTTTTTAAATCTTTTTCTTCAACTAAATTTAACCCTGATATGCCAGCCGTGTTTTAATAAATTCCTTTAATGTGCAAAGAGAAGAAGATAAGTGAAAAAAAAAAGAAAGAAAGAAGGAGCATAACACCACTTTTTCTTTTTTGTTAGTCAAGGAAAAGGAAGCACACTCCTCCAATATTTTTACTGATACTGCTAACGGTCTGATTCTTGTTGCTAGTAGATCACACTTCTTTTTTACTCAACTCAACTGTTTAACGCACGCACACACACGTGTTGAAATAAAAATACATTTACTTACATTCGCGCTAATACATTTTCAAACGTACACTCGTAGATTTAAATCTCTCTCAGCAGCACAAGTTGTTTTTTTTTTCTTTTTTCTTTCATTCCCTTTTCACGGCTGAATTTATTTTGTAATATTTCCTTACTTTCATGTTGATATGCGTCCCCAATGCTAATTATAGAAATGTAGCTTCTTTTTTTTTTTCTTAAACCGTTCTCAGTTAAAAATTTAATAATTGACCCGTTACTCAAACAACTCGGCCGGTCAAAAAGGGGTTAGCAACACAAATCCTGCATGTGATGGCTTCTACTACAACAGTACACATAGAGAGGGCCACAATTTCACTACTTGTTGATGATAGTCTAAGAATAGCGTTACACAGTAGTCTCTGTGTTTCCCTTCTTTTCAGTGGCGAATGTGACCCTATCTACAAACAAGGGGGGAGACTAGTTAACTCAACTGCTATCGTCACCAATGACTCTTTTACTAAAATCTTTCTTTCTCCGGAAAAGACAGTGACTTAAAAAAAAATAGTTTTAAATCAAACCCCAAAAACATTCGTGTTTCTTTTTGCTTAATCCCTTTTCTAAGTCTTAACGAATTTGTAATTTATTTCCCTCTTTCTAAGTAAAAAAGTTAGAATCTTCAGAAAACTTTAAAAAAAAACTATAAAAAATAAAAATAAATGACCTTCCTTATCATAAAAATAAATCTTAATCACCGTGACATTTTAATTGCAACAAATATAATTTTTTTTTTTAATTCATAACGAAGCAAAGTTTTGTGTGTTTGTTAGTTTTTTGTTTGTTTTTTCGTTTTTGGTTTTTTTTAATTAAATTATTTTTTTTAAGAAGAAAAGTTTTGGAATTATGAAATTTAATTTTTGTGATTCCTTGTTTTAATGTTCTTTACTTTATCTAATGCCCACCGGGGAGAAAGATTTATCGTTTTTGTCTGTCATCATTTTTATCTGTTGTAATAGATAAGAATGCTGAATGGGGAACATTATTTTAAAGAAAGTTTCGCCCACACAAAACCACTCTTAACACTAACAGCGATATTGACATTAAAAGTTGTTTGACGCATAGGCATGGCATGATGGGAAAGCAACTTCGACTTTTTGGAGCTAAAAGCGGGAGAAAAGCCGAACAAATTAAATTCAAACCATTTTTATTTCGCTGTTCTAACTTCATAACATTTCTTTAACTGAATTCACTTTTTGAATTAAGTTATCCGTCAACTATTTCAATTGTGTTAAAGTTCTTGGCTGTGTAAAATGAGAAAAAAATCAACTTTAAAAATATTCATTTTTAAAAGTAAAACGAAACATTTTAAAAGTCTATTCACAACCTTTTTATGACTTAAAAAAGTTTTCTTTAGTTTATTAAACTGCATTATTTTAATTTTTTCTGAAAAAAGTTGTGATAAAATAAGAGTCAATAATTGTTTTAAATTTGAAGTATTTTTTCTTTTAAAGTTGGAGTAACCGCTATCAGTCATTTTTAAACAAATAACA
>JBBBDQ010000235.1:905000-1015557 GCA_037127315.1 Ascarosepion bandense | reverse complement strand
GGTCACTTTTTTTACTACCATAGTATGACTTCCCTCTGTCTTATCTATAAATATTTTTATGGGAATTGTGCTAATGAACTCTCTTTCTAGGTCTCTTGTCTGTATGAATTTAATCATACTATTAGATTGGCAACTAGGTCTCCTCATTTTACAGTTGAAATAGCTAGTAACAGTAAGTTCTATTTAAATTGTTTCTTTTCTCACTCTTCTTACCTGTGAAATTCTTTACTGGTTTCTTGCTTCTCTGCCACCTACAATTTTCAAAAATTTAAACGCAATGTTAATTGCCATCTTCTGTCTTCCTGAAACCTGTTCTTTTATTTGTCCTTACTCCTTCTCTAAAGTTTTTTCATTCTTTTTCACTCCCAATAACCCTTTGCCTCCTAGTACCACTATCACCCTGTTTGGTGGGAAATGATTAAAAAAAATAAAAAGAATTTCCAATTTTAGAAAAATGTCCAAATATTGTATATATGTCAGTTTAAGTAACATACTTGTGTATAAGTCAAATTAATGTATAGTGCAACCCTTGAATTCTGGGGGTAGGAATTTTAACCCCTTTAGGAAAAAATAATTATCCATCTATAGTGCAACTAGTTACTGAAAATGCATGATTTTTAATTTCAAAGATATTACCTGTGTATGGTATGACCTCTTTTTTTTTCTTTTTTTTTCTTTTTTCTCCATAAAAAAAAAACTGATTATAAAAATTCTGCACTTTACTGATTATATAGGGTACTCTAAACTTAATATTTAGGTCATATTCCCCTGACCACCATCACACCTTAGTACCCAGACAAGTGGCACACTCCCTATTGATGTGTGAGAATGAAAAGAAGTGGGTGATGTAGGTGAAAAAAACTAAAGAAAATAGGGTAAAGAAATAGAGTAAAAAAAAAACATGAAATAGAATTGAATGGAGAACAGCAAATCTGTGGCAAAATTGATAGAAAATCTGTATGGATTAAAAGTTGATGAGAATATTGCTAATATTGCTTGCATACTTTTTTTTTTTTTAGTGGGGTTGTAGTAGAGAAAATTCAAGTTATGATTATGGCTAATCATTGTTATACAACATAAGAATAATTTTTAGAGCTTATTTAGTGGCCGAGAAAATTAAATATTTTCCCTTTGGTGTTCATATTTAGACAAAAACCAACACTGTAAGCATCTTGCTCCTCAGTCGCTATTTTCATGGCATGTATTCTTACAAGCTACATTCTTTGGTCCCACCAGCTCTGACCTTTGCAACTGGGACATGCCATACCATGTACATAAAGACAGATCTGTGCTGGTATAGTATGTGGTTTGACTTTTGAATGTGGCCTGAGAAATTCTGTCATTGGTATAATATGTGGCCTACCTTAAAAAGAATATTATAAGGAAGTATTATAACTGTCTGGTTAGGGTTAGGTTAGGGAAAATAATTAGTTTCAATAAATAGCCAAATACTTATATCTATAAATATGTTCTTACTGAAGTAAGACACATTCAAACCGAGTAGGCCACATACTATATTGGAGCCAATAAATCATTTTTGTTCCTTTCGTACTTCATTAGTAAGAAGTAAGTTTGTCTTGACAGATTCTTTTTAATAACTACTGTTTAGTGGAACACACTCCCAACTCTGTTTTCATAATCACTACAATCTTGACCTCTTCACATCTAGAGTTAACTGTTATCTTTCATACATAACCTCATAAATTGCAGTTATCTTATATTCATACAACCCACTATCTAGAGTGACTCTTGGGCCTTGTATTGGATGAACATTAGTATAAAAAAAACAGCTCTAAATGCAGGTCAATCTTAGACATTGGATTATGCTTCAGAAGAACATTGATTCCAAGAAATAACTGCTGACAATTAGGCAAAACATATGTAATATTAATGCAAGGACAACTGCTTCAGAATCAAAATTTGTGTTGCCAATGTTCTGTTTAAACAGAATCCACTCTTATTGAAAATCCATAAAAAAAAATTTCATGAATTTTCAAAAATCTTTAAAAATCATGACACAAAATAATTTTTCCAAGCTTAAGGCTAATCCCAAAGATGATTTAAGAATTGAATTGTGTAAACATTGAAATGAGTTGATAAATATATTGGAATTCAATATATATATATATATATATATATATATATATAAATTGAATTGGTAAATATATTAGAATTGTATTTATTTAACTAATGGATTGTGATGCAATTTCTCTCTCTCTTGAACATAAATGACAAGCTTATGAATAAAGGAAGAAAAAATCATTAGGAAGGAGACTTCAGGCAACAGAAATGTTTCTTCAGAAGGATGCTGAGAATACTATGAGTTGAACATGTGAGCAACAATGAAGTTTTTTAGAAAATGGAAGCAGACACTTATACTCTGCATACGAAATAAACAGTTGAAATTTCTAGGGTACCTTATGAGGAAAGAGGGCTTAAAAAATTTTTGACATTCACAGGATATATTGAAGGCAAGAGAGACAGAAAGACAGCGTATAACCTACCTACCTATATCATGAGCTTGTGTAAATAGTTGGCAGAATAAAGATTAGGAGAGATTGCATGAAAAAAAGTGTAACAAATAATGAAAAAACAATCTAAGAGCTACAAAGGGTAGGAAGTTGTGGATAGCCATGATCATACATATCCTGAAGGGCTATGACATGTAGAAGAAAGAGAAAAGCTGAAATGAAATATTAGGAAAAATGAAGTTGAGAACTAAGCAAAGACTAAAAAGTTGGTAGAGAACATTTCGAGAAAAGACAATGAAAGGTGAATGAGTTGATTGAGTTTTGAGTGTAGAAGCAGTGTGTAAGAGATGGTGGGGGTGTTTTTTGCCTTTAATGAATTAAGCAGAAATATGAGGAACTTACAAAGCCATTCATCATATAAGCCTATCCTCTCTTGTCATTCTTGGAATCTCTTTGTCAATGTACTGTCACCCATATCTTTTGCATGGACACCTTATTCATTCATTCAAACTTTTTTCTCACCTGTACTCTAGTCGGTGGTTTCAACCAGGCGCTCTCTCTCACTCTCTCTTTCTCTCTCTTTCAAGTTCTCATAGCCTTGTATCCAAATTAATTCAGCTATTGATAACTCATCCAGATGTAAGGGTTCCTCGACATGAACTAATAGTTAATGAGACTAGTCTGGTGGATTATTACAAATAAGTAGTTAGATGTTCTTCGAGATGAAAAGTAAAGAGAAAACTATCCTAGAAAATGTTTTAGTGAATTATTTTAATAATCTAGTATTGATGTTTCTGCTTATTATTGAGATCTGCAGAGAGTGAATTGGTGAGTTGAGCTTAAATTCTGGATTAACAGTAGGCTATACTAAGACTCTGAATTCCAAACCGATTCTCGCTGAGGGCTCCATACTTGCGGCTTTGTGCCAAAACTGGGTTTAGTAAATAAGCATGCTTTGGCATGAGGTAATGGTTAGAAATCCAGTCTGGTTGACCATTTCTACTGTGTAGTGAGTTTAGTTCTAGTGTGTACCCTTTGCTTGTAACTGTAGAGTGAGTGGCCATTGTTAAATGTAAATAAATGGGAAAAACTGCCTAACAGAAAAAGTTTGAAGTAAGCAAAAAGAAAAGGATAGGGGGAAAACTAATACAAAGCAAGAAAATAATATAAGGTAATTTAACAATAATAAGGCAAAGAAGTTCACAAACTGTGAATAGGATTGAAATTCAGATAAACAAATCTAGCATTTTAACTTCAAGACAGACCAGGACTGAGTTGAAGGAAACTGACAAGTGGCCTATCTTATTGGTTAAGAAAAAGTCCCTTAATGCATTTGTGTTTTTTGCCTATAAATTTGGGAAGGGAAAGTATTTTGCAGTTATTCCTATGTGGATTGGAACCAACAGTAACTTTGTGCTAAACTAATTTAAGAAAATATCAGTTCATTGAGATTTTAAGTTCTTGTTCAGTTAAGCTTGAGTGTCCAAGTGTAGGACATCTAGTACCTGGCAAGTAACATGTAGAATAGCAATACTTATAATGCATGCATGCAATATATTTTTTAAGCATAGCTTAGCTGTAGTACAAGACAGAAAGTATAGAACACCTAGTGAGAATCAAACACATTACTAAGTATGGCAAGCCAAGCTTGCTAGCCATTACATCATGTTGAAGTTCTCAAAAGTGATTTTCTAAGCATAGCTTAGATGTGGCACAAGACCAAAAGTATGGAGTGCCCAGTGAGGATCAATCTCATTATTCAGTCATAATTGATTTAACAAGACAAATTTACTAACCATTACACTACACTAAAGTGCCCAAAATTATTTTCTAAGTTTAGCTTAGATGTGACGCACAGCCAAAAGTATTGGAGCATCCAGTGAGAATTGAACCGACGATTCAGTCATAATAAATTTAGTGAGACGACCTTGCTAACTATTATACCACACTGACGTGCCCTATGCACACAATAATATAATTAATCAATACTCCAATCCTAAAATAGGTAAGTCATGTCAATTTGTGGTTATTTTATAACTGAATCTATTACAGTTGAAGTTTAGTACTTTTTATGAAAAGATAGGTGCTCGGTTAGTTATACTAGAACTTGTTACCATACTCTTAGAACAAAAATTTATGTAACCAAGAAAAGAAACTGTTGTTAATTTGTTCATCCATTTGCTTCTGACATTAAACTCTGCACTAATTTCCTTGGATTTCTGAAAATGTATAGTCCCCCTGGTGTCTGCCTCCCACTATAACTGAGCTACACCATACGTTACATGCACTTACTGAGTCACGAGAGTAGTGGAAGGAAGCAAAAAGAGTATTTTAAAAATTTGGGGTTAATAAAACACCCCATGTGACTAATACAGGGTTAAAATACAATATCTGTCTACTTGTAAAATACATAGTATAAAACCATGTAAGATATGCTAATATAATTTCTTTCATGTTTTGTTTCTGACAAGATTTTTTTGTTTTTGAAATATCAATGATGAAAATGTCCAGATTCCCTGAGCTTATACAATTTGATAGCTGCATTCATGGATTCAAATTATAAGTTCACTTGTTTGACAGAATATGTCCATAATTTCATGTAGTCTTGTCCTCTCAATGTTTAATAGGATTCTTGTGTGCAAAAAAAAAAATTCTTATTCTATATTTATCAAAGTACAAAGTTCTACTGATCCTTCATGTGGATCTAGTTTTGAGATCTGAAAATAACGAAGTTTAAAAGTTCCACTTGTTGAAATATTGAGAGGAAAATAGGAAAGTACAGAAGATTAGCCTTAGGTTTTATTGACTCAATCATTTTAATATAGTACAGAGATTTTGTTTCTGCCATTTGCTGAGAATAGTGGGTAGTGTAATGGCTATCAGTGTAAAAAGTGGAATCTGCAAGCAGAGTTCAAATCCTGAACATCTCTGTGTCCACTTTTGAATGAGTGCCCTTGGAAACCATCTCATCCCTGTTTCCAAGTTATGCATTAAACAGAAAGTAGCCAAGGCTTTCTAGCATTGGGTGTCAACTGTATAAGATGTGGTAAATTCTGAATACCCAATCATTGAGATCATAACGGGGTTGGGAGGTTTGACTATCTTTTCAAACAATGCATGGCAATTCACAAATCATGAAGAAAATGAATATGTGAAGAGTCTGATTATTTACATTCTGAAGAGACATAGCATAAAAAAAGAGACTTGATTTCCAACACTTGAATTTCTCTAATCAGATTTGAATCATTTACAAATATCAGGCTAACTCTAAATTCTGCACTTACATATTTGAATCAAGAATGAAAGCAAAGAAATTGATACCCAAAAAATCTGAAATCCTACATCAAATATTTGTCATCTCTCACTTTATTATTTCTTTTCTTTCCTCCTCTCTTTCTTTCCTCCTTTCATTTTTCTTGTCACTCCTCCTCCTTTTTTTATGTAGACTTTGTCTTAAGTGTTTAACTCCTACCCTGCTTCCTCATGTCATTCAATAATTTCACACTTCCTGACAATGAAGGACTATTTCTCTCTTACCTATTTACAAAAAAAAAAATAAAAATAACCCCCCTACCGTCAGCAATACTGCCCACCTAGCATTCACTGTCTCTTCTCAAAGAGGGACATCTTCAACTTCAAACATTGGTGGCGCAATTTACCCATTTTCATATAAATGCTACAGATTCACAGCATTAAGAGTTTTCTCTCCCTTACACCCACCCACGCAGCAAGTCTAATGGAAACCACTCAGTGAATGAATGGGCAGAATCGTTACCTACACATTTCAATACAAAAGCTCTTGATAAGCCATCTTCTTCCTCCTCCCGATCCCCCCTCCTCCACTTGTCATTGCCCACTATTGTGTTCCTTGTACTTATGGTGTTTGGAAGTAACAAATATTTTGAGAAGACTTCTTTTCCTTGAAATTGCCACATCACACACACGCACACACACAATTTTAAATGGGTGTTAACTACAAAGGAAAGTTTTGGGAGCGTCCAGTTGTTTTTCCCTCTCTTTACAAGTGGTGTACAATTTTCATTTGGGTGTTTTGTGGATTAATTCTATGTGCAACTATATTATCTGATATTTGTTCAGTGTGTGTGTTGGACAAGTCATTTATTTTTTTTTAGATATTATGTTTCTTCTGGGCATAGGCAATCGTGGCTCTCCACAGATTCCCTTTCTTTAATAACCATGAATTGCCATGTTTCATTTGAAAATATAGCAGTGGCTTTTTGTTGCTTTTGTCATAATTTGGAATTCAAGCTTTTTACTTGAAATGGTTACTTCTCAAGGCTACAGAACCCATTCTGTTAACTCATAGGTGGGATTGAGAAACAAAATGCATTCATGGCCTTCCTAAGAACATTTGTGCAAAAGTAAATGCAGTGGTCATAAACAAATTTAATAAACAATGAAAGTGGGAAGAGTGACCAATATAGATAATCTATTAACTATTGGGCCGGGACTGGGCTGTGTGTGTGTGTGGCCTGTAATGAATAGAAAATTCTAGAACTCTGGTGAACGTTCCTCTTTTGCCTTTCAACATAAATGTATATAATCTATTTATATATAATCTATTTCAAAGTATTTGGTAAATTTTACTTCCTGGCTTATCTCAAAGCCATTTTGACAAACAGGAGTTTGTGGATACTAGTTATCACTAACCTGAAGGCTCATGATTCTTGTAGTATAAAAATGGAATAATTTCTGAAGCAAGATTTTTAGGTTACAAGTATTTTATTAAAACCGTTATTTTTTTTTATTTTTTTTAATCGTATCACCCCGAGCAAGGTGGTAACGCCACTGATGTGCAGGGGGCTACATAATAGTGAAAAGATGGGAAAAGATAAAGCTGGAAACCACATCCTAAACAGAGAACAAGGGATGAGCCTCTTCACCTGTTCAATAGACGTGGGTGGAGTGTGAACCGGGTGATAGATAGATCTATCTACTCCAATTGAGAAAAAAAAGACTGGTGTATTGCTAGTTCCTTTCTTTCTACTGGCGTATTGCTAGTTCCTTTCTTTCTTTTTTCTTTCGTCAGCTGTATATTAGTCTGTCTACTTTCCTCCCCTCTGCTGTCCATAATTTGACTCTCATGGGTCTCTCATTGGCCATCTTGGTGTGAAAATATACAAGGTATGATAATTTAATTTCCAGGATGGCTCTGTGAAAACAATGTTTGCTTATTTGATCACTGCTGGCTGTTAAAATTTGCTGCACTGTTTCCCTATTTATAATGAGTTTAGCATATTTAATCTTCAATCTGAGTTCACACTCTGTCCACATTTGCATCTGTTCTGTGTGCTTTTGACTGGCAACTTCTTGCATAATTGTGCACATCTTTTCACTACTCCTCGGGCTTTCTGTGCTACTCAAAATAATCCATTCCTTCATATCATGTTAGTATAACCTGACTACATGTATCTTCCTGCTCAGCAATGAATGACTTATTTAGCACTAATTTGCTACCTTTCCACCTGAGAAGGTAGGAATCCATCTCTTCTCCACCCAGCTATGGGTTAATTAGTAAGGCTTGTAAAATCATTATTATCTAAAAAATTCTCAAAATATTTTCTGGCTTTAAATATCCTGCAACATGGTTGGTAAGCCATAAAAAATAATCTACTTCTGAGATTGATGCACTTGTTGCATCATTAAATGAATGCATAAATACATCGTTAAAGAACAGTGTCAAGTGTTCGAAGTCACACTTGCACCTCTGCAACAAAATCTCGTGGAACAACGTCCTGAATAAATGTCATTTGAAGAAACCAAGCTGTTGATGATTTAAATGAGCCAAATTAAGGTTATGTACTGGATGTGGTTAAAAAGAAAATCTTAACCGTATTTCTAGGGCCATTCTGGTCAGGTTGCCAATATGTGGGTTGATGTTGTCCTATTCTTACACAAACATCCTGGTCTTTTTTGACAGTTTTCCTCAATCTGTCTATTGTTTTACAATTTTCGACTTTTACTGTCTAACTATAGTATGAAGCATACACATAAACCTACACACTAACAGCTGAAGTTAGAAATTTTGAGATGTCAGTGATGTTTTCACATCATGAAGTCACTCTTTGTCTCTTGGGTAATAAGATGCAATCAGGTCTCATCACTCCAGATTTTCTGGAGCACACAATTATATTGGCTCCATTATATATACTGTTTCAGAAGCTGAAAAGTAAAACCATGTGCTAGAACTTGTGTTCTTCAATAAATTGCCATGGGACCAAAAGTTGGATTTTTCTCCCTTTTTAAAAAAAAAAAAAAAAAAAAAGACAAATCTGACTACACTTTGCACCTCTGTTTGTCCACGCTGTCATGGTCGCCATCATTTTTGTTATGATTTAATATGTGCATAATCTCAATATTAAGAGTGTTGTAGTTGTTAAAAGAAGTATTGCATGCTTTCCCCTATTGCTTTGTCTTTACAGCTGTCACAATGTTTTTAATTCTGGTTGATTTTTATCTATCAGTACTTTAAACTTTTTGATATCCCTCATGTGTGCATGTGCAAAAAGATAATTTTTTATTTGGGCATTGATTTTGTACAATGAATTGACCAGAAAAGATACAAATATGACAATTTATAATTGAAGAATTATGCTGTATATCCATAATTTTCTGAAAAGCAAATTATAATTTGAAGAAAAAGAATTTGAAGATAGTTTGGGGAGTGTCCATTTCTTTATAAATTGTGTATTCATACATTTTGCTATCTGTATTCACAGAATGTTACTTCCAACCATGGGACCGCTTTCTCTTTTCTCTCTTCCCTTTTTTTCTCTTTCGTTCCCTTTCTTTCCTTTTTCTCTTTCTTTGCTTTTTTCTCTTTCTTTGCTTTTTTCTCTTTCTTTGCTTTTTTCTCTTTCTTTGCTTTTTTCTCTTTCTTTGCTTTTTTCTCTTTCTTTGCTTTTTTCTCTTTCTTTGCTTTTTTCTCTTTCTTTGCTTTTTTCTCTTTCTTTACTTTTTTCTCTTTCTTTACTTTTTTCTCTTTCTTTACTTTTTTCTCTTTCTTTACTTTTTTCTCTTTCTTTACTTTTTTACTTTTTTCTCTTTCTTTCCATTAGGGTGGGTACATTGAATTTTGTTTGTAATACATTATAAGTCTTTGATTTTTTTGTCAGAAATTCAATGCCTGACTTCACAGTATTTTCTATTTTTTCATTTTTGAGTAACTTAGACTTCATTGTCAGCAAAAAGTATAAGTTTTTTGTCATTATGCAATCATGAAAAATACTAGTAGATACTTTCATTGTTAGAGGCTTAAATTGACTGTTATGAGATTTATTCTTCATTGTCCAGTTTAACAGCTTGTGAAGTTATTTGGAATATGCCTTTTTGTTGGTTTTTATCTTTATGAATATACTCTTTTTCTTTGTTTTTTTTTTTCTCTATATTTTCATTATTATTGTCATCATCATCCTATTGTCTCTTCTCCTCCTCCTCCTATATATTTGCATGTTGTCTTTTTCCTTATTTTTTGTTGGCATAGAATACCCAATTGTAATTGTCCCAAATCAAATGTATTGATATTATTCTGGGGCTTCTAATTAGAACCATTCTTACAATATTCTGTTGTAGACCTCAAAACATTATCAAGTCATGACAATGGTAAACAACCATAAATAAGTTTTTCTCTATATATGATAATTCTATTTCTCTTTATGAGTTTAATATTACTGAAATGATTTGCTAGTACCTGGCACAATTGTATATGATTGACTGGTTGCTGTGTCTAATCAAATACTTATCTAAATGGTCATATTTAGTGATGAGTCCATAGTTGAGTCATTAGAATTTAATCCCTTTTTTGTAAAGGTTCTATATCATTTATCAATAGGAAACTATCCATTATAAATATAGACATGTGAACATTGAAATTGTTAGAAGGTACAAATTTTGAATATTTCTTGTAATGCAATGGTATGCATGATTGGTTTAGCAAGATGTGTTCTGATAAAAATCATTTGTGTAAAATGTAGATATGTCTCTTTGATCCTCATTGTTATTTTAATTTTTGTTTCATAGTCATTTTTTTCAGTTTGAGTATAAAAGAAAAAATTGGGAACGAAGAGCTGTTTATTTCATTGAATTTTTTCAAGCTTGCTTTAAAAAGAAAAAGATATTCATTTGATCTTTTTTCTAGCAAGTCAGTGCAATTCACTACAGGAATTTTTAAGAATGAAAACCCTGAAAAATAAATCTGTTTATAATTTTAATATATTCATTTTACAAATTTATATGAAAAATGACTTAGTAGTTTTTGAAGTTTATTTTACCAAAAAAATTTAAATGCAAAAAATATTTAAATATATAATTATTATTCAGATAAACTGAAATTTCAGGTAATTTTTTTTTCTAAAAGTTGATTTTGAAAATTTAATATTTGCACTTGTTTTTGTAATTTGTTAGGTTAAAAAAACAAAACAAATGACAAACTGAGTTGAAATTCTAGGAGACTGTTTTTATTTTAAGCAACTGTTTTTGAAAAAAAACATCTTGTCACTGACATGCCATTATAATTGATAAAATTTGGAAAAAAAATTGTTGGAGTGTTCTCATACCATCATAACACTGGTCATCGGAAATAGCAAATTGCTGTCCTTGTATACCTGTACATGTATGGGCCACTGATACAAGCTAATCTCAGGTTGAATTTTTTTAATTTTTTTATAGACAATCAAATATTAAGAACTGTGTAATATCTATGCACTCTTTGAAAAGTATTAAGAAATGTAGTGAAGTGTTGGTCAAAATTCATAGGAGCAGAATAAACTTTCTTTTTCTTTTTAACCATATCCTGTGAATTGAAATGGCAAACATGTCTGAGGAGGAAAAGACAATGTCTGAGCAACATTCTGATCTGAAGTAAAAGTACTTATTCTAGACAGAGTACACAACTATTTTGATCTGAGATAGAACTGCTGAGCCAAGCATAAATTTTACCTGTCATTTCTGACAGGTACTGTTTTAGTACAGAAGAAAACAAGCACTTTGATGAATGTCAGGGCAGGATTAAACTCATCTTTTACTCAAATCTAAAAAAAATAAAATAAAATCAGAAAAATGGGGCTTGTTTTATACTTATTTTATAAATTTATTTGCATTAGCTTTCACTCCTATAATTAATATAATTTTATTAGCTGCTGCTATAACTGAGACTTGGTAGTATAAAATGACTGGAAATTATTTTGCAATTATAGTTTAATTATATATCTATTCATCTTAAGACATTTTTCAAATAGTAACCTATAGATTTTAAATCTGTGATCACTCACACTATTTCTAGGTGTCCTTCAATTTCAAAAGTATGCCAATTGCTTGCATTGTGTATTTTACTTCTTTTACATATATTAAAGTGGAAACAAAATTTTTAGTCTGTTTATTTCATCTTCCTTTACTTAATAATTTCATTAAAAAAACACTTCATATACAATTGGTGGTATGTTTTAATAACTAAAAACTGAGTTTCAAGTTCAAAATGTTAATTTTTGTTTTCTTTCTATTAGTTGAAGTAATTGTCCAGTCTGTCTATGCAAAAGAAATATTACTTTGTGCTTCATGATTAACACAGACTAAAAGAAAAAAAAAAGTGTTCTCTAGCTGCTTTTTCTTCTTTCTTTTTTTTTTTTTTCCCCCTAAAATGCACTTATTTATTTTTAAGTTCTGTACAACTTCTACTTTATTTTACTTGTGATTTGTTTTTCCAGACCAAATCAGAAGATGATGTCAAATCTGAAAAAGCATGGTTGGAATCTGACAAAGTCTGGCTCATTCACAAAGGTGGCTTTTCCTCTGCCACCCTTCTCAAGACCAATGGAATGTCTCCTCTTCCTGAAGGCAAGGTCAAAGTTAAAGTTGACCATGGTGGAGAGATTATTGAGGTGGATGAAGAGGACATTGAAAAGGTAAAATTTTAAATTTTATTTTATTTTTAAGCTGTTTATATTTAATCAACTAAGGAAGTTGATATTCTTTTTCTTTAATCTTATTAAGTGAGGCCTTTACTGTCCCTCATATTTGAATATGGTTTATGATCAAGTAATTTATTTAAAATCTTTATTGGTTTGTATATTATAAATAGTTACACCAAATGAAATATAACTTTCCCTAAAGTTAAGTCACATCTACTTAGTATTTTGATAATGATATATTAAAAAGTTTACTTTACAAATCGTCTTAATAAATTTACTTACAAAATAATCTTAACATATTCATGCTGTTAGTCTTATTTAAATTCGTTTACACAAAGAATGGAAAATACCATTTTTTTCCATGAAACAAACCATATAGTAATCTTTAATCTATCTTCTTTAATCTCTTAATTCTCAGAATTAATAAAAACAACTATAAAATCAAATTGATGATCAATAGTAAAATGCTTATAGCTTAAGTGAGAGGATTTTTCCCAGAATCCTCAGACATTTTATTTGATTTGTAAACTGCATCATGAATTGTTCCATGATATTTGTGAATTATTTAATTTTCAGTATTAGAAAAACTGAAAAGAGAAACAAGTCTTTCTGACTTTTATATTTGTTCACTGTGAAGCTAATGAAAAAAAATATTGGTGGGTGGGGGAATTAACTCATTGACAAAACAGTGACCTCTGAATATAGTAAAGAAAATTAATTTATTGATAACAAGTATACATGTAATTACTTAATAACAGAACAGGAAAACAAAAATAGCACATATTTACTTTTAATTGTACAGAGAAGCCTACCATATTTCCAATAAATTTTTGTCTGAGAGTTTGTAATGTCTGTGTTTGAAAAATTTTGAAATAATTGAATTCAACATGTAGAAGATTTTTGCATATTTATTATTACTTTAAATACCATATTTAGGGGATAAATGTGTTTAGGTAGACATCCCAGATTTTTAAACAGTATAAATTTATGTCTGCTGGACTGTGCATTCAAGAGTCTTGATTTAAAAAAAAATGAAAAATTAGTGCCAAATCTGTGTCCCCTTTGTAGAGAAAACCCTTGTTAAGTCTAGCATTCTTTTAGACTGTTCTGTCATGGAGGATTATCACAGTCAAGCAAAAAATTCAAGGCCTATCTCGTTTAGATTTCTCAAAGACCATATGTGTTAACTTTTTATTTTCGTATTCAAAACATGAAGAAAGTAATTGCTAAGAAATTAATGTATAATTCAGAATTATTTTTTTATTACTTAAACATTGTATTTAGTGGATGCACATGTTTGAGCAGACATCCTAGGTTTTTAAATGATGTAAATTCACATCCACCAGCCTTTACATTTGAGTGTATTAATAAAGAAATTGGGCATTCTATATAGAGAACAGCATAAGTTCAGAAGGAGGGAAAAGTATATACTTATATGATTAGCTGTAGTGTATGTGATGTACCATGTGGATTGATTAGGTAAAAGTTGGTTTGCTTGGGGGAATGAGCCTATCTTGTCATTACAGGACCCTATGGTTAAGAGAGAGCACAAAGTTCAATCTTCATTAGAAATCTTTGGAAATAAAACTTCTGATGAAAATAAAATTAAAACAGATTGAATTTATAAATGTTTTCTTAATTCTTTCCTTATTTAATCATTCTGCTACTTTAATCCATATTGTTTCAATTTGTACATCTTTATACAATGCTATTTAGCAGACATTAAGATAATTCTAACAGACAGCGGGATAATCAGTGCTTCATGAATGTGGTTTTTTGTTAATTGGCTTTCTTTAATAAATACCCTATTGTAACCTAAATTTTAAAGTTTAATTTAAAAAAAAGATTTATTTTCTAAAATGCAGCCAACACAAATGCAAGCTTTCAATTGCCTTATGTTCTGCATAATTTATTATAATTGTTTAATGTAATAAAAAAAAAATTCTTTTTAATTTATTCTTTGGCTTAAATATTAATGCTTCTGTCCCTTGCATCTAAAATTTCAGCATTAATGTTACAGTGCTTGTGTTGATGACAACTGATGCATTTGCCTTTCCAGGTTCATACTTAGTGCATATGCATAAACATATTTTAAACATTTTCAAATTTGTTGCATGTTGAAATTTACCTAAGCATGTAAATTTAATTTTCTTAGCTTCTGCCTGGCTTTCAGCAGTGAGATATGCTCTTATCTGTAATTTCAGATAGGTACACATACTTAAACAACATATGGGTTTGAGTAAACACTCACACGTGTGTGTGTGTGTGTGTGTGTGTGTGTGCGTATGTATATCACAAGCACATACATATAGGGAAGAACATTTACACAAGGGTGGCTTTGTCCCCTTACCCTTGGTATGAAACTCCTGTAGATGGAAATGGCTAGCCTGTTACCTTCTTCCTAAAGTTTTTGCATAAATCTTCAAGCAGGTGTCAACGCTTGTCACTTACCCATTCAGAATTTGTAATTGATGGCTTGATGGATGGACAGGCAAGAAACTAAGACACCCCTCCCCCCAACACTCAACCCCATCTGCCAATATCACCCTCCTTCCTACATGTACCATTTCTGTCAGACATCCACCTGCCCTTGGCCTTTTCTAAAAAATAGTAGGAATACAAAGCTTTTTATTTCCATTACAGTAAGAGAAAAAAGTAAATAAATATATACAATGTTTTGTTTTTAGTGCACAAAATGTAAAGGTTTTATATACAACAACATTTGTACTGTTAAATGCCTGGAGGATTGGCTATAGTGTTCAGGCTTCAACCTGATCTCTAAAAGGTTTATAGTTTCAATTAGTGATTTAGATTGGTTTAAATAAAATAAAATATTTTGACGTGATGTAATAATCAAATTGTTACTATATCAGCTCATAGTTTAATAATCTGTAAAAGTTTTACAAATCTGTATTAGACTGATTATTAAAGGAAAGGCCTTCAGAGTAGATTGTTTTTAATCAGATGTTCATGGTAGAAGAAGTCTTGTATAAATTATTTCTTCTAGATCCCTTTATTCAGTTAACGACAGTAGAATGTTCACACTGAGTTGTCCACAGTATGAGGTGATGCTGAAACATTTAAATGACTAAAAAGGGGATTTTAAAAAAAAAATTATGTTTGGTCATTTGATCAGATTTTGGAAAGTTGGTTGGGCTGAGAATTTTTCTGTACCCCCTTGTGTTATTCTTTCCTAGTTTAGAATCACACACTTTTTCCAAATTATCCTTTGAGATAGTCATATGCCTCTCAGTTACCAACACAAAATTCTAATCACAAAATCCAACCCTCTCATTTACATTGTTATTATTAATGCCAAATACTAAGTTGATTATTAAAATGGAAAATACCATTTTGCCTTTACTGGAAATCAGTTGTTTATTTTTTTCCTAATATGTATGATAATGTCATCAGTCTGGCACTGAGTAACTGATATTTGAATCTCAGGTCTTTTAACCACTAACCCCACATTCTAACCATTGAGCTACAATGCAACTGTTTATTGTTGTTGAATAACCACACTTAATCAGATGTTTTAGAGTGACCTCCAGATTCTGTTCACTTGATATGCTATATGTTATTTGGGAGTTTGTTTTTATAGCGGCAGTATTTTTCTTTCTTTGTTCTGGCTGGGTCTTGCTTTATACAGAAATAAAGGGGGTTGTTTAAGAGCATGAGAAGTAATGTTGCTATTTAAAGGCTTACCGAGAAGAAAGTGCTTAAAGTTAAATTCATGTGCATTCATTTACATTTATATAGAAACTAGCCAGGAGATACCAACATTGCCTTTGTTAGAATCCTGGATGCTGGTGATTGGGGGAGGGGTGGGGGGGTCGCTTCATCCTAGAAATAAAACTTTAAAACAATGAGATCACTTCAATTAAAATTTATATATTTTTTTTTTAACATAGATACAATTTTTCTAATTGTCAAAAAGGCTAATTTTGAATTTTTATCCAATTTTCTTTTACTTTTTCTCCAATGTGCCAGGTTCATTCTGGACATGAGCTATCATCGCTCTACAACTTTATATCTTTTGTAGCTTTTAACAAGAGCAGTCTTTTTCTATCCCTCCCACTAATTGTTCATTAGATAGGTTACTTGCTGTTTATTTTGTTTTGCATTCACTATGTCTTGTGAATGTCAAATTTTCCAAGCCCTCTTCCTTCATGAAGAGTCCCAGAAATTTCAACTGTTTCTTTCATAATTCTAAATGACTTTTTTGTTCCATTTTTTCTCTAAAACTTGCTCATTGCTTACATGCTCTGTCTATGCTATTCTCAGCATCCTTCTGTAGAACCACATCTCTGTTGCCTCAAGCCTCTATGAGGAAATTGCTCCCTATCAATCTGAATGCACATAAGAATTATGATTGTTTGGAATTATTAAAATTTTTAAATATTCAACAGCAAGCCTAAGAGCCAATTGCAGTGATCTAGTAAGCTGCAGTACATACTTTGGGAATTGCTAAATTAGTATATACAGTCAATTTAGAGTTTTACCCATCAAAACTGACTTCAGAACTGGTGTGAAGCATAAAAAAATAAAATGATTAAAATTTGATATAATTCATATTTATAATAATCAGTTTAGAAGTATAAATTTAAATGTCCTGTAATAATTTTTTCATCCCTGATCAGGTAAATTATTAAATTATTTTTACTCTAGTCTTGTTGCTTTAGCAAGTATTTCAGTTTTTGTTTTTTTTGTTTTTTCCCAAAGGGTCACAATATTAAAAAAAAAAAATTTATATAGCACACAATAGAAAACAAAAGCAATTACTACTTTAATTTTTTGTATGTAAATTATTTACATTCAAACTATTGTTATCATCTTTCTCATAACATTTTGGATGTTGTTCCCTCTGGCCTCTTTAAGGTGCTTGTTCAAAATTCCCTGAAAGTTACCTGAAGCACCTGAAGAAAGCTAGAAGACATAACAGCTGAAATGGTCTAATCATAACAGCAAAGATGAGAACAATAGCTTGAATGTAAAAAAGATAAAAAGTAGAGTTTCACTTCTCTCTTCACTATATATATATATATATATTTTAATCAAATGTGAGTTGCATAGTGGTAAAAAAGTTAGCAAGTAGTATCAGAAAGAATTATCCTCTTTCAGTTTGACTGCTAATTATTCAATGTTGAAATAACTTATAAAAATGTGTAGAAGCCATAAGCTCAGTTTATGTAAATATACAGGTACAAAGAACATTCTTTCTGAAAAGATTATTCTTAATCACATGTCATGGAGTGATGGCTAACATTCTAGAGTTATAAGTGACTATTTTTCTCACTGGGTGCTCTTTGAATGTGTGCTGGTGTGAAAGTTAATGGACCAGTCAATTAAATATCTTAATGGTTATGCCATTGACTATTATCTCAATATATAACAAAGCTTAATTACAAAAGCCTTCAAGAAAAAAAAATAAAATGAACTTATTTGTTCAAAATTGACAAAATCCGTAAATTTTTCTTTTTTCATTTATAACATTTGTTTTGTCATACAACCAGTTGTGTTACTTCTCTTGATGAAACTTGAAGTAAAAAAGCTTTGTTAGCATTTTTTTTTTTCAATTGGAGTAGATAGACTAAACTATCGCCCGGTTCACACTCCACCCACGTCTATTGAACAGGTGAAGAGGCTCATCCCTTGTTTCCTGTTTAAGATGTGGTTTCCGGTTTTCTCTTTTCTAATCTTCTCACTCTTATGTAGCCCCCTGCACATCAGTGGCGTTACCGCCTTGCTTGGGGTGATATGATTAAAAAAAAAAAAAAAAAATAACAGAATCTCATTACTAAATAGTGAGATCAGATTGCTAATACATTGCTTTTTACTTTTGTTTTTTGTTATCTTACTTTAGCAATGATTTAAAAAGTAAAATTCTTTGTTTTTGATTGCCACTACTTAATAGCAAGTTGCTGTCTAGGGAGGTGTATTTGAATTGCTCAGGAAATGGAATTCTGAGATTGTAGCATAACTTTGGACAATACAAATCAAGTTATATAATAATCCACACATATAAAAAAAGGTTCACACACACACACAAACAATAATATGAAGAAAGGACAATAAGAAATTTACTGTCCCTTAACATTTATTTTTAATTTTACAGTGCTAAATATTAATGTAATATAATTAAACCTTTTCATAACACAAAATTTCCTGTTTTGGAATTATATTTTAACTGTGGCTCTTTCAAACGTTCATTTTTCGGGTGACTAAATATATGAATAAATATATAGATATTCATAGAATAAATTTATAACTCTGTAATTTGAGAATCTAACCAGAAGCTATTTATACATTGTAAGTTAAAAAAAACTCAGTCTTGGAAAAAATATTTTCCGTTAGTCACCCCAAAAATGAACACTTGAAGATTAAAATATGATTTTGAAATATGGGAAAGTGTGTCGTGAAAATGTTTTAATTAGATTACAATAGTATATATGAATAGAATAAGTAAAGAACAAGTTGGAAAAAGATGTCTTCAATCAAACATGTTTCACTTTAACAAGCTTCTTTAAAGATGAATGATTTTAAAATCTTATTAAAAATCCAAGAGACAGTATGTTGATTTGAGGTATGGTTTCTTTGGTTAGATATGTGTCATGTATCTAACCAATGAAACCATACCTCATTATGTGTATTCCTATGACTATGCATACATGCATACACAAAACAATTTATATATTCAGTTAAAAATAAAATAGAATTCATCCTTGATAATGGCTAAAAGTATAGCTGAAAATGCTTGTACAAATGACTTTGAAAAGAAAAAGAAAAAACATAAGATTACATAAAAAAATTATATGAAAAAATCTTAAACATAGAACCTTGTCTTTCATTTTTATATATATATATATATATATATAATGCTTTCCTACATGACAGATTCCAATTCTTCATCTAGTGACATATAAATAATAATAATAATTTAATGGTGAATAGAATTACATAAACTTGAAAATACAAGAAAACTTTTTTATATACAAGTGCAATACAAAATTGGTTAAATATCTCTATCAATTTTTGGCAACATGGCTAACTAATAAAAATTAATGATTATCCTGAAAGCTATTATTAACTTTGGTAATGCCAGTTGAGTTTGCCAGTAATTCAGCTTTCAGATTAATGCAGATGTTTCATGGCTGAATTGGCTAATCATTCAATCCATTGATCGGACCAGCTCAAATAACAGTTGAGTGAATGACAAAACTGCTGAAGATGCAGCTGTTTCCTTTTGCTTTTGTGAATCTCATTTGTATTTTGTCTCTTAAAACATTAAAATATTTTCTTTTGAAAATTATAAACATTAAAGAATAATTCAAAACCAAGATTGGCTTAACTTATTTGCCCTGTTTTCATGAAATTATATACAAGCTCATTATTTAAAACTCAAAATGTGTCTGTGTGATATATATATATATATATAT
The DNA here is from genome assembly GCA_037127315.1 of Ascarosepion bandense. Lineage (NCBI taxonomy): Eukaryota > Metazoa > Mollusca > Cephalopoda > Sepiida > Sepiidae > Ascarosepion > Ascarosepion bandense. The sequence goes on along the minus strand of JBBBDQ010000235.1, from coordinate 995,724 downwards.
ATATATATATATATATATAAATAACTTTCAGAGTATCTGTAAAAAAGCAGTATCAAATAAAGAGAAAAGGAAAACATTTTAGCTGTTTCATCCTCTGAGGGATTTTATCAAGGCGTATGTCTTTCAGTAGGCAAAACCCATTGGCTAAGATGAGTTTCTCTTTTGTCTTCATGCAGATATACTCTGAGATACACACACACACACACACACACACACACACACTTCAGTTTTAAATAGTGGGCTTGTGATAAGTGGAATTTTTTGATTCATTGAAAATTTGAGGATCATTCATGATATGAGCCAGATTTAGAAGAGAAGAAACAATTGTCTAATTACTTGCTTCAAATTTTGGTAGTATTCCCCTTAGTCTGAATTTTTGTTTGTTTCTGTCATTTTTATCTTGTCTAGGCAAGAGCTATTTAGGACATGCTGTTGAATTTCTCTTATCCATTTTTGATTTTCAACAATTCCCTCTTATCTGTGTAATTTAATATAATGTCCTTAGTATGTAACAGAATACATTTTATTTTTTTATTTTCTTTCTCATTTTGATTTTCTTTTACACCTACTTCTGAAAAATGCTTGTCTCATTTACTGAAATGTAGGAAACTAGATGTATGGTGTTTTCTCAAATATACGTACTTGTGTAAACCATGATCAGACAATTTATTTACCAAGTAAAAATTAGGATTATGTGTATATCGAGCTGAAATAATAAAAATAAAAAGTGATCTTTAAGAAATTAATATTGTATCTTAAAAAAGAAAGAATGATGCCATTATTTATATTTGTTTCATTTTGCCTTTTTCTGGTGAATATTTAACATGTTTCAATTACTTATTACCTTTTTTTTTCTTCTGTTCTCAATCAAATATTTAAGGAAAAGCAGCTTTCTAATTCAACATTTTACACTTTTAGAAAGATCATTGAAGAGATGATAGTTTTAAAAAAAACAACCTTCCAATATTATTTGATAATATGGCTTTTGTTTCTCTAGCTCAATTGTCGATATGTTAATGATTTTTACTGAATTTATTTCTGAAGCTTTAGAAAGGAACAGTGTCTTTAGATATCTCAAAGACATTTGATAGGGTTTGATGTTCTGGCCTCCTTAACAAGCTCAAGGGTGTCCCTGGCCAAATATTTGACTTAATCCAAACATTCTTAGCAAACTTTCACATTAATGCAGGGGTCCCCAGGACTTTATCCATAGACCTATGTCATTTTTTATTTCTATCAACAACCTTCCTGATGTCATCAGTTCTCAAATCACTATTTTGATAACACAATTCTTCACTCTTGTCTGGCAGCTGCTTTTGTAAATGACCTACAATCAGTTGTTAACTGGGGCAAAAAATGACTTGTAAATTTTAACACCTCAAAAGCAAAACTATTTTTAAATCTGTATAGAAAACCATCTTTGCTTTCTATCAGCATGACTGATGCTAACCACTGAGAGTAACTCATTGCATCATTTTGGTATAATAAAGTAGAATTATATATATAAATAAATAATTGTTATATAATTTGATATAATTTATATAACCTTCAAATGGCATGTTACAAAATGTGGGCCCAATTGAATTATTAATTTACAAATTACAGTTATTTAGTGAAGCTATTGTTGCAAATTATCAAAACAATGAAAAAATCTGAATTTTGTGTATTGATAAAGCATTGTTTTCTGATGGGGAAAAAAAGATAAGTGTTATTTGGACTCTGGTTGGTTGGAAACTATGCTTAAGAGGTGGTATGCTGACTTTAAATGCGGTTGTACAGACACAAATGATGCTGAACACTCAGGCCACCCAAAATCGGCAGTTGTCTCAAAAAACACCAAAAAAAAAAAAATCCGCAAACTAGTTTTGGCCGATTATAAAGTGAGGTTGCATGAGATAGCAGAGGAGTTGAACATATCAGAAGGCAGTCTATTCACCATTTGCCATGAGCATTTGTTAATGAGAAAGCTGTGTTCAAAGATGGATATCACATTTGCTTACAGTTGATAAAAAGCCACAATGCATCAATGATTCAGAGAATTGTTTGCAACTTTCAATGCAACAAAGAGTTTTGGTGTAAATCTGTAATAATGGATGAAACATTGATCTACCACTTAAATTGGCAGTCAGCTGAGTGGACAGCAACAGGTGAAAGCTGTCCAGAGCGACCAAAGATGCAAACATCAGCAGGCAAGTTTTTGTCCTCCGTATTTTGAGATGTGCAAGATATTTTGTTCATTGATTACCTTGAGAAAGAAAGAACTATCAATAGTGAATATTATATAGCATTATTGGTGCATTTGAAAGAAGAAATTACCAAAAACAAAAAAAAAAAACAAAAAAAAAACAAAAACAAAACAGCCACAAACAAAGAAGAAAAAAGTGATCTTTCACCAAGACAATGCACTGATCGCAACAGTGGCAAAACTACATGTACTGTTTTTTGAATTGCTTTCGCATCCACCCTATTCTCCAGATCTGGCCACAGTGACTACTAGCTGTTTGCAGACCTCAAAAGAATGCTCCAGAGAAAGAGATTTGGCTCCAGTGAAAAAGTGATATTGAAAACTAAGGTGTATTTTGGGGCTAAAGACAAATCGTTCTACAAAAAAGGCATCAAATTGTTAGGGAAGCATTGGAATCAGTGTATCACCCTCGGAGATGATGTTGATGAATAAAGTCAAATTTTGCTTAAGTTACTGTTTTAATAGTTAGGCTTGGGATTTATTGAGTGAGGTGTTAAAAAACTCTCTCTTCCTCAAATATGTCTATCAGTTGTATCTCTTGTATCTGTCTGTCTTCCTGTTCATCCAACATCTATTCTAGAGAATGCTGAAAAGTTATCAGTCTAACAATGATACCCTTTTCCACATCCACCCCCTGCCAAAAAAAAAAGGAAAGAAAAAAGTTTGAGGTACTGTTCAGTATCTTAAATATCTGAATCCAGCTCGAGCTAATGCCAAAATAGAAATACATACATTTTGTCTGAAGAAGTTTCAGAGGTTATGACACTAATAAATTTTCTATATTGTTATTCATTTGCTTGCACACCTTTTTTTTAACTGCAATCTGCATACTGTAATATTTCATTAGTTATAAAATGCATGTTTCTACCTTAAACTTTTGTCTGACATACCTTAATATTTTTGTTGTTTACTCTTTACTCAGGCAAACCCACCCCAATTTGACAAAACTGAGGATCTCACAACTCTTCGATATCTGAATGAGTCAAGTATTCTTCATATTCTTCGTCAGCGGTATGGTAGTAACCTTGTCCACAGCTATGCTGGACCTACCATGATTATCATCAACCCCATGACACCACTGTCCATCTATTCAGAAAAGGTAAGATTATCTTGTAAAATTTTCTGAGAAAATAATTATTTACAGTTTGTTAAATGGCAGATCAGTTACAGTTTGTAAACCAGATAAATGAAAAGAGAATTACATTATCCTTATTGATGAAAAGGAGTTTTGATATGTTGGCTCCCACACAACTTGTTGGAAGGTTGTGGTGGTATGTCTGCAAGGCTGGCACAACTCTCTGGTGGGTTGTTTCCAAATTTCTTTTCTATAAGGATTATTGGGTGTGGGATATTATGATTGTTTATGAGATCATAGTACAGTTGAGCTACATTTTTTCCAAAAAAAAAATATTTTTAGTTTTTTGTCTTTTAGTTTTCCTTTTGGAATTTCTGCTGTTGGTTTTTGGGTCACTTTTAAAAAATTTACATCCAGAGATGTACCATAAATTTAGGTAAACTAAAAGATTGTGTAAACAGAGAATTTAATTGTCAAAACATAAAATTATAAAAAAAGTATACTTTATTTACTTAGAAAACCAAAATAATACCTACAACCAGTAAAATAAACAAGAATTCTCATCTAATAGAAATCACATTCCTAATGAATAATAAAAAAAAAAATCATCATATTCCTAATGTCTGATTTCTTTGAAAAGCTATAAAAGAAAAAAATATAAAAGCACATATTGCTTTGCTTCACTGCTAGGAAAAGTTGAATTGATTCTTATTTTATATGTCTTTTATTGAAACACTCAGAGTAAAGGGGAAGGACTACCTTTACATTCAACATAAAATGGATTTACCTTTTTTTTTTTAGCTTTCTTAGCACTTGTTGTAGTCCTCATTTTGCTATAACAGGATTTTAGATATAGTGTTGGGACCCTGGGACAATAATGGAAATGAGGCCCGGGAGACAATGTGTTGGGAGAATTTGAAAACTACAATTTAAGTAATAGTTCATGAGAAGACATTCTATTAAGCTAATTGCTCACATATGTCTTAGACCAATTATTTTATGAAAGAAATCTTGACCTGATATACTTTATCTTGGATGTATTAATTTGGTCATATATAAACTATGAAACTGGAACAAAGTATTTAAAATATTTTAAGTTTTATCACTTTTCATATGCATGCACATATAATACATAGCCGCACATGACTATCATGGAACTATTTAGCCATTTTGAATAATTTGAGAACTAGTAGTGTAACTTCTAATGTATTAGAATGTTCAGAAAATGTCTGATTTTAGAATCTGCTTTTATTCCTGAATTAATGTATTTAAACAGTGTTTAAATCAAATAAAAAAATAGGAACTCTGAACATTTTAACCATTGTGTTACAAGCTTGTGTCTTTATGGTAAAACTCTAAAGGTTTAGATGCTAAGAAATCTTTAAATGTAGTTTCTGCATCTTTATGGAATGTCTTTTGACTGAAAAAAAATTGATATTTGAAAAAGTGGTAGCAGTAGGTGAGAGATCTGGTTGAGGTGTATGGTGGATGTACCACCAATAATATTTAAAAAGAAAAAAAAAAAATATATTTGTCTTTTATCTAGCTGCACATGTCTTTTGGTAATGTTTTTGTAATCAAAGTATGGGGTGATTGGTTGTACTTCCAGCAACTTTACTCTAAAGAATTTTTTTTTTTTTTTTTTGTCATTCATTAGTTTGGCTGATGCTAACTTCTAGAAGAGTGACTCCTTGTACCTTCTCTGCTTAATGTTTTCTACTGATATGAAAAGGAAAGATGATATTGAATCAATTGCTAGGAATTCTGCAAGGAAAGTTGATTCACTGTGTTGTGCAAGACAATTTTTTTTTACCAGAATCTATATTAGACATTTATAAGTCTACTATTTGTCCATGCACTGAATATTGCAGCCACATCTAATCTGGGGCTTCTATTATGTATATGTATTATGTATTTAGAGATGTTTTATAAAATCTAAAGAATCTGCAATATTATCAGTCTAGACCTGGCATCTTGGTTTCAGTTACTTTCTCACTGCCATAGCATAAATTCAATGTGCCTTTTCTATAAATATTTTCATGGTAATTGTTCTGCTGAACTTTTCCTCTTTAGTACCTCAATTTTACAAATTTAAGTGCAGTACTAGATTTCAAGCTAGGTTTTGTCAGTTTACAGTTGCAATGGTTAGATGTAACCCAACCATAAATTCTATGCTAATAGTTTCTTCTCTTGCATTTGATTGTGGAACTCTCTTCTGGCCTCTTGCTTTCTAGTCAGTTTTAATCTTTGGAAATTAAAATGCATCTATCACTATCTTAATTTCTTTTATTTTATTTTTTCTCCTTAATGAAGTTTTTTTTTTCTTGCATCTTAGTTGCTTTATAACCTTGCTTGGGGTGAAATGAATAAAAAAAAACACATGAGTACAAATTTAATTCAGTAAGCTTAAGTCAATAAAGAACTATATCAGGACTAGCATATCACAAGAGTGTTTGTTGATCTTAGGTAGGCTCATTGTTGAATTGGAACATAACTGAAATACTGACTGATTTTGAACATGTTATTCAAAGCTTTGCACACAAGAAAACCTACAACAAAACACTCCTGAAAAGGTGAAAACTCACTTGTAGACTTGTTCATGTGACTTTTTACACAACCCTGTTATGATCTTTGGAAATAAATAATTAAAATCATGCTGTTTTTGGTTTTAATAATTGGTGGCTAAGGACCATAAAACAGTCTCACCTTGGGCATAAATCTGTCTCTTGAAAGCCCTGTTTGCACTAACAAAAGTGGAAAATAGGTGTCAGCTGCCAAAGCTTACAATCTACCTGGAGACCTAAATGTTTTTATTGATATCAAATAACTTTATACATTATTTATATAAGATGTTATAAAGAACATAATGTATACAGATATTATTATTTAAAAAGGTATCATTATAAAGACATAATTATTTCAATTCATGTACACAATGCTTTATCCCATGGTACATAGATTTTAGAGCATTTATTTATAGTAAGATGACCTTTTGCTAATTCTTTACAGTTTTTAAGATTTAAATGTGCTTGTTCAGGTGTGTTAAGGTAGATTTAAATTTGTATAAACACCAATGGAGGGACATCAAAGGCAACCTGTGTTCATATATTAGTCTCACCATTATGACTATATAATGGGAAAGTAACGTTGGTGAACAAACTATGATGATATGTAGACATGGTTTAATGTTATTGCATGCAATTTTTATTAAATTGATCAGATGAAATTTTGTGTTCATATTCTAAATATACGAGTCATGGGTTTTTCTGTCTTGAAACTTTAAAAAATTTGGATGTGTGATATCTCGGTCAACACAATTATCTCTCCTGAACCTAAAATGCATAAAACTGGGGTTGGTTATTGTAAGACCAGCTTTACCCATGTCATCAAAAAAAATGACAATATTTAAATTACTTTATAATTAGGAATGTTTTGTAATTTGCTTGAAGCATTTTGTGTATTAGGAATATGGTTAGGTTTTGAAGGCTGTCACAATGTGTTTAGTAAAATAAAGAAAGGTAAATAAGTTGTTGGGTATCACCTATTTATTATACATTAATATTTCAAGATTTTAATATCAAAATATTAATGCATAATAGGTGATACCCAATATTACCTATTATGCATTAATATTTTGATATTAAAATCTTGAAATATTAATGTATAATAAATAGGTGATACCCAACAACTTATTTACCTTTCTTTATTTTACTAAACATATTGTGACAGCCTTCAAAACCTAACCATATTATTTTATAATTGTAATTAGAAAAAAAAAATTGTTGCTCTGCATTTATTGTTTAGGTTCACTACTTTCAGAATATTAAACTAAAAGTAGCATCAATTGAATATATAACAACTGGTCCACTTCATTGTTCAAATGCTATAAATTAAAATGATTAAAATGAAACTTTTAATCTATTGTTTATTTAAGCATATCTGACTTTGTTTGAATACAGAGCCATTTGTAATTTAAGAGTTTCATCATGATCATTTCTTGTGTTTTTGTTTTTTTTTAATTGTATCAGCCCGAGCAAGGTGGTAACGCCACTGATGTGCAGGGGGCTACGTAATAGTGAAAAGATTTGAAAAGAGAAAGCCGGAAACCACATCCTAAACAGGGAACAAGGGATGAGCCTCTTAACCTGTTCAATAGACGTGGGTGGAGTGTGAACCGGGTGATAGATAAATCTATCTACTCCAATTAAAAAAAAAAAAAAAACACGGTGGTGGATTGCTAAGTTTTAACTTAGTAAAAGTTCAGTCAAGAGATTTCTGCTAAAATTAAAAAAAAAAAAAAAAAGAAACCCAATTAAACATGAAAAGCTTAAAATTTAAAATTAGGCAGAAAAAAAGACTTTAAGAATATTTCAAACAAAAGTGATTCCCAACTCGACATGAGGGTCTTTAACTTTTTGGTCACACCAAATCAGTAAACTGAAATGGCCAGTGAACAACCCAAGATGAAGCACGAGAATCAAATTACGGCCGGCAAAGAGGAGGAAAGTAGACAGACTAATATATGGCTGGCGAAAAAGAGACAAACAAACAAACTAGCAATGCGCCAGTCGAGAGATTTCTGCTAAAATAAAAAAAAATTAAAGAAAACCAATTAAACATGAAAAGCTTAAAATTTAAAATTAGGCAGAAAAAAAAGACTTACTTTAAGAATGTAGATATATTAGAACAATTAAATTCCTTTGCATTCAGTATTTTCAATATTTGACTGGATAATAGCAAAAAATAATTTAAAAATAAAATTGTTGAAAGTTCTATTTCTATTTTTATTTGACCAGGAGAATCCTTATTTATCAAGATAAAGAAATTGTTTATCAAGTTTAAAATAAAATTTTATGATACCAAATAAGTTCACTAAGTGGAGAAGGAGAGATATTTAGTGAACTCTTCTGATGTACAAAAGTGTTACATGAAAAATGTGTTCTTTTTATCATCTCACCCCAAGCAAGGCAGTAAAACTACTAAGATGCAAGGCATTACTGAGCGTTAGAAAATATGAGAAAAACAAACATTATTTGGATGGGGAGAACAGGAATTAAGACGAAACTTAACAATTGACATTGCATTTAAATTGTATTTATGAATACGCAATGTATTTTATTTATGAATATTTTTGTAAGTTCATATGTGAGTAAAGATTACCTTACTGAAATAATGAGTGATAATTTAGTATACACATTAAGTAAATTAGGTAATTTATATATCATATAAAAAAAAGTTTTAGTTAATTTAATCCTCTTGTGTAAAAATTAGATTAAAATGAAGAATTACTCAAGAGTATATAGGATTAGATAAATGTTAGTAGATAAAATAGTGCACAAAATTTGATTTTGGTTTGATTATTGGCCTGTTTTAATGATTCTAATGCATTTGAAGTGTAACATTGATGTTTTGCCTATCATTTGCTTTTGTTCTTAAGCCTGACTTCAAATCTTAAGGCAACATTAGCACTTGAGAACATCTCTCTTGGACATGTCAGTTTATTTAAAAGTGATCAGGATATATTAAAATAACTGATTTTTGGCATTGTTTATCTTTACTTAAGAGTATTCTATGAATTTCATATTCTCAGAATTACACCATAATGTCACTTTCTTTCAGATGCTATAGTTTTAATCACCAAATTTGTCATTGATGTAAAATGTTGCTCTTTTTTTAGAATGAGATTTTCTTTATAGTAAACCTTTTTTTTCTTCCCCAATCACTTTAATATAAGCAACCAAGCTATTTTGTCAGACATTTTGATATGTCTATTGAATGATGTTTTTATGTTGGTACAATTTGATGACATCTAATTCTGAGGTATATATTTCTCAATTCTTAGCGTCTCTTCACGAAAGAGAAATAGCTCTTCACAAAGAGAAATAGCTCGTTTTAGTAAATAGACTTTTAATCATTTCACTCCAAGCAATACAATAATACCACTAAAACACAAGGGGTAACTGAGAGTGAAAGAGAATGAGAAGACTTCAGTGAAGAGAAAAGGACCATAAAAGAACACGATTCAGGAAAACAAAAGATGATGATTGATGCTGCATTTAAATTTTTGAAGATCACCGGTGGCACGGAAACAAGAAAATGAAAGAAGTATGAGAAAAGAAACTTAGAACAAGGTTACATCTAGCTATTTCAACAGCAAGATAGTTATTTGTCAATTTAGTCAGTCAGTCAGTTGAGTGCCATACGTGATACACACTTGGGCGATCATGTCTCAAAAGAGACATGACTGACTGGGCAGAAGATTATTTCGCAGTAGGTTGCCATTGCTTTCTGCGGTAGACTGGTTGCTGACCAAGGCTATAGAACCCAATCTGTCCTGCTATTTAACCCATAACTGGAAGGGATAGGCGGATTAATACCTTTCCCAAGGGTATTTGCATGTAAGTGAATGCAATGAATTCAGCTGGAATTTGAACTCGGCTCCCCGATTTCTCGTTCCGAGCCGATATCCAATGCACCACAACGCACATCCCATGTCAATTTAGTAATGTGGTTAAATTCATGATATTGTGGTACGAAGGAGGAGAGCTCCTTTGAACAACTACTATGAAAATATAGAAAAGACATAGAAAATCTTTATCTTGGCAGTGGACAAAAATGAAGTTGTGACACCAGATCAGAACTGATAACATTGCACACTCTTCTTTGAATTTTATCGAATATCTTGAGATATAAGAACCATCAGACCAAATATGGCAGCAATATTCAATGCATGAATGAATAGTAGATTTGTTTTGTCAAATTTAGAAAGTGGATTTTGCTGAGAACTATTCAGCCCATCTTTATAACTGTACAGTTCAAGCCTTCACTGTTTAAATTCTCCATATCTAATACCAGTACAATGGTGTTAAATTAATATTTAGTTACTTTTTTTTTTAACTGGTGTGTCATAAATGTAAGTGTAGCACTATACTTTCTTTTTAATACAATTTTTCTCATGCAAATTTTTTAGTGCAAGACATGCACCTTTCAAACATCAAAATAGAAAAATTTTACTGATATACTTGCTTCAATAAAACTTATAAAATCTCATCAAATCTTGTAATCAGAAACTGAATTGTATTTTTAGACAATTTAGAAATAAGAAAAACTTCTTCATTACAATTTTTTTATCACTTTCTTTCTTTTTTTTTTGTTGCAAGCACATTGATTTTAGAGAGCACATTCAAACATTTGGCATGAAAATATTTATAGAAAAGACAGAGAGAAGCTTTTGTTTGAATCTGTGTCACTACTTTACTATATTTATTGCAGATCTCTGCATTTTTACTCAACTACCTGATTAACTTGTCCAATATAAAACAAGGGCATGTATCTGAATCATCTTTAGAATTTTTTCTTTTTTGTTTGAAGATTGTCTCTTGAAGCAAATGTAACATTAGAGGTGACTAATATATATATATATATATATATATACACACACACACACGAAAGACTAAAAAGCAATAGTTGTTTCCAGTTAAAGCAAAACTGTTGACTGAAAGAAAAATGAATGGATGTAAGTCAAATTATGATTTCCTGGTATCGATATCAAATAAGTTTTTTTCATCGTAAACTGAATTTTGAAGGCTAAATAAGTCCTCTGAGTAAATGGTATCATGGCTGAGACTAAGAACTACAATTACACCTACTTAGAGCCAAACCTGAAGCAAAAAACTAAAATAAAAGGGCTGAAAAAAAAAATACAGACATACAGGCAGATAGACAGACACGCACACAAACATATTGTTTTATATATATATATATATATATATATATATATATATATATATATAATCGATTTTCTGCACTATTGTAAGAACTGCAACATTGAAACTTCTGAATATCGTTTCTTATGTCTTTGTGTATGAATGTATCAAATTTGATTAAAATCGGACCACTCTTTCTATAACCCAATTTTTTTATTTTTTTTTATATTTATCGGGGGTACCTCGACACAAAACCCATCTAAGAACACTCTCAGACACTTATAGTACAACTGTGTAAATTTTCAAGAAAATCGGTTCAACTGTTTTGGAGTCTATAGGTAACGGGCAGACACACACATACACACAAAGTTCCATTTATAAATAAGTTTAGATTTAGATAGATATACAGCTTTGAGATTTGAAAATGATATCACTCAACTGGTGGTCAAGAGCGAGGGAAAATTTACTTGCCCCAAAATCATTTTACTTGACTGACTCCAGTTTTTTAATAGCGTGAATATAAACATAGTGTGAATCACTGATGGAAAACAAAAAATGAAATTTTAATTAAAATTTTGAGCGTGTTAGAAAGGATTTAAAAAATTAAAAAAAAGTTTATCTTTTATCTTAATAATAGCATAAACATTTTGATGATAAAACTTTGTATTTTAAACTGAAGCAATTTATGCAAAGAAATACTTTTTTTTCAGTCAATTCTCAAATATAACTTAAGATAGAATTTTCATGAGAGTATAATAGTTAATATTGTGAATTGTGCAAACATTTGAAAGATTTCTTACTGAGTGTTCTGTAAATGTCACTTTGTACCAATCTAACTAAACAAATATAAAGAACACTAGAGATAGAGCCAGGGTTTTGAGCACGAGAAGGTCCAAGTGAAAAAATTTATGGAGGATGCATTTGGTGGAAATATTTTTTATAATGTTAATTTATGATTACTTGGGATTGCATATTACATTTAAAATTTTTTTTCATCTACATGTTTTAAGAAAAAAAAAAGAAGTTGTGCTTTACCAGTAACAAATAGTGACAATCCAGGTGATCTGCATGGGGACTCTTAAGAGTGTACATACATGACAACACTGGTTGTATACTACTGAGATTTCAATATAATGTTATGTTCAAATTTATATTTAAACAATTTTTTTTTTTTTTGTTCAAGGTTGCTTAACTTCGGTAATCTATCAAGAAATACCCTGACATCTTGTAAGCCAATTTTAAGTTGCCTTCATAGGGAAACACCATTCAACACCCCAATCCAATCTAAATTTCTTTCAATTGAAATAGTTTTGGGGCTTAATGAAGATTATTTTCTTAGAATCTTAATCTTCTTTGAGTATTAACAACTTGACTGATTTTGATGATGAATTTATATGGTCAGTGTTATAAGATCTTTACATTGAAAAATGCATTCATGCATACTCACACACAAACATGACACAGTAGCTATTTTGGGACATTTTATCAAAATCAGATAAGTTGTTAATACTCAAAGGAGATTCAGATACTAAGAAAATCTGCAACAGTATTGTAATGAATTATTGCCACTTGTACAATATAATTATGTTGAGGAGAGTGAGGGAAGATTATATTGTCAATAATAAGAGAAAACAGGTAGTAGATTTGATTTATAAACCAATTGGAACAGGAGAAATCTATCAGATTTATATAATCTTAAAAGTTTAGTGAAATATCAGCCTTCTGAAGTTTAATATTCTAGTTATATATTGTCAATTAAAAAATGTGCTGAACAATTTCAAACTGATTTGAAGAGATTAAATTATCAACTTAAAAAATGTCATATCAGAATTTGGATATTTTCAATTTCATTTTAAGTTTCTAGCCATTTTTTTTTTTTTTTTGTCAATTGTATCATGAACAAATAAATAGAAAACTCAAATCACCTCTTGTATGTATGCCTTTATATTGTGTATATGATATTTGAAAAGCAATATGGAATTAAAGAATTAGAGTTCAGTTAGGCTCCTTTGATATGAATACAGTTCTGCCTACTATTTTGGAGTACTAATAAAATACATCTTCAAGTTTTGGTAAGAACAATATCAGTCAAAAGGCCAGTTTTACTATGAAAATGACAGAGAGGTTAACTTTGATCCATGATTATTGTAGTGGAAAAAAGGCTGAAGACAAGTTGGCCACTATTTTCCAATGGTTATTAATAGATCATCTAGAGATTTTTCTTTTCCTATTTCATGAAATAGAAATTAATTCATAGCCATCAGTTGCATAATGATATATAGCATTAATACAAATATAAAATCTGTTACTTAGCTGATTGATACCATTTTGTGGTGGGTTAAGACTAGATTAGACACGCTGTGACCAGTCCTGATAGACTAGAACAAGCTTTTTACCCACTTACTACTGAGGCTGAGTAATCTTTGACCAGTGGCCCGAGTGTACACTCTTGGGTTTCCCTCGTTAAGAACTGACCTTGTGTCACAACAAGCTCCAGTGCGGGGGAGTAGAGTAAATCTACTTAGCTAATTGATGCTGTAATCAGCACCCCAACTCCAAAGTTTTGTAGATGAACCTTTTTTTATTGGTTGGCCTACTTGTCAGGAAGTTCCAGCAAATAACCTTGAAATGTTGACCTTTTTTTTGTAAAGAAGTGGTAGTTATATATAACTACCACTGCTTTGCAGAAGAAGGATATCACTTTTTGAACTGAACAGCCATGAGCTCACAGATGATTTTGCAAACCAGACTTGCTTCTTCATTGTGTGTATGTGTGTGTGTGTATGTGTATATATATATATATTGTGTGTATTTTGGCAGCATTTTTTCATTAATACAGTTTTCATTGAATAATATAGACAAGTTCTGTCTATTTATTTCGTGTAAAATCCGTTCGTATGATCTGATTAGCTTGATAGTGTTGTCATGGAAAGACGACAAGAAATTGCAATAATTGTTGATTTTTTTATCAGGTCTGAGCTTTCGGCTTACATAAGCCATTATCAAAGGATGAACGTCTAATGTTCAGTAAACATAGAACATTTAAATTATTATTAATAGAGTGGAGTTATACAGAGAAAATTAGACAGGTCCATTTTTTTTGTGTCACACATGGCTGTAGGCCGAGAAGGAATGGTGGTAGTGGGTTTTTTGTTCAATTGAATGTATAGTGGCATGAGGGATTGGTCTGGGAACTGCTGCTACTATGGTGTAGGGGGTAAGTATAATAACTATGACCTCTCCCGTTGATTATAGGCATTGAAGTATGTTAGTAGAGGTGTTGAAATTTATTTTATTTAGGCTAGGTTTAAACTGTTCGATGTAGATAGCTTCTAGAATTTTAAGTTTTCGTTTATTATTTTCTTGTCTAAGTATATGCGTATTTTCAACAAGTGTTTTCCTAAGAAGTGTGTGTTAGCCGTGGTGTTTTAAATGTCGGAATATGTTAGAATTTTCATTTAAGTGCAATGTAAGTCTCCGCGAAAGCGAGTTGTATGTCCAATGTAGGTATTATTTAGTTTGTATGTATCTCTAACAAACTAGGAAAGGTATCAATCAATCTCTTCTTCCTCCAACTATGGTTAAATAGCAGGACAGAGTGGGTTCTATAGCCTTAGTTGGCAACCAGTCTACTGCGGTCAAAATTGGCAACCTACTTTGGGAAAATCTTCATACCACATGCAGTTGAGGATCACTTGTGGAGCCAAAAAGTCTCATAAAACTTTTTCTAGGGAAGCAGCCGGGTCAACTTGGCCAGGGTGAATGCTGCCATAAGTACCTTTTGTAAGAGCCCTTTTCAACTTCGCATGCTAATGTCTCTGATCACACCCATTTTTCCAATTTAACAAAGGCTTTGTTGGCTTTTTCAATTTTACAATTGATTTTGGGATTCAAAAAACATCTAGCAAGAGGTACAAGGTAAACAAAGGTCTCTCACCCTGAAGGAAAATGTTAGGATTGACATAGCATTGCCCTGGATGTGTGTGTGGGTAGTGCATAACCTTAGCCTTTTTATGCTGATTTTTAGCTTGAACAAAGTGAACGATCTCAAAAAAAAAAAAAAAAAAAATATGATCCATTATGCTTTGCATGTCTTTTTTGGTATAATCAAAAAAGTCTGCATTGTTAGAATAGAGTAACACTTTAAGAACTAACTGGAAACTTTTTGATTTAGCCTTCAAACAAGTCATACCAAAGACATTATCTGTGGTTCTAAAATGCAGGTACACTCTGACTTTTACAATCCTGGAAAGCATACATGAGAGCCACAACAAAGAAAATAGAAAATAGTCAGAGCAAGAATATCACCTTGCTTAACTTCATTATCGATGGCTATGGGTTCTGATAAACCCATTGAAGTTGAGTCACCTTTTAGTCTCCTTATGAAGTTGTTTGAACATTCTTAAGTCTTATTATACATAATAAAAGAGAGTTGATTTGTATGTCCATGCTGCCTCTTTTTTTTCTTAAATATAACACATTTTAAACCACGGACATGGAGTTGGAACATACCTCCAATTCCTTCATTTTTGGTACCTCTGACTCTTCTTTATGCAATTAAGGGATTATGGCCTACATATCTCAAAGCCTATGCATCTGATCCTAACTTGAGTAGGCCTATATCATGCATATTCATTTTTTAATATTTTCTAACAGAATTAGACAAAAAAGCTTAGCTTTTTTTATGCTGATGGTTAGCTAGGTTTCTACCATGTCATGTCTTCATGCGATTTGCAATAACTTTACCTATTATATAGGTTGCACAATAAATTTATAATGGTAGAAACCTAGGTCACATAATAACTCATTTACAAATGAAAAATATTCACAAGTTCTACAATATAATTGTATTGAACACTTTTTAATACAACTGGGTACTGGTCTAATTTTATTATGACCAAAAACTAAGTAATTAAATAATAAAAAAGAAATTATACTCACATCAATGCATAAGTTTTGTTAAATTCAATTGAAAAGGTCTTATTTTTAAATAATAATCAAAACTGTAGATAAACTGTCCAAAGTTCATGTTTTGTTTTGGTTCAAATACTTTTGATCATTTCATTTTCAGTCCAGGAGACAAGATTTTGTTGGTTATATCCAGGCAGATTTTGGAGTTCGCTAGAATTCAAGTATATTTATGATATGTCAGGTGTAAAACTGTTACACAGAGATAGACTATGTGTAAACGCAAACACACATATGAGAGAGGAGGGAGAATATAAGTACAAAAAATAGAGATGAGTATATTCACTATGAATATAAATTCTTTGACATATCATCTATATGAGGCATGCTATATAAACAGAGGTTAGCACACATATTATCAATTTTCTATAACTATATAATTGATAATTCTTCTGTGTGCATGGCTGTATGTGTGTGTGCATTACCATTGTGCAATTTGAAGAAACAAATAATATTGATAATAAGAATGTAAAATAAACAGGATGGGGCAGATAAAGAAAAAAATGATTTAGGCTTGGGAGAGAGAAAGTAAAGAATAAATGTCAGACATTTTTAAGGAGTGTAAGAGGAATAAACAGTTGTGAAAGCCTAAAAAAATGCCACAAGTCAAAGTTAAAGCAACACCTTCAGGCATTTGAGAAATACTTTCAGATGCGAATAATTAATAATTTGAGAGTAATAAATGTAACTAGGACATCAAGCCCAAAGTAGGTTGAGGTGTATGTATGTATGTATACACACACACACACACACACACACACACACACACACACAGGTATAAGCTTATGCATATACTGCAACCCTGTATTTAAAAAATCTGATTTTTTTGTTCATATATCTCCTGTATAGCATGAGCCCAATTTTTGAGCAATACGAGTAGGCCTACCATCATCAAATGTTGCAGTACTAGGCATCATCCTATAGATATTTTATAGCAAATAAATGGTTATGGTTAGCCAAAAGGTACTGTGAGAATGTAGGCCTACCAACTAGGTTACACTCACTGAAGATGCATGAATTTTAAACCCCACCCCTAACCCTGAAGAAATTGTGTATAGTGGGGACTCTTTATTTTTTATTTCATTCTGTTTGCTTAAAATAAATAAATCGGAAAAACTCCCACTTCGTGTGTGTGTGTGTACACACTACTGATCTTGAAATGGACCTTCAATCTGTGGTTGACTGTGGTAAAAAATGGCTTGTAAATTTTAATGCTTTTAAAATAAAGCTGCTATAATTTAACCACCATAGACAATCTCTCTTACCTCCCATCGGCATAGATCAAGCTGGTCTCCCAGAAAGCAATACACTGCACCTCCTCGGCCTCACTCTTGCACTTGATCTCATGTGGAACAACTACATTGAATCAATAGCTAAATCTGCTGCTAGGAAGGTTGGGTTACTGTGTCGGGCAAGGAAGTTTTCCTCACCTGAATCCATCTTAAACATATTCAAATCAACCATCTGCCTGAGCATTGAATACTGTTGTCATATCCGATCGCCCCTGCTATTCATCTCGAGATTCTTGACAAAATCCAAAGTAGAATCTGCAAGGTAATTGATCCCAACCTGGCAGCTCAACTCCAGTCATTTTCTCATCAATGAGATGTGGCTTCTCTCTGTCTCTTCTACAAATATTACAATGGCTTCTGCTTGGTGGCCTCTCTACACAAATTCGCTTGAGCAACTAGACTGTCAACAAGGACCCACCCTTTTACCATTAAAATAGTTAAATGTAATTGTTTCTTCTACTATAACAGTTTCTTTTTTCACACTCCCTGTTTGTGGAACTCCCATATACTTGCTTCCCTGATAGCTACAATCTCCAAAAGTATAAATGCAATGTCAATTGTCATCTTTTATCTCCTTGACTCCCATCCTTTTCTTTCCCCAACATCTTCTCCATCTTATTCTTCTCTCTTTTCACTCTACTCTCATGTAACTTTCTTCCCTTCAGTATTCCTATCCTTCTCTTACCCATTTTCTGACACCCCCTGTAACCTGTTCCTCTTTCTATTTGCTCCCCACTCATGTAACTTTTTGTTTCCTCTTATGTTGCCCCTTGTTCACCAGTGGCAGTACTACCTTGCCTGGAATGAAACTGTTTATATATATATATATATATATATATATATATATATATATATATAATGTATGTGTATGTATTATTAACTAACAGTTTTGTTACATTAAGGTAAGTGAATACCATAATCAGAGCACAGGATTAATATTATATGTGAGTTTAGTTTGATTTTATAATTTGTTTACTAGACTTGAGGTCTTAACCTCTGTAATGTTATATTCATCCTATTTAACATCAGGGTCATATTCTTCAAAATTATGTTTAACATAATATTAAAAAAGAAAGACACAACTGGGTATGTAAAACTTGTTCCTCAGGTTACTTTTGAGTATGAAAAGAAACACTGTTTTGTCCTTTCTTCTGTCTAAAGGGAACATTACCTTGTTTATAAGGATTTCTGAAACAAAATCATGACTTGAATGTAAATTTTATGACTTTGTGTAAAGAATTTTTTCCTATCTGAGGAGTATGACTGAAATTGGGATTCTATGAGCAGTTCTCGTTCTGGATATGATGATAGACTACATCTTGCAGCAAGGCTTCTGCTTGGGAGATTGGAGGTTTTGAGGAGCCTGGAACCACCTTTTAGTTGCTGTTATTCCCAAGTTCACCTAGACCCGGAGTGTTATCACCTGTTAGGGTTCCAGCTATGGGCAAATAGTGGACTTCCAAACAAAGATCAGTACATTTTATAATAAAATGTGCAACAATACATTTTTATTGCAAAATTGCAACTAAACACTAAAAAAATATAAAAATACATGTTTATAGTAAAATTACAAACAATACATCTTATGATCTACTGTTACAAGGATGCATTTATATATAAAAAAATAATATTAATAATGTCTAAAAAGTTGTAGTAAAGGATTCTATTGAGTCCTACTTGTTATTACAAAAAAGTGTGATAGTTAAAATTTCTCAGGTGCATATTGAAGAAAGAGAACTTAGAAAATTTGACACTCATAGGACCTATTGAAGGTAAAGCGACAGAGGGAAGTAGAATATAACTTACCTAAAAGGCTTGTGCAAATGATTAGCAGAACAGGGATTAGGATAGCAAAATGACAAAATTTATTCAGAGCTACAAAGGACAAGTAATTGATGAGAGCCATGTTTGCCCATGGCCTGGAGGGACATGATTAATATAAAACGACAACCATGAAGTGAGGTAAAAAGTTTTAAAATCAGAATTTTCATTTAATGATAAGTTTTTAAGAGTATCTTCATAGTCATAACATAATAGTTTCAGTTGAATATGGCATTTGGTAACTTGTCTTAAATATATATTTAAGAAAAAAAAAATCATTAAAAAAAAATAAGGGTTTGACCAGACACTGTGCACAAAGAAATAATTAAATGCAAATTCGTAAAAGAAATTCGGTCAAAGAAAAACAAGTAAGACAAGGATTAATATTTGAAATGTGTGAGTGAGAAACAACGAAAGAGAATTTGTGAGAAATATTTCTTTTTCTTTGAAGATAAAAGTTTAGCCAGGTTCCTTCATAGGGTTTAGGGTGGGAGGTAACCATTTTCCAAGTTATCTGCAGCATAGCACTAAAATTGCAGCTGTAAGATATTCTGGAGCCACACCATTTGAATTATTCTGGCAAATATTCCAGATATTTTCTTGTTTTGAATAACAGAAAAAAAAATTATGTATTTTTTTATTTATAAGATTTGATAGTTTTCTTTATCATTTATTTTCAGTCTGCATTTATATGATTAGTTCAAATAATGGAATACAAGTTGGACAATATTGCATGTGATATTATTGCTATATTATAATAAAGATTGTTGTGTATTTATTTGTGTGTGTGTGTGTATGTATATATATATATATATATATATATATATATATATATATTCCCTCCTGCCATGCTCATAGAGAGAGATAAAATAACCAAGCAGTTTTGGTTCAGTTCATTGTTACTACCAATTATTAAAGCTCTTGCTGCATGTTTGCTCTTTAACAGTGACTTATTTTATTATTTTTTACAATAATTATGTCAAGTAGTGAAGAATCCAGTCTGTTATAATAAAAACTTGTGTGTGTATGTATATATGTGTGTGCACACACACACTCCTGTCATGCTCAGTGGAAATAATCTGTGAGGAAACAGCTAATAATCCTCTCCAATATTTTGATGGCAGGGATACATTCATTAAAGAACAAATACTCATTTCAGATAAAGGCAAGTAGCCTCTCCTATAGAAGTTTAACATAGTATTTGTGAACATTACTTTGTTAAACATTTTAGTATCATTTTACGAGTACTCTGCTCTGGTATCTAATCACTAAAGCAAGTTTGATAGCCTAACATATCAAGTAAAGCTTTTCATGGAAGCAAGTTTGTACTAATGATTTCTGTCTACCTTTAAAAGTTACTTGTTCTGTTATGCAGGCATTTCTGAAATAATTAATTTTACTCAAAATATCCAGGATAGTGAATTGACATGTAGCCAGGTTTATTGTGATTTTAAAATCTACTTTGTTTTAATTTTTTTTTTTCTCTCTGCATTTTTTTTCTCTTTACACTTCCTGTTCTCGGTTTATATTTCTGCATTTTCACCCCCCTTTTTTTTCTATTATTCTCATCTTTTTCTTTTCATCTTTTGTCAATTTCTGTCTGCCACTTATTAAACCATTTTCCTTGAAAATATCTGTAGAAAAGGCACTGGAAAGCTATATTTTTTACATAAAACAATTCAAGGAGTTTATATATTGTTAAATTAACCATCCTAATCTAATTTCAGATCAGATTTTTCAAAAGTTCTCTGATTGTAATATCTACACACAGTTAGAATTGCTTGGTTGGAGCTAGAAAATAATTGTCTATAGAAAAATCAAATAGATTCTTCTTTATAACCTGCATCGGACATTTTGGAAACCTAAGTAATCATTCAGTTATTAAGGCTTGCCTGTTTTAGTATTCTTTAACATACTGAGCTGTAATCCTGATTTTTGCACCTGACTACCCTTGAATGATCGTGTTATAATCACCAACAAAGGTATCTTTGTTGACTTCTTACTGTATCTTTACTATGTTCAAACAACTTGTGGGGTCTTCTTTCTAACAACTAATTTCATATTGTAGATAAAAAAAAATGTATTTTTGCAACCATGATTGTAAGGGTTCCTATTCTTTGTTTTTGAGATATATATATATATATATATATATATATATATATATATAAGTAATAAAATATAGTTTTAAGGCATGCTATATTTATGGCTTGAAGTGTGCTCAATATCAGGGATAGTGTATGTAGATATAAAAGTGGACATTGAAGTCAACACCTAGAAGCAACAGTTTGATGCAAAACGCAATCATTAGGCCATGTGCACATGGTTTGAACATTGCGTTTAGCATGAGACACTGTCACCTCTGGGTATTGACTTTATGTATATACACACAAACACACTGCTTATTATATAGTAAATGTGAAAAAAAAATAGTAATTTCTAAATATACTTTAATGAGAACTATCTTATTTATAATGTACTTGTTACAATTTTTTAGTTAACTCAGTCTCTGATTATTTTTGAGTTACCTGATGATTAAAAATTACCCAAGTGGAAAGCATCCCCCCTCCCCTGCCACACACACACACATTCAACCCAAAATAAGTATCAATGACATGAGAGTGTAAAATATCTGATAAGAGGATGCAGATCCTAAACAAAACAAGATGGCTGTCATTCTTTTCATATTTATAAACATTCCCCAAATATTCTATTTTGGAGATTTTAGATAGTTACATATCAAATTTAACGTCTATCAAAACTAAGGGCATTTTGAGTGTTCTGTTCCTTTTTAATTTTAAGAAACTTTACATTTTGAAAAAAAAATTTATTTGCTAATGAAAACATTGGCACTTACAACTAAATTTAATTCTAGGTTATTAGTCTCCCAATATTATATGAAATAAGAATGAAGGTTATCTAAAAGAAAAAAAAATGTGGAAGTAGACAACAGAAAATTGAGTATTCCTTACTTACCTCCAGAGAAAATATGTAGAAAATGATTTTAATATCTAATTTAATCACAACTTAGCCAAATGGAAAAAGAAAATAGTGAGAGACCTAGAAATCTAATTCTGAGATGTTGATACAATGACCTTATTTGCAAAATTTAATCAATCTATTTGTTTTTGAGTCACAATAGACTAATATAAAAAGTGTTTATTCACAGATAGAATTAAGATGATACATTTGTGTTTTTTTTTCATTCTTGAGGGGTGAAAATAATGATTTGCCTACAGGCTGTGGGGTCTTACCCTCTTGTCAAGAGAGCTATAGCTTTAACTGATTTCAACTTGTTAGATGAAGTTTAACTCTTTTAGAAAATTTGACTAACCTTGTGTCAAGTTGTGGAGTAAATAAGAAACCTCTGGTAATACAAATGAACTAGGCAAAAGGTACCTTAAATAAAGAACTCAGAGTTCAGAGAGAGTTCTGATCGTGTTCAATAAAGTATTGTTGGAGTCAGTCAAGACATATTATAACTATTAGTAGCAAGTTATAATAGTGACAAAGAATTGAAATTTATATGGAGTAGGGAAAAAAGTCCTTATTTGCTGCAACATGTAACAGTGATGATGAGAAATTAGAACTACATTGATGTAATATTCTTCTTTGCTGTGCATTAAAAAAAAAAAAACTTCTTAAATATGGAAGAATTAGTAGCTCAGGTGGTAAAGTTGTTTACCAGCAGTTGTTGGAACTCCAGAAACAGCAACAAAGGTTAACTGAAATAATTAAAAAGAAAATAGATATTTCTCCAATTTCTTTCCCCCTTGATGCAGTGGAAAATGCCATAATGGAATTTACATACAAATGAGATGATAGAATTACCTTTACTGCTCATTTTAGAAGATATGATCAAATTTACAGGAAAGAATGCAGTGACTGGGTAGACAAGTAAAAACAAAACTTTTGTTGAAAGTAAGCACCGTTAGAATATGAAAAATATTGTAATTTTGTACTACAGAGAAAACCAAGAGAAATTTGCTTTGAAGAAATGGTAAATATTCTGACTAAAATTTTTAGCAAGAAAAGTTTGTTATTCAGTACTTGGAAGAGTATGAATCTGACAAGAAACAGAAGACAAAGATTTTGTCACATATGCTGGAATTGATAACAAGGAGAGTGAAAGATTCAAATTAAATGAGCTGACTCCAGATATGCTTAAAGGATTAATTGTCATTGAAGGATTAATAGCAAAAAAAAAAAAGATGTGGAAATATATGCTAGAATCTTAACGAAACTGAAACAGAATCAGAAACTAATGCTACAAGAAATATTGGATGAATATAAGAGAAAGCTAAATTATGAAATGTGATATGGAGGAAATTTAACTAAAAAGTTTAACTAAAAATTGGGTGCAATTGACTTTTCAGTTGCTGGTTCCAGCAATTACAGGATTTGAACAATGCTTTCAAGGAAAAAAAGGATTCAATTAGATCAATCACATCATGATAATGTACTGTTCCATACAGCAAAGATAACAAATAGAAGATTTCAATTCCAGAATCTTGATTGACTCGTTATTAAAACACGAAGTGGTAGAAACTACCATCTCTACATTCATTTCCTCCAAACGAAAAGATATTTGATGTTTGTGAATCCTTACAAAGACTATAGTGATGTTTATATTAATCTAATTAAATATAAATTGTTTGAATATTTTATTTTATTGATTTGCGAATCAAAATCCTTGTGAATAAAAATATAAGCGTGAATATAAATGGAGGGATCACATATAATTGTCATTGGTGTATGACAAAATATAAGCCAAAACATGATGAGACACAAGTATATGAACCAAAGAAAATGTGGAAAAAGAAAATTAATCTATGTTTCAAATGTGGAAGTTTATATCTTGTAGATAATGGTTCCTTTAAGAATTTAAAGTGCTACAAGTGTAGAAAAGTTGGACATAAAAAGTTATAAAACTAAAGCAAGAAAAAATTTGATACACAGCATTGACATAAAGATAATTGCAGAAAACAAAAGAAAATTTGTGTATTTGAAAATTAATGTGGATGTAAAAATGCAACTAGATACTAGAAGTTATATCACAATAACCAACAAAGCTACATGGGAAGCAAAAGGAAAACTTATATTAAAAAGAACTTCTAAAATTGCATGTGGCTTGTCGGGTAAGAAATTATTTATTATTGGTGAAATGACTTGCAATGTTTGTTTTTGTAACAAGTGTGTAAAAGCTCATGTAAGGGTCATGTGTTAAAAAGTACTACAAACTTTTTTGGTACTTACTGGATGAAATTACTTGAGTTGTGGGTTTTACCTATAAATATTTATTGCAAAAATATAAGTGGACAGGTGACCAGTTTAAAAAAAAACAAAAAAACAATGAAAATTTAAAGGAAGAATTGCAAAAATGTTTTTGGATATTCTGTCAGATGAGTTGGGTTGGTGTTCCCAAGCCAATGAAGAATTAGACTTGAAAAGATAGGTGTAATTGAAAAAAATTGATCGTTCAAATTGGGCAGCATCAACAATGTATGAAAAAAATAAATAAATAAAAATAATAATATAATTTGTGTTTGTGCTGATTTTTTTTTTTTTTTTTTGACTGGGTTAAACAAATGTTTAGAATCACATGACTACCCATCACTAAGACCAGAGAAAATTTTTACAAAATTAAATGGTGGAAAATGTTTTTGAAGTTGGATCTTTATGAGGTGCATTTGTAAATACAAGTTAAAGGAGAACATTCAGAGTTAATAACTATAAAATATGCACAAGGGATTGAATAAGTTCAACTGACTTTCTTTTGGGATAAAAGTGGCTTCAGCCATATTTCAACAAGCTATGGACACTATATTTGCAGATTGTGATTTTGCAGTTGCTTATCTGGATGATATATTGATTAAAAGGGTATCTAAGAAATAGCATATTGAACATGTAAAAAGAATTTTTAAAAATACAAGAGTAGGGGTTCAAACTCATTGAGAAGTGCAAATTGTTTTTGCCTAAAATCAAGGACAAATTAATGACAAAAATGGTGTATCAAATCTGTTGAGGACAAGTGCAATTAAGAATATGCCTTTTCCAACAAACATTAATAGGCTACAAGCATTTCTACGACTAGAAAATTATCAAATCTACATATCTAATAAGCAAAATTTGAGAGCTCCTCTTAACAATTTGCTTAAAGAAGATGTAAAGTGGAACAAGACTGATAGGTGTCAAAAGGTGTTTGAAGAAATCAAGAAAATACTAATGTCAGACTTATTCTTAGCACACTATGATCAGAATGTGGAAATCCTATTGGCTTCAGATGCTAGTAACAATAGAAGTAGTAATTTTGCATAAAGATGATGATAGTAACATGAAAGCTATTGAACATGTTACTACTAGCAGAAAAAAGAATATATCCATATTGAAAAAAAGTTTTTCATTGAAAATATTTCACAAATTTATGCATGGGAGGAGTTTTTGTTTATAGTCAGATCACAAACCTCTATCAATTTTTGATTTGAAAAAAGTAATTTCTACACTTACAGCCAATGGATTACAATACTAGGATATCATCTTTTTAAATTACAATTTTATGATGGAATACCAATCATCTCAAAAATTAGGACATGCAAATGGTTTATCAAGATTCATACCAAAATACTGAACTGCTTGAGGATACTGTTGTTGCAGCCTTAAAAATGAAATAGAAATTAAAAACAATATTATGAAATGCAGTACCCAAATTACCAGTTACCCTGGCAGAAATATAAGTAAAAGAGAACAAGCAAGGCACGTTATTTGGGAAAAAAAAAAAAAAAACACAGCTAAAAGAACATAAGAACGCCTGTAATCTAGACTTGAACACTTACTTGCTATGTGACAGTACTGAAGTTTGCACAAAGTGTAGTAATACCTAGTACATTATTAAAACCAGATATTAAATTAATTTCATAGTGGACATATAGGAATTTCAAGGATGAAATCTCATCAGTCAGTCAGTGCCATAAGTGATACATGCTTGGGGGATCATCTCTCTTTCAAGACATGACTGACTGGGCAGAAAATTTTCCTGCAGTAGACTGATTGCCAACCAAGGCTATATAATCCAGTCTGTCTTGCTATTCAACCCATAGAGGGAGACAAGATGGATTAATATCTTTCCTGCAGATATTTGCAAATATCGATTAGAATTCCAATTCGGCTCTCCAGTCAAATTCATTTAATTCACCTATGTGCAAATACTGAACCAAAATAGATCAAGACATTGAAAAATTAAAAAAAAAACCTGCAGAGGTTGTGTTCTGGCAGCAAAATCATCTACCATGAAATTATAACCTTGGCCAAAGACATATACTCTGTGGTCAAGACTGCATATAGATTTTGCAGGTTCAATAAATAGATCTCATTATCTGGTGGTAGTGTGGATAGCTTTACAAAGTGGTTTAAAATTTGTAAGTGCAAACAACCAACTTCCATGGTTACAGTGAGTATTTTTTTTACATGAATTGTTTGCAAGATCTGAAATTCTAGATAACTGTACACATTTCACTGCTTATGAATTTAAAGAATTTTATAAAATGTTCTAGATTGAACTTAGTCAAATTACGCTGGTCCACTGACCATTCCATTCTTGAGAGCACTAGAGAGGTGTCAGCTGCTCTACAACATCAGATTATGCTGGAGTTAGTCAAGATATAATATAACCATTAGTAGTGAGTTATGACACAAATTAAAACAAAAAATGATCATATTACAATGCAGATATGTACTGTGATATTCTTCTTCCCAGGATAATAAAAGAAAAATGAGCATTTTGTAAATCATTCAAATTTTTTGTCTAGTGCTAATTATTCTCTAAAAAGACTTTCTGAAGTCATAAAAATGTATTGAAAGACCTTATTTGTGATCATACATCTTTCAGTTAGTTGTAATCTTACAGAGATTATTTAATATTTGATTTATAATCAATTTATCTGTGAAGTTTGTACATTGACACAGAGCAATGTCTTTCTGTATGAAACAGTTTAAAAAATAAATATGAGTTTGAAAAATTTGGTTATGAATTTTCCATTCTAATTTTCCCCATATTTTCTGTAAAACATGCATTTTTCCTTATCCTCAGAAATAGAAGAGGGAACAGAATTTCTTTGTTTAAAGAAGGAACCAATTTGGTTTGACTACCTTTAACTGCACAGAAGTTTGAGAACTGGGGAACATTTTGACACCTCTCTTGATTCACTATTCTTCTATTTCTACTGACCACTATGGCTAACATGTTTCTTTTTATATATCTGTTTTCATGAATAATGTCACAAACCTGATTTATATTTAAACCACCTGGCCTGTTCACATGTTCTGCCTTTATTTGACCACATGTAACACTGACTTGTTACATTGATGTGTATCACCTTGACCTTTAGTCAAGCCACACTATTGAATATATTACATCATGAATGTCATTGGTTAATGCTTTTGAATTTTGATGGGTTGAAAGTTAAAAGATTATAATGTCTCTTTTTAGGAAGAAACAAAATAATGTCTTCTGGCTAGACCAACTAGATGAAGTAGATAGTTAACCCAGTAATGCCCATGGTCATTTTTTTAGGACCAGAAGAATAATTTACCATATTTCAGCAATTCCTGCAGTTTTCAGATTTATCTTTGGTTAGTCATAAAGAATGAAGTGTCTTTCAAATATATCACCTACTGTCTGATGTATATTTGCAACACTGATATCTCAATTTTCAGTATAGTGAAAATCTTGAGGATGAGGATAAACTCAGTTTCATCTATCATTCAAACAAAAACATGTTTGGTAATTAGTATTTATATCTAACTCATATTTTTATATAGTATAAATGCCCTGTCTTATAAAGCCAAGAAAATGTTTGAAAGTAATTTTGCTCAAATATGCCATGCTCTAAAGGTTTGGTTGTAAAATAAGGACCAAACTAAAAAGTTATTTTTTATATGTTTAGTATTAAATAAATTTTTACAAATTAAAAATTTCTTATAAAAAATTTAAGAAAAGAAAATTTGGGTACTAATGGGTTAATAGGGATTTCTTAATTTTTTACTTTTTCTTACTATTTATGTCTATCTTGTAATATGCTACTTTATACATATTAGATTATTTTGCTTTTTAGAACTAGTAAATTTAATGCTTTAGCTTTTGAATTAAAGCTAAAATGAAAACCTCAAGTAAGTTTTTTTTTTTTTAAATTTATCTTGAATAAGTGGAGGTCTCTACTATTGTAGTTTTCTTAGTTTCATAATAATTTTCTAATGTGATTTAAGTGCTAAAAATGTTGTTTTTGTTTACATATTAAGCAAAATGTCAGGAAATTCATGATTCATGTAAAGCATTTGTTTTAAGTCATAGTTACCCTATAGTCAACCAAGCCCTTCCTTGTGGGTATTTTAAGATGATATTTGGTACCATGATTCATCACAATCTTACACTGGTGTTACTTGTTGATTTTTTTTAACCATGCAGAGAATAACATAAGGGGTAAGAAAAAAAAAAGCACTGAGTCATAGCAATGTCATCTCATTGAAAAGTGGAGATTTCATTTCACATCTTAAAGTTTTTTTGTTTTCTTTTTATTTCTCACTCCTGCACTTGACCTCTGTTAACTTAGCTATAATAAAGTTTTTATTTTCCTCTGTGAAATTAATTCTTTTTATTTTTAATGGTGATAACAATGTGAGAAATGAAGCAAAGAGTGCTAGAGTGCTGTCTACTCTCCTATAAATGAGAAAGAAAACTAAAACCTTTTATAAAAAATTAAAGACAAGAGGCAACAGATGTGATTTTACTGATGAATGCAATGAACAGAACCCCTAAGAAATTAAATGTGGAATAAGAACTACAAAGCAACTATTGGTAATAATCAGATGAAATTCAAAATGAAGAAAAGTTGGAAGAACTTAGCAGTCGCAAGACAATTAAAGGCAAGAGAAGCAAAAATGACTCAATATAATGGATAGAGGAACAGGTACCACAAAATGACAGAGGGTTCATAAAGTATCTTTGCACAAGTTTGATCAAACCAAGAATCTACTATTTCTGTGATATCTGGGCTGGAACTGTTCAGTCCACACTTTCCAGTCTTGACAGCATTCAAGTGTGGATGTGGTCTTTGTGGTTATTTTCTGCCCTATACCTGCTTCCTCACAGATGGAACTTTGCAAGCCTCTCTCTAGATATGAAAAAACACAATGTGTTGCTCAAGACCAGTTTTCATTGGTTTCAAACCACAAATTAACTACAGTGAACCAAGAAAATTTGGTTGTTGTATGAAAAGATAACCAAAGATCGTATGCAAATATCTGAACATTTATGACTTTGCAGTATTAATTAACACTATTTATATTTGGACTATTGTCCTCATTTTTGTTGCTGTTATCACAAAGTTTGGCTATTGTGTCTAAATCTACTGGGGTAGAATGTATTCATTCCACTGCCTCTGTAGATTAAATAAAGGGTTCAGTATTCCCTGTAGGTTATCTAGATCAATATACACTTGAAGAAGGCTTGAGGGCACAATGGCCAAAATGTAACAACAACAAAGATGAGGACAATAGTCTGAATGTAAATGGTGTAAATAATGGTAACTCCTCAACCCAGAAATTCAGACAGAAATTTGCAGTATTTTTCAATTAGTATAGTACCGGTTAAAAATGATGGGATGAATTCTTTATATATTTTTCGGTCATTGTACGCTCCATTGTGCAAATGGTAACAGATGAGGACAGTAGTCCGAATAATGTAAATAGTGCAATATACTAACTCATGTCAGAAATATAGACAAATACTGAAGGATTGGTATGGACCTGATACACTAAAAATATGGAGACAAAAAAAAAAAGGTACTGCCGAGACATACAAATGGCAACAAAGATGAGGACAATAGTCCAAATAATGTAAAAAATATGAATTCTTTATAATTTTGCATTTGTCTAGAAATGGAGTATCTGTGCACTCTGCTTATAATCAAAGTGTCATGGGAGGTAAGAAAGCTGAAAGAAGAGAGAAAGTAGGGGAGAGGAAGTGAATGCTAAACAGTCAGGCTTGCTGTCTTATGTTTTATTACTCTTTTAGGTTTTTTATTACTCTTTTATCCTCTTTATCTTTTGAAGTAGGTGAAACTTTATTTAATATCTTTTTTTGAGTGCAATGCACACCTTATGTAAGAAGGTAGGCAGATAGCATAGTACTAATATATAAACAGCTGATTTAAAAATCCTTATCCAAGGCTTTATACTTATATTGAACAAAGAGTTTAATAGCTTTATGCAGCATGGAGACACAAGTGCTGCAGTTTATTCTACAAAGCAGTAATTAACCTATTTAGCTATATATATATATATATATATATATATATATATATATAAAAACTAGTACTAGATGTACAGTGTAATCTACCAACAACTTTTCAGTATATTTACCAAGTAAAATTTTTAATTTTTGCCAACAAACCAGCTTTTTGTGAATGTGTGTGAATATTAAAGAAAGTCCAGAAAGATTTTCTTAACCTTTAACTTGGAAGAATTACCTTCAAAGTGTGCTGAGTGTTGAATTTATTTTTATAGTGATTGATCAGTATTTGGATATTGTATATTTTTTAATGGTTTTTATCCTATTTTACTGAAGTATATAAAATTGAGCAATCAGCTATTCAGTATAACTAGAAGGATTTTTTTTTTTTATTAGATGTATCAGGTGACCCATTTCTATTAAAACTCCAATAAAATTTGGCTAACCCAGGTAGTCTGCACACAGATGTTACAAAAAAGTAATAGTTTTATTTCTATTGAATTTTTAAAACTGCATTTTACTTTTCTTTTTTTCTATGTGATTACCAAAATATTTAGTAACTAGTTAGTCTTGTTATATTTGAAACAAACTTTTTGTTAGCTTTTTGTTGTTATTTTGGTGTCAGTATAGTATGCAGCTTATAAAATTCTGTCACTGGTATAATATGTGGCCAACCTTAAGAAGCTTATTATAAGGAAGTAAAATAAGTGCCTGGTTAGGGTAAATAGTTTAAATAAATAGCCAAATACATATATCTATAAACTAGCAGTATAGCCCGGCGTTGCTCAGGCGTAATGAAAGCTTTAAAACTAATCTATAGTCCTGGAGCTCAGACTCTTTGGACGATGGCACGAAAGACTAAAAAGCAATAGTTGTTTCCAGTTAAAACGAAACCAGAGACTGAAACAAAAATGAATGGATCTAAGTAAAATTTTGATTTCCTGTTATCGATATCAAATTTTCTGCACAAGAACTGCAACCTTGAAATTTATGAATATTGTTTCTTATGTCTTTGTCTATGAGTGTATCAAATTTGATTAAAATCAGACCACTCCTTCTATAAACCGATTTTTTCGATTATCAATTTTCAATATTTATCGGGAGTACCTCGACACAAAACCTAGCTAAGAACACTCGCAGATGCTTATAGTACAACTGTGTAAAGTTTCGAGAAAATTGGTTCAGCCTTTTCGGAGTCTATAGGTAATGAATACACACACAAAGTTCCATTTATAAATAAGTTTAGATATACTCATACTGAGGTTGAACACATTTAAATCTGGTGGGTCACATATTATACCAGACTCAATGACGTAGGCCATATGCTATACTGACATCATTATTTCCTCAAAATCTTTTCTAATCTCACATTTGAAGTCAATCAAAAGGAAAAAGACTTCTTATAGCCATTTACATTGCACATTAATTTTATCTCCATCAAATATTATGATTAGATGCCTAATGCAAGGGAGTGTTGGGTGTTAATAATTAGGACACTCAAGATTTTTCTTTTCTATGAAATAAATAGTATGGAGTGTCTTAATAAATGTTGGGATTGGAAAAATGATTAAAAGTGTCAAAAATGTAGAATTTAAGTAAAATGGTTTTAGTAAAACATTAAAGAATGGTACATTATAATTCTGGAAAGAATTAAATAAAACAATGGAACACTGATAAAAGAACTTAAGTGAAAAAACAAATAATTTCCTATTTTAGATCTGCAAGAAAGAGTGCAAAATTAATAATTGAAGCGACTCAAGGGATGTGCAGAAAATTTCCTTAACACCACAACCTTCTGTTAAACCTGTAAAACTAAATAACCAAAAAGAGATAAATAGGCCACTCTGTATTTAGTTACAGTTTAATTAAATTTTTAACAAATTAACGGCTCTGGAATTTTCTTTGAAGTCCGTGAAGTTTCAGTTTTTTGTAACCAGCAACTTAAATTATTGTATTGCAGTCAACTGTATGTACTATTTAATTTAATGGAGTGATTAAAGATAGAAATGAAAATATAGAAAATGTAATTCATCAGTTTGTCGATTTTAAACACTATAAGATTTATCTTCTGTGATAAAATTTCAAGCATTTTGCAAATATTTATAATTTTAGTTTTATCATTTTTGAGTCTTAGATTTAAACATTATTTTTATATATCACTTTATTTGTTGCTGAATACATCAGTTAATTCAGAAATGCATTAAGAATCACTTATTTTCATACATGGTTTTGCCTTTACTTCACTAAGAAAAGTAAAGTTAGGTTTAAATGTTAATAATCATTTATGAGATAGAAGATTGCAGATATATTTTTCAGGAGTTACTATGATTATTATGAGAATGTTTTAGAGATACAAAGAAAATTTCTATTTTCTTGATTGCCGATTGATTGGAAAATCTGGTCCAGCAGATTTAATCAGATAAAAAAAAACAAACCTGATGATCAGAGCTAGATCCAGTGGTCTGACTGATCTTGACCTAAAATATTATAAATACGAACAGCTTGCTTTATAGCAGGAATTGACTTTATTGGCTGTGATGAATTGTTGAGTAAATACTTTTACCTAATATTGGAATAAGCATGTGATTGAATGTAATCATGTGTTTTTAGAAAAGATCAGACTAAAAGAAGTTTGCTTGATATTTGTAGACATTATTTCGCTACAAATGGAAATGTATTTTATCATTTACCTGCACACTAATGTTACTGACTTGTATACACACATTCATACATTTAACCACCCGTTATTTTCTCGTACATATATTTTTAAAAAAATTGTCCATTGTTTTAATACACTCTACACATGCATTATCTCATATACACACATATTCCTATACATACTTACGTTTAAAATAAACATCTATTGTTTTATTATACATGACATGTATCAGACCAATGGAATCAAGGCACAATTGACATTCTAGTATACTGTCTCTTTGTTTTTTACAAATCTAAAAAAATAAAAATAAAATAAGTTTGTATCTTATAAATAAATAAATCTCTTAAAAAAAATTAAGTAAAACATATTACATTAAAAACACTTTCCTATCTGTTCTTTACTTATTCTATTATATATATTGTCATCCGCAGACAGATCTGTTTTGCCGTATCACAGCTCATCAGTACGGTTAGACTCCGATATATATATATCTGTGATGCAAAAAAATGGACCTGTTTAATTTTCTCTGTATAACTCCACTCTGTTAATAATTTAAATGTTCTATGTTCACTGTATATTATGTAAGCTGAAAGCTCAGACCTGATAAAAAAAATCACCAATTACTGTGATTTCTTGTCATCTTTTCATGACAACACTATCAAGCTAATCAGATCATACGAAAGGATCTTACACAAAATAGACAGAACTTGTCTATATTATTCAATGAAACCTGTATTTTTATATATATATATATATATATATATATATATATAAAGTTGGTTGCTTATATCATGTTTTTCTAAATTTTCTTAAAGCTAATCTTAATGTTTTATCAGCAACATGCTTTGGGAAATAATTGTTGATAAGTGTTTGTTTTAGAATAACATTGCTTATAAATTCTTTTATCCTTTGGGAAATTATAGTTCCAACAATCAACCAATAGTAAATTCTTACATTAATCAAACTAAAATGATTTCTTCTTTGAACACGTTTTTTTTTTCTTTATATAGATTTAAGCAATATGAAAGAAACACTTATCAAAAAAAATTTCTCTAGTTAAGTTGAAAAAAAATAAGCTTTAAAAAAATTTAGAAAAAATAATATAAACAATCAAATTGATATAAACAAAAATAAAGACTAATAAACTGCTTTTATTGTAACCAGGTTCATTTTTATATTTTAAATCCAAAAGGATGATCAGATAGGTAAATCCCAAAAACTCAGTCATAGAAATGGCTATCCAACGGATAAAAAAAATCGAAAGTTTTTGTTTTATATATATATATATATATATATATATATATATATATATATAAATTTTTGAATGATTTTTTTTACTTCTAATTGTAAGTGTTATTTAAGTGAGTACACATATTTGAGTTGACATCCCCCCCCCAACTTTTTTTTTTCTTCTTAAATAGTGAAAATAATACCAGCAAGCTGAAATCAAGAAGTCCTACTAAAGAAAAAAGTGCCTCCTGACAGGATACAAACCTATATCCCTCTTCTTCCACCAGAAGAATCACTTCTATAGTGATGCATGCTGTTACCATTTGATCATTGTTTTATGAAGATGAACAAATTGGTAATGTCATGTTTCAGCTATAAGACTGGTTTCTCTCCTGAAAAAAGCAGATACAAGTTTGATTCTACTTGGGAGGTACATTATTCTTAAAGACTTGTTGATTTAAGCCATTAGATATTTCACTGTTTAATAAATAAATAAATCAATCAAAAACAGGGATTTTTAGTGCCCACTAAAAATAGCATTTATAGTAATATGTATGATTGAAATATAATTTTAAGGTATGCTATATTTATGGGTTAAAGTGCTCAGTGTCAGGGATAGAGCATATATAAATATAAAAGTGAACATTGAAATGCAATCTTCAGACTTGAAAATTTTATTTAAACATGTAACAGACTGTCGCCCCTGAGTATTAATCTAAGTGTCCACTTTTATATGCTTATATATAATTTCAACAAGAACACAGAAAAATATATGGGAATTACAAGATGTCTTAGTATAACAATATTTAACATGGCGTACTGATGAAAGAGCTGATTATTTTTTTTTAATTGTTGCAGATGAAAAAGGAGTTAACTAAAATCATTTTATTTTATTTTGAAGAGAAAGAGTTAAAAGAAAGTGATGTTTTTTTTTTCTTGAAAAGAGATTCACTTTCCCATCATTGCAAATTGGCTGAAAATGGGAATTAAAAATAATCATATCATGTGATTGTTGTTATCCAGCAAAATATGGTCGATATAATTAGAAGTCAAATGTCAAAACCACCATGTTGAAATAAGTGTAACAGAACCACAATCCATAGATGGGGAAAACAATTGAGAAAACTTTTTCTTTGTTCTCAGCAGAAAACAGTTGATATACACCTGCATGATTCAGTCAGTCAGTTAAGTGCTTTACATGATACACGCTTGGGCGATCATGTCTCGAAAGAGACATGACTGACTGGGCAGAAGATTATCCTGCAGTAGGTTGCCATTGCTTTCTGCAGTAGACTGGTTGCCGACCAAGGATATAGAACCCAGTCTGTCCTGCTATTTAACCCATAACTGGAAGGAAGAGATGAATTAATACCTTTCCCAAGGGTATTTGCTCGTAAGTGAATACAATGGATTCAACTGGAATTCGAACTCAGCTCCCTGGTTTCTTGTTCCGAGCCGATATCCACTGTACCACAACGCACATCCTTGTGTGATTAGGAGGTCAAAATATCAGGCTTGCCTTATTGAAAAGTATAAACAAGATGATTAAAGAAAGGGATTTTAATTCATATTTCTCTATATTGGAATTCAGCGAGAGAGCAAGGGTTAAGTTGTTTTGTTGAGAGAAGAAAAAGGACAATTATTAATTACTGGGAAAATGATTATTTAAAATTTCCCTGAGAGAGGCTGATGTCATGTAATAACTCTGCCCAAAACAGAAGGCGAGAACAGTCCATGATTGGATGGGTGAAACAGAGAAGGAAGACTGGTTGAATGTTAGAATATTTGCATAACACCCCTTATGTGTCCTTACCACACCAGTAAAACATGAGAGCCTGCAGAGGCTAAAGGCAGTGCCCGATAGGGAGTGAGAAGAAGTCAGTTTGAGTCACTGTGCCACTGTCGCCAACTGTAGAGCTCCCAACCGGAGGTGAAGTGATTTTGCAGTTGGAGTTTGAAGTTGCTGACCAAAGTAGCTAACCAAAGTTTGACACGATAAAAACCAAAGTTATCTGCTGAAAAAGAGAAGAACTCTAACGAAAGCTTTGTGCCAAACTGATGATAATAATAAGAAAAAACACTGACAAACATTTTCACAAAGTACAAATAATGGTGTTTGAATTTACCACTTACCTGATTATCAAGTCTGGCCTGTCTTCGAGAAACTGGTCGAAATTTTCGTTTCGTCAACAATTAATAGGAACAGATTGGGGGTGGGGACTGTAATTATTTTTCTCTTTTTTTTTTTTATATAAATGCTATCTACAATTTATGCAGGTGTCGTCCATTTTATTTCCAAAATTGGTGCCGTTTTATTTCCACAATAGTACGCATGTGTCCAACTTGGTCTAGCTTGGCTGAGATACCTCAGTAATAATTCAGCTTAACTCTCTTAAGATCAAAATCACAATGTGGGTAAGAGAGATTAGTTGGAGAGGTCAACCCAAAGACTAGCTGCTGTGTCAACGCCATCAACGACTGACGAGTGTGAACAGACGGCTTGTTCTGAGACCAGGATCAATCCTGACATACAGGACAACAGGCCACGAAGGTTCTGGAATGGCCATGTCACATTAGGAAACAGAAGTTAATTACACACAACATCATTTAATTACAAAAAAATATGTATATAGCACAACACTTTCAAAACATATATAGAACATAAAAAACCTAAATTGAAATACGCCAAAAATATGAAATAAATACAAAAAACTGCACCAGTTTACAACAAGATAGTAACTTTGTCTAGATGAGAAAATAGCAATAATCACCTTTCCAAAACAAGATAAACTCTTAAAATATCAGAGCTCATTTTTTAAATGAAGACACAAAAACAAATCCCTTCTATGCTACCTGAACATATCATAATTTATAAATTAAATCTGATAAACATTTCTAAATATTAAAATTTAGAAGTTAAGTTATCCAGAGTTGAGAAATAAATAAAATAATGAATGTCAGTGCCTTCAATAAGCTACAGCATAATTAAAAAAAAAAAGAAAAAGCTAAGATGAAATTTCATAGGTCCCCAGTGGTCTATATTTGTAGCCTACACAAATGGTAGTGAAAAAGGATCCATTGATCATGTGAGGCATGAAACTGACAGTTACTATGCAGAATAGATTTCTATTTTTGTGTGTGTGTGTGTATATATATATATATATATATACACAC
Organism: Ascarosepion bandense; assembly: GCA_037127315.1. NCBI lineage: Eukaryota > Metazoa > Mollusca > Cephalopoda > Sepiida > Sepiidae > Ascarosepion > Ascarosepion bandense. Next base: position 958,273 of record JBBBDQ010000235.1, on the reverse strand, counting down.
ACACACACAAACCATTAACTCCTAACAAAATACATTGTCCTGTAAATTATTAGTTTAATGTGTTCAAAGGCAAGCAAATTTTTGTAAACAAGACACTCAATTTTAAAAAGACTAACAATAGTTAATACATGCATTAAAGTTCAAGACTCATCTTCTGACAAAACCATATTAAATTTGAAGATTAGCATCAGCCATACTGATGGTAGGTAAAAAGGGGTCTCTTTGCCAAGTGTTTCCAGTAAACTGTTGTAGACCCAAAATTTGTACTAGATTCTTTCATTCATATATATATATATATATATATATATATATATATAGATTGTTTAATTACTTAGTTTTTGGTCATAATAATATTAGACCAGTGCACATTTGTATTAAAAAGTGTTCTATACAATTGTAGAACTTCCGAATATTTTCTATTTGTAAACGAGTTATTACATGACCTAAGTTTCTACAATGAGTGGTGTCTTCAGGTAATTTGCGATTAGTTATTGCAAATTGTCTGAAGACACCACCTAGGTTGCATAATAACTTGTCGTTTACAAATAGAATATATATATATATATATATATATATATATATAACCAAGATACTGTAAGTTTCGAAGAAAACTCAGAAAAAATATATCAATAATAAAAGGTGTTTGGAGGAAGAAACTACTTAGACAAAACTTTTAACAACACCACCTAACTCTTTGGGAAAGAATGCTTCATGCTAACAAGGTGGGAACAATTTCATATCTTATCATTGAAATGGTCTGAAAATTTGAATGGTTTTGCAAAAAAAGCTCTGTTTATAAAAAAACACATGCATTTTAATGGTAGATCTCCATGGTTTAAATTAGAAAAGCTTTTTACAGTTGTGTAAAGTTAAGTGTAAATATTTTGAATCTTTGATAGTCCTGAATGCAGAGCTTAGCAGCCCAAATAGCAAAGAGAATCACGATTTAGTTGAATTGATTTGTTTTTTATGGTTTAACACTTTTCAGGTTATTTAAAGCCAGAAATCTTTTTTTTAATGTTTTTAGATTGTAAGAATTTTTTGTGGTAGAGATATAATAATGATTTAGTGATACAAGTCTTACTAATGAACCCATAGCTGGAGAAAAGGAGTATTTATTAGTTGCTTAAGTATATTTGCACATAAGTGAATATAATGAACCTAACTGGAATTTAAAACTCAACTCTAATTAACAAATGTGAGTCATTTTTCATTACACTACCGACACATCCAAGCTTACAGCACCTGGTATTCCCAAGCGGTCAACCATCTAGGTATTGACCAAGTTTGATGTTGCTTAACTTTGGTGATCATATGAAAATTGGTGTTTCATTGTGATGTGACTCCAAGCCTATTTTTAGTTGAATTAAGAATACAGCATCCACTGAGTTTATTGAAGTAAGAATTAATCACCACTTCTGTTGCCTTAAGTAGTTGTTGTGATGGTGACAAAAAGGTCAGTCAATCGATCTGTTCATTCTTTTGTCCTGCCTTCTAAAGGGGATTGAGGAGAATAGAAGATTAAGGGTGTACTTTGTGCCACTGTAAAGCACTTATGCCTGCTTGTCTGTCAATGGATGGGTGGTAATACACTTGAAGGGATGCCAGGTGCTAACCACATCTGAGGAAATGCCAGGTGCAATGCATATCTGAAAAAGATTCCAGATAATGTTTTCATTTGAAATCATCAGCAAACTAAAGTTGAGACTTACAATGAAGAAATACTGACACCAAAGAGAATTTTAGCAAAGATGTGTGATGGGAGATTATTCAGTGAACTACTGACATGAGATGAGTCAATGAGTACCTGAAAATGATCACCATTTGATGGCATAGTCTAAAAATGAACCTTTTTGATAATTAAATTTATTAGTCTGAAACTGAGGAATTCTGTAATAATCAGTTCAAACCTGTAATAATCAGTTCTAGACATAATGATTCTGACTCAAAGAGAAGTTCTGTTTATCTTTGGTAGATGATACATGTTCACTCCAGGTAGCATACCTGTATTTTCTTCTTCCCTGGATCGACTGTTGCTTCATTAAGTGTGCTGGTTGTAAACAGTTTCTGGATTGCCACTTAACTGACTTGCGCACAGACACATTTATTTAACATTTACATTAAAACATGTAAATAACTACTATAAAATTGTACATTTGTTCCTACATAAAAAAAAAACAATGTCTCATCAGGTAGTTAGTAATGATGGTAACTAACTACCTGATGAGACATTGTTTTCTATGTTGGAATAAAATGTACATTTTTGTAGTATTTATTTACATGTTCTAATGTAAATGTTAAATAATAAATATTTATTGCTCTATTTTTATACTGAGCCCTGTTTTTAATTTATGTTTTGAACATTGCAATTTTATTCTTCATTCTTTTACATTTGGATTATATATAATTTTGATGTTGGTTACTTCATCTCTGTATCATTGTCATACATCTAAACATATCCTCATAATTTGCATTTACTTTCTCCTCTTATGTCCTTGTGTTGTCATTCAGTAACCCTCCACTTTGAATGGTTCTTGGGCCTTGTATTTTGTGAGCAAAAAAATAAACACTGGCTTTTCATATTCAAAAGCTTGTAAATGTTGCTATAGTTTCAATATTTCTTGAGAAATTTAACAACTTTGTTGGTCAAACACAGAAGCAAATTAGCAGATTTAAAGAGAAACTTGAAGATGAATAAAAATATTGAAAGAACCATTTCACACTTAAATAGTTCACAATCTATCAAGAGCAAAAACTGTTTAACCAAAAAATGAAAGAAATTGATGGTATGAATTATCATTTGTGAGTTTCCAAGTAACAAGTTGGAATAATGCATCATAAGTTTGTGTTTCCAACCAATCAAACTGCTTCTAGTCATGAGATGTGTTCCATGTCTGCTGCCATTTAATCACATGTTAAAATAAATATCAACTGAACAGTTTTGAGCTGTGTAATAAAATAAGAACAAGTAAAATGAATATCTTTGTTTGAAAAAGGAGGAAAAGGGAAGGCAGCAAAAGTATTGGTTATTTGTCAAGTTCTTGTTTTACTCATGTAATGAAAGTTCATCAAAATGGTATCAACACAAACTGTTTGCTATGATTGTACCTACCACTGTCTATCCTCAGTTGTTAGTTCAAATTATTTTCCTTTATTGGAAATCTATTTATATAGCTAAAGATAAATATTTGAATCTAGTGGAAGCAATTTCTTCCAACTAGTTTTTTACATGACCAAAATCTAGATCTCTTCAAACATCAACTCCTTAACACTACATAAATATTTGGTCTTGAATGCTAAGAAAAGGTAGAACAGGAGTGAAAGTAACTTAATGTTTGCAATAATTAATGTTTTATTCTGAAAGTTGTCTTTCTAAGAATCAAGGTGTCTGTCTCAGTTTCTTCAACATGCCTTCAATGATTTAGCTAAATAGATTATTACTTAAATTTTTACATAATTTTCTCTATAAATAAAATATTTAACCTGAAAGGTTTTAATTATAAAGAACAAAACATGAATGCCCTCACTAAATGTTTAAGTAGAGGCGTTTGAGTACTAGCATGAGTGATAATGTTTCAGGTAAAAACTGAACTAATATCCGTCCAAAATTGAGTAAAATATTTCCTTCTAGATGTGTGTGTGTGTTAATACAGAGTGGGCCTGAACTTGTGCCACCATTGAAAACCTGTATAAATTTTATATTTATTTACAAAATGGAATAAGGTTTTTCTATATGATAGTATATAATTTAGAAAGTTTTTGCATCTAATTATAGATGATGTCATACAAAATGTGTTTTTTCCCAATTGCAGTGTGACTTTTGAGCTGCCCTGTGTGCATAAGTAAACACTGAGCTCAAAACCTAGTGGCGACAGTCTGCATCATGCTTGAACACAATTTTCAAGCGATATATATATATATATTAGCAGTAGTACAAATTATTGGTTTAGTGGACAACTATTTGTAGTGGTTTACTTTTTTAAGAGTTCTCAATACTTAGTAGAGCATTATATATAATATCTTTATTCTAAGTGTTTATAACAAAAACAGTTTACTGCAACTCAACAGCACTTGTGTTGCAGTAAACTGTTTTTATTATAAATACATGTAATAAAAATATTACTATGTGTATATGTACTGATTTTCTAAGCACAACCACTTAGATGTGGCACAAGGCAAAAAGTATGGTGCACCCAGTGAGGATCAAACTCACTACTTAGTTGTAATAGGTTCTAGCAAGACAAGCCTGCTAACCCTTATACCATGTTATGGTGTGTGTGTGTGTATATATATATATATATATATATATATATATATATATATACACACACACACACAAAATGTGGAAAAGTATGTCACTTAGCTGAACAGTGTTATTTCAGTCATACTGACTTCAAAGTTTTTGAAGGCATTAATTCTATTAATGCCCTCTTGATATTGAGCATTTAATGACAAAAAAACCTCTTTGCCTAAAATATCTGTTAAAAGTAAACTATCGAAAAAACATCAGTTTTGAGAGCATTACAATATATATATATATATATATAGGAAAATACAACACATCATCTAAAGGAACACTCAACACATCATATAAATTATAATTAATTTCTATGAATTAGTTCATTTCATCAGGCGACATTTCATTCATTATAAATATTTTCCCAGAACTTGATAACATCTATTGATCTTCTATACAGATCTATCTACTTAATATTTTATATTATTTATATTAAGTTGATCTTTTTGGATTATCCTTGCTGCTTACAGACCTGACATCATTATATATATATATATATATATATATATATATATATATATATATATTAATACAGGTTTCATTGAATAATATAGACAATTTCTGCCTATTTATTTTGTGTAAGATCCGTTCGTATGATCTGATTAGCTTGATAGTGTTGTCATGGAAAAACGACAAGAAATCGCAACAATTGTTGATGTTTTTATCAGGTCTGAGCTTTCGGCTTACATAAGCCATTATCAAAGGATGAACATTTAAATTATTATTAACAGAGTGGAGTTATACAGAGAAAATTAGACAGGCCCATTTTTTGTGTCGCACATGGCTGTAGGCCGAGAAGGAATGGTGGTAGTGGGTTGTTTGTTCAATTTGTACCCCCTACACCATAGTAGCAGCAGTTCCCAGACCAATCCCTCATGCCACTATACACCCAATTGAACAAACAACCCATATAATGGCTTATGTAAGCCGAAAGCTCAGACCTGATAAAAAAATCAACAATTGTTGCGATTTCTTGTCGTCTTTCCATGACGACACTATCAAGCTAATCAGATCATACGAACGGATCTTACACAAAATAAATAGGCAGAAATTGTCTATATTATTTAATGAAACCTGTATTAATGAAAAAATGCTGCCAAAATACACACTATATATATATATATATATATATATATATATATATAGTAAATGAACATTTCCTCTCTATTTGGAAGTAGGTCTCAGAAATTGCATTTTTTTTTTCATTAGTTTTGTCTTGTTATAACTTTAAGTGGAAAAGTTTAATTTTTGAAAATATGATTCACTTCTGTTTGCTATAAAATTGTTATGACTAAATAATCAATTCAGTAAATCTGCTGCATTCAGACGCCAAGTCAACAATGATAGTGTGTACATCTCTTTTGTCATTACTTATTCAACTTGCATATATGTTACAGCATTTGCAAAAGTAATTAGATAAATTTATTTTCTGACTCAGATTCATAAAACAGTGAGTATTTATTTTGTTATAAATTCATTAAGATATGTGGTGTAAAACCACTTGAAACTTTTTTTGTTAGAAAACTCACAGCGTGTATTTATTTTTAATTATTATTTGTTTAGGTTGTTTAACATTTAAGAAAAAAATCCTTTCACCCCAAGCAAGGCAACAAAGCCACTAAAATGCAAGCGCTTACTGAGTGTGAAAGAATATGAAGAAAAGAAAAACATTAAGGAGAGGGAACAACAAAAGACCAGGAATTAAAAAGACAAAAGAATAATGATTGAAATTTAGATGCCAGTCTAGTCGCATGCTTAAATTCACGTGGATAGTATCACCTCCACTTGTCTTATGAGAGTCTAATTAAGAATTTCATTGTTTATGCAATATTTATTCATTCATAAAAAACAAAAGAAATCTTACAATCCAAGATGTTATGGTTTTAAATAACCAACAGATGTTTAAGCTGTGAAAAATTAATTCATGAATAAAACTAAAATACAATGTCACAATATAGACATTAAAATTTAAGCATTAACTTCAATGAAACTTTCAATTTATATTTATATACTAAGTTCTATCCTGTTAGATATTAGTCAATAGCAGATATGTGTGTTGTGACTGTTGTTTTCTAACAAATTTTGATTCTGAATTTAAAAAAGGATTTGTTTTTATTTATCTCTTGAAAAACAACTATCTTGTCTTTTTGCAGGTTGTGCACATGTTTCGGGGGTGCAAGCAAGAAGATATGCCCCCACACATCTATGCTGTGGCACAACATGCACACAGAGAACTCCTGAGCAACAGAATTGACCAGTCGATATTGTTGCTTGGCCGAAGTGGCAGTGGAAAAACAACCAATGCCCGACACTTGTTGCAATACCTTATTTTGGCGTCGGGCAGTGTCAACAATTATTTGACAGGTAAGTCGAAAAAAAAGTTTGTCTCTGTTGTATAGGGAGAGGAGGACATGTAATTTACCGGTTAGTGAAGACAACAAAATTGTGATCCTTTTCTCAATAGAACTCTTGAAAATAATATTTTAATATTATCTTTTATTTCATGACCTTAATTCACTGGTGTCAGACATGGCAATCTTTAAGCCTGTAAGAATATATTAATTCATTACTGTATAGAATATTTAAAATAGGTACAAATAGACTGATTATAGTAAGTATATGGTTCAATAAGAACTTCCTACTTTGTTGTAGTTTTATGACAAGAAAAATGCAAGTGACTAATATATGAACCAACTATTGGCTATTTTCAATATTAATGGTTTAAAAGAATTATTGATTGTTTCTTCTCCTTCACCTCCCACTTCTGTTTTTGTTAGAAAACTTTTTGTTTTTTCTTTTTAAGTTCTGGAAAATTATTTTAAGATCAGTTTGGTTTTCAATATTTTTTTTTTTCTTTTAGTTCTGGAAAATTATTTTAAAAGATCAGTTTGGTTTTCAAATTTTTTTTTTTTTTTTTTTTTTAAAGTAAGCTCTAGGAAACTTAGGATCAAATAAAATTGATTTAAATAAATTTGATTTATCACTTTGCATTATTAATATTATTTCTCTTTTCACTGTTTTTTTTTATTTTTTTTTTATTTTTTTTTTTTAAGGCCTCTCAATTGCAGTATCCTTTATTAATTTCACTCAAAATTGTTTTCTGTTGCCACAGCAGGATATGAGAACACAACCATGAAATTCAAACACATTCAGGGATCACAGCCACCTTCAGTGGCAGGATAAACTTCTTGTACAGCAAATGAAGTCACATGCAAAAAGTGATAAAGGTTAATGTTGCCAAATTTGCCAAATAGAAATAAGGATATCCTATTCAAATTTAAATGATTTCTATTTTATATTTTTAGTACATGAGTTTATCTATACAGTAATATTTCATTTCTACTTATGCATATTAAAATTTCATTTATGCTTATGCATATTCAAAGGAGAGGGTGTCTATTTGGCAGATCTAGTAACCTAACAAAAGTTTAATAGCACTATATGTTCAGATGTAGCCCAATTTACTATCCAGATGACTTTTAAAGAAACCCAAGAATAGTTTAATGGGATTTATCAAATGAGTTTATTAGGTGAGCAGGCATTTCTATAATTGCCATTGTATTGCTTAACTATGAATGACAGAAGAGTTTTATTTCAAGAGTTAATCTGAGGAGACAATTTTGAGATCTTTAGCAATTCAATTTTTTAAAAAGTTTATGCTAACACTAGATAAATGAAATAAATATTACTTATACAGAAATTACTAATGATGGTAAAAATTCAATTAAGTCTTATGTTCAGAAAGCTAGAAATTCACCCATTGATAATAGATAACAATTTCTGTTATTGCAGTTTCCTGGTTCAATTGTAAATTTATACGAGTATCAAAAGGTTAAAATTGTTTTGGTATTCCTTTCTGATTTCAGAGAAGCGACATGATTATCATGAACAGTTAAATAAACGTTGAAAATTAAAATACTTTTGTGAGGACATCTTTTGACTTTTTCTGAATATGGTTAACAAATCTCAAAATAAAAGTTCTAATATTGTAATCTAACCTTCAATACCATTCCACAAATAAATACAACTTGTGCATTAATCCATAGTTTTTCTTAATTCACAAAACATAAAAATATTAGTCACTTGTGTTTTTCTTGTCAGTTTGTTTTATACACTGATAATATGCACCAGAATGCTTCATCAGGGATGTGTATTCTGGTGTGATAGAAAATTTCAGGCATCAGACGTTCTCTCCCAGGAACTCAGCTGAGAGCAATTGTTTCTCAACTATCATTCTGGCATAGTTTTGCATGACTGCAAGAAAAAATACTTGTGCCTATGCAAATGAGATCGTTCTTATTCAGTTGTGTGTTTGAGTTCTGACCATTTGGGATTTGTTTAATTTTATTTCTTTTAACTGTTGGTGTTTTATACTAATCAGAAGTGGATTTCCCTTAACTGCCACTGGAAGTACACATTCAGAATGGCGGTTATAATTTTTAGACAATGAGAAACAAAGTTTCTATTTGACTTCAGACTTATGTCTTAAAGCTATTGTTTTCATCTCTATACTATAAACCATACAACTCAGAACCACATGACATTGGTTTTCTACACCAACTACATGTGTATTGTTGCTCCTTATAAAAAGTGAGGCATTTTAAGTTTCTTACATATTTACTATTTTTTTAATGTTTTCATAGATCATAAATGTGCGTGTCTTTTCTCTTTATAAATAAAAAGAAAAGGAAAGTAAAGCTTTCTTTGTTGTTGCTTTCCACACCTTAGACATTGTTTTTTTTTAATTTCCTTCATTTTTCTTTTTGATTTGTTTACAAAGGTTATTTATCCCATTCATAAAATATTTGTTAGAAGAAAGAATCTTTCATTCATTTTGTTCTTTGTTAGCATTATTTGAATTTATTTATTTATTTATTTATTTTAACAGTTTTGTTATTATGACTCTTCCTTTTTCTCATTCTTTCACACTTGGTAACCTCTTGCATTTTAATGGCTTTATTAATTTGCATGAAGCAAAATGATTAAAAAAAATGAAAGATAAGTGTTCAGTCATTGTCATGGAGAGGAATTTTTGGATTGATTGATATTGGCATAAAGGTTGCATTTCTTGGTTTTTGTTAATTTTCTGGCAATACATTTCTGCTGTGATAGTGTCTCCAGAATTCTGTAAGTTTTACTGGATGATTTCCCTTGTCAACTGCAAAACAGTGACTATGACCTCTTTTTCATTATAATAATAAGAGGCAGAGTTTATGTCTATATGTGGGTAGGATAATGGTTAACCCTAGACTTGTTTACAATCTTAGTATCCTCTTAATGTAAAGTTTTCATTTATATTTTATTGCATTAGAGAAAAATCAGTCATCAAAATAAGATGTGGTGGGAAGAGCTAACCAGTAGTTATCAAGCCAGACTTAAGCTTGCAGGCTTTACTCGAAGCACAAAATGCATTTGCCTGTTTAAAATGTCTCAAAAATGAAAATATATAGGTGAAAAGAAAAACAAATGCATGTTTAAAATGTTTTTACTTTTCTCAACCAGGATTCAAAGAAATAAATCCTCTTACTGCTCTTTTAAAAGTATGTTGAAACTCCTAACTCCTCTGCATACTTACAGTCCTCTAGAGAGTTCACATTGTTCCCAAAGTGGCATTACTGCCCATATTGAGAAATCACTGGTTTAAACTAAATAATAATAAACTTAAAAAAAAAAAACCTTCAGCATATCACTAAATCAAAATTTGTACTTTAGCATGATATATTACACGAACATAATTAAATAATAGTTTATTCCATAACAAACATTAGAATCTAAAAGACAAACTTCGATTAACTTTGTATGAACCCCCCAACTATGTTAAATAGTAGGCCAGACTAGGCTTTTCTGCCTTGAGTAGTAACATTCTAGTAGTACAGCTCTGAATTCAAAACCATATGTAGCCCTCATGAAATATCATGTTGCTTGTAAAAGGATCATGGAGTTTTCAATGATTATAGTCCCAAGTGCCATCAACCATAATTGAGATAATTTATTGGTATTACTAAATTTAGCATTATTTCAATTTCTATTACTTCTACAGCTGTTAACATTATTATTACATGTACTTTCTTTCTATTTTATTACCATTTCTGCTATAATAGAATATTGCTTCCTTAATCTGAGATGCTCACTTTGTAACTGTGACAACTCTAACTTTTGAGGCCTTGTGGAGGATGAATTATTTTCAACCCTACAACACTGTCATAGATAACACAGTGCAAGTCTATTGCTACTCACATAGCAAATGTTCAGATTAGCTATCTTCCTTAGTTCCACCACTGCCATGCCATATACACAGGGCTGAATTATCCTTATTCCTTTCATATTGGTAAGCAGAAGGTTTCTCTCAGACAGCTTCTTCCCATGAACTAAGAGAATGCTTCTCAATCACTACAATCTTAACCTCTTCAAATCTAGGATCATCTGTTGTCTATCCTACATATTCTCATAATCTGCACTTTCTCCTCTTATATCCAGTCAACATCCTTTTTTTAGAAACTTTTTGGGTGGCTCTTGGGCCTTGTATTAAGTGAACATTTATTAAAAAAAATTCTTCATACTATTGACAATAATAATTTTCTTGTTTTTACAATTTACAATATTTCTCTTTTTTTATTTTTTAAGTCAGATTTTCTTATTGTGTATATATTTGGCATAAATCACTGACCATGAAATATAAACTGATTAAATGAATGGTAATCTTGACAAGGATTCATGAATTCACAATACCAGATCACAACCCCCATCTTTGTCTTGCCCACTCCTACATATGCAGTTCCCACTAAAGTATCTGTGACTTTTGTCATGCTCTGATTATTTCTCAGAATTCTATTGCAATAATCACAGCATCTGGCCAAAGTAGGTGAGCATTTACCTTGTGCCTTGGTTTATGGCACTACTACTGTCATGAATAAAGACATCACCATCACTACTACCATTATCAGCTACATTAGTAATGATCTTTCATTATTAATATTAAATACATCATTATTATTACAGCCAAGTCACCAAGTATATAGTTACTTTCAACTCTCTTTTAAAGTTAACACTATCCTTATTAAAACCAATGTCACCATTATTAATGTTATTACCTTTGTTCTTTTAGGATATAACTTTTCATCTCTCAACCACCAATTCACTGTCCTACAATGCTATCATATCTGCAAATGTTACAGTAATAATTATTGTTGTTCCTGTTCAGAGACAGTCTTATTTTTGTTTTATATAATAAGCTTCTTCAATGTATTCTTTGCTTGCAGCTTCTTCCCACAAACCATTGCTTTGTGGAACAGACTCCCAAGTGGATGCTTCCCAATCACTACAATATTAACCTGTTCAAATCTAGGGTTAATCATTATCTTCCACACACATCTGCATAAACTGTATCTCTTATTCTGCCACTCTCTATCTCAAGTGGCTCTCAGGCCTTGTACAAGAGAAACATCATTGTCAAAAAAAAATCAGAAAATTTGAAGCAGTTAAGATATTTCAAATAGCCTTAAAGGAATCATTTTTTTCTTTCTGAAAATTTAAATTTGCACAACAAATTTAAATTCAAGGTTAGGAGGGTTACTCTCACCAAAAAATTCATATTATATATGAATTTGTACAAGAAACAATGAATAAATTATCATATGAATTATGCAAAAATGAAAATAACATTGACATTTTATTTTAACAGATATGTTTGCAAAAATTACTAAAGAGTAAATTTATTCAATAAAATCGCCAATGACTTCAGAATCTCCTGCATCTCTTCTGGACGGTCTTCTTGTTTACGTTGGTGAATACTGCCATAATCCTTGTCTTCAGTTCATCTTTGGCATTAGAACGAGTTTTGTTGGTCTTTCGCTCAACTGCATAACACATAATAAACGAGGGGGTTGCAGTCTGGGGAGTTAGGTGGCCAGAAGTAAGTGGTGATGTGATGTCAAAAATTGTCTGACAGCCATGACTGGGTTCTCCGGCATGTGTGGCATGCTGCAGTTTCTCAGTTTCATGCCCCTGGTATGACACTGAGAAATCATTGATTACACCCAGATCCAAATTCAGATAATGATATCTGTTTCTTAATATTCAGAATGTATAGAGGAAAGAATGTTTTAACTGGGTCCTTTTAGTAAATATTTACAACATATTATAATTTTCTCTGCACACAATTGTTTGTTCATTGTTTTCTTTTTGTTTCTTAATGCTATGTCAGTTCAGAACACAGCCAATCATAGTTCTCTGCAGATTCGTGTTTTTATAAACTGGGTGTTGTCATTACATTTTGGCAAAAATTTGGAATGATTTCTTGTTGCCTTTTTCATGGTTTACAATTCAGGGTAGTCTTTAAAAACACATTTAAGGTAAAAAGCAATATATAGAATATGGTAATTCTCTGAAAATATTTCTATTGTAACAGAGGCATGTTTATTAATGTAAATATGGGCAAGTGGTTAGAACATCCTCATTCTCACCATGAGATTCAGTTTCATATCAGTTTATCAGGGAGGTGACTTCCGATAATGTCAATATGGGAAAATGATACTAGCATATGATACTGTTTGGAAGTACCTTGTGAGTGAAATTGGGCAGATAGGACTGTTCAGATGGTGTCATTTATTGTACTCTTTAAAAGTGCTTTTCAATCCTGTTTTCTACTTCATCTAATAAATGAAGATTTTCATGTCAGAGTTAGTCTTGCACATTTATAAATCTACTATTCGTTCGGGCATTTAATAGTATTGCCATGTCTGATTGGTTGCTCATGTTATTCACCTTGAGATGCTCAACAAAATCTAAAGGAGGATCTGCAGTGTAGTCAGCCTGCTTTCAGTCACTTTCTCACCTATGTCATGTGGCTTCTCTCTGTCTTTTCTATAAATATTTTTATGGCAACTACTCTGATGAAATTTGTTTTCTGGTGTCCCAAACACATGAATTTATACATTCTACTAGATTGGAATCAAGGTTTCACCCTTTTACCATTGAAATAGCTAAATATTTGTTCTTTTTTTTTTTTTCTCACGGTAACACCCCTGTGCACCAGTGGCAGCTTTGCTTTTGCTCAAGGTGAAAAGATTAAAAAACAAAACTGAACAATAAATACTTTTTGGCAGGTCAATAAACAAACAATTTAAGAGTAGTATATAAATTTAAAACCTTCATTGTCAGATTGATAAAGTATAGAAGAGGAATTTTAAAAATGATTTGTACTTTCTCTCTAGTGAATGTTTCTACTTGTAAAATATAATTAATAAATATCACTTTTGATCAAACAATGTAATTTCTATAAGGCAAATTACTTGATGTAATTATGCTTTGTGATGAAAATATTCAGACAAAACTCTTAAGTACATTACCTTTCCACGTATTAGTATCTAAATGTACTTAACATGGCTTTTGATTGACTTATCACTTTATTCTCACATTTTACACATTGAAGCATAAATGTAGTTTTAGTGATTCTTAATGTAAATTAAATCTTCCAACAAATACTGGTAATAGGTACTTATTAATAAGGACAAGAATAATCATGACAACAGGTTGGGTGATTGCTGGAGATGGTGATAATGTTTCTCAGTTTTAGGAAGATTATTTGTAATTTGACTTGGGTCATGTTACAATTACCAGGATAATTTAAGATTTATTATATTATTTTGTTGAATTCTGAGACTTCTTTTCTCAGCGAAAATTGGATCTTGTATAAAAAGATAATTTCTGTTATTTTCTCTCTCTGGGTTTTAGAATAGACTGGTGTCTGTTTCTTGTTTAGTCTTTCATCTTTTAACAATAATGGCTATAAAATGGATACATTCTAACCTTTGGATTGATTGTTTGTGTGAATAATAATATATATATATATATACACACACACACACACACAGTAGCGAGAATAAAGATCAGAACGATGTTAAGAAAAAGTCTAAATATGAAATAACTTTTTATTTTAAAGCTTCAAAGAACATTTTATCAAGAAAAAATAAGGATATAAAGGTAAATTATATAATTCCAAAATATAAAGTTCAATAAACTTATTTTGATAAAGTTATAAAAATAATTATATAACATTCGAAAAAATAGATGATCATAAACATAAGAGTGATTTAAATAAATTCATAAAATCTAATAATTATTTTGCATTATTGAAAATTTTTTAGGGTAAGAATATAAAATTGGGTTATTTTACTAAATTACACCAGCTTTTTACTGGCTCTTGCATTGTAAGCATGGCCAAAAAATCTGTAACGTCATTGGAACTTAGAAAACTTATAGTCAAGTTACGTAATGATGATAAACTCTCGATTAGGGATATTTCAAGAGTATGGGGAAATCTAAAAGTGTTATTCATAGAATTTTAAGAAAGCTTGAGGAAACTGGATCATGGGAAGCCAAGAAACCACCTGGCAGGCCGAGGAAAACTACTGCAAGTGAAGACAGATGGATTGGTAAAGTATCAAAAAAGGTTCGATTTGCAACTGCTATCTCTAAAAGAGCTAATGCTAACCTTGTCATTAAAATATCAAGACGCACTATTTCCCAAAGACTTAATGAAATAAATCTGAACAGTCAAGTAACCTCTACGAAGCCTTACATTTCTAAAAAGAATCAAATGAACCGATTGAAATTTGCCACTGAACACGTCATATGGACAGAAGAACATTGTGTTCATTTCAGCGATTGAACACAATGGGAATGGGATTGTGGTCATTTCAGCGATGAGTCAAAGTTTAACCTGTTTGGTTATGTCAGGAGAAGGTTCATTCAATACAGTCCTAAGGAACGATATTTGTCTCAGTGCACTAAAAGTATTAAATTTGGAGGAGGAAGTGTGATGGTGTTTGGCATGATTTCAGCTGCTGGTACGGGACCTCTTGTTAGGCTACGCAGTAAAATTAATGCAACTGTATACAAGGAGATATTGAAGAAACATGTATCTAATTTGATAACTGCAATTAATCAACCAGCTGTATTTATGCAAGATAACGTGCCATGTCACATAGCGAAGTCTGTTAAGACATTTCTTTCTGAGGAGGATGTTACTGTTATGGAGTGGCCTGCTCAAAGCCCAGACATGAATCCTATTGATAATGTCTGGAAGTTACTAAGTGAAAGAGTGAAGGAGAAGAATCCAACAAACATCGAAGAACTATGGACTAATTTGAAAGGAGAATGGGAGAAAATATCTGTTCATGAATGCAAGACATTAATTCGCTCATGTAGCAAATGATATCAAGCTGTTATTGAAAGTAAAGGTTTACACATGTATTAATGAATTATGAATGCTATTTTCATTTGGATATGATGTATTCATCATAATAGTATGATTTTGTTAATCGTTCTGATGTTTTTGATCATTTATTTTTTTAATGTTACAATTATTCTTATAACTATCAAAATAAGTTTATACTTTGGAATCATATAATCTACCTTTATATCCTTATTTTTACCTTGATAAAATGTTCTATGAAGCTTTAAAATAAAAAAAGTTTTCACATTTAGACTTTTCCTTAACATCGTTCTGATCTTTATGCTCGCTACTATATATATATATATATATAATTACTGATGATGTTTTCATTGCCAAGCAATGGTCATATGTCTATTAGTACTCCCTACCATAAAGAGTATATACTCTTCTTGTGATCCACCTTGAGTCAAATTGGCAAATGAGACATCATTATAGGCAATAATTTTTAAGTGTTCTAGATGTTCTAAATCTGGAATATCTATCAGGGCATTTTCCTTTTTTGCTTTTTTGACTACTCTGCTTGTTTCATATATTCTACATTTTTTTAATGTAGAATTTAATGCAGTAACATCATAATTTAAACCAGGCCTGGTCTGGGTGGCTATAGTCAATTAAGTTGACCAATCAGCTGCCGTGTCTCTGTCTTTCATATTTTTGCCTACTTCTACTGGGATATATTTTAGATTTTTTACATATTCATTCTGTCCTAGTTTGATATTATCACCATTTTTCTTTGTTTAAATTTGAAAACTTTCAGATTTGACAGTAAATAGATGACAATTTTGTCTATAACTCTGATTTGAAAAATTTTTAACCCTTCAAAATCAACATATTGCCTGGTCATATTTTGAAACTCCTAATTTCCAGGCTATTGAAGCCTTATACACATTTAGAGAACTTCCAAATATAACCTTGGAGGTACATTAGCCTCTTTTGAAGGATAAAAATAAACTAATCTGTGTTTATTCTGTAGAAAGATTGCTTTTATGTCTGTGGATTTACTCATCCAACCATTAGATGCCATTGTTCCCAATGCTATGCATAGACCTTCTTTAGAGCAGCTGGGAGAATCATTTCTTATATTGTAAGCATCTTTGTTCTGTAAGCCTCAAGTTACAAGTCTGTTTACCATTAGAACTTTTATGAGTATAAATTCATTTTGTGGATATCTTAGGTTGACCTTGGTTAGGAATTTGAATGTAAATTGTATTTTCAATGCGTCTTAGTTTTTTTGAAGAATCACATGCTATGAAATGTTTTCTGGCAGCATGCATTGCATTGAGATTGTTTGCAATTTTACTAGTAAAATACATTCTAATGCAGGGAGTTTGTCATTTAAAAAAAAAGAAAAAAGACTAGTTGGGATTTCTGCCAACATAAGTTGGTTAGGACTATAGAACTATAACCATGGACACTGTGAAGTATATTTTTGGTACTTATGGCCCATGCAAGTGCTACATCAAAACTTCAACTAGTCTTCATTGGTTTTCTTCATCATTTCTTCTGGTATCCCATTGTGTCATTTATTCAATTGCTGCATGAACTTTGAGCAGCAGTAGTGCATACTATGATATTCAAGTTCTGTGTCATGTCTTTAAATGATTGGTTATTGAACTCTCTGACATTGTCAGTAAGGATAGATCCTGGAGTGTCAAAATATGCTATCCAGTGTGTGAATATAGCCCTAAGAATGTCAGAAATTTATTTACTTGGAATCCTGACTTCAACACTGTATCTTGTACCATGATCAATTAGATGCAATATTTGTTTTCATTAATTTCTTTTATATCCATGGCTATGCTTTCATTAAAATATGATCCTTATGAGAACCTAATAACCTGGACCTGGGTTCAGTCATTTTGTATTGGATGCATATCTAAACTTATTTATAAATGGAACTTTGTGTGTGTGTGTGTCCATTACCTATAGACTCCAAAACGGCTGAACCAATTTTTTTGAAAATTTACACAGTTGTACTATAAGCATGTGCGAATGTTCTTAGCTAGGTTTTGTGTTGAGGTACCCCCGATAAATATCGATAATCAAAAAAATCGGGTTATAGAAGGAGTGGTCTGATTTTAATAAAATTTGATACACTCATAGACAAAGACATAAGAAACGATATTCAGAGGTTTCAAGGTTGCAGTTCTTACAATAGTGCAGAAAATCAATAATATATATATATATATCAAAAGGCAAGATGTTTATGTGTGTGTGTGTTTATCTGCCTGTATATCTGTATTTTTTTCAGCCCTTTTATTTTAGTTTTTGCTTCGGGTTTGGCTCTAAATAGGTATAATTGTAGTTCTTAGTCTCAGCCATGATACCATTTACTCAGAGGACTTATTTAGCCTTCAAAATTCAGTTTACGACAAAAAAAACTTATTTGATATTGATACCAGGAAATCAAAATTTGACTTACATCCATTCATTTTTCTTTCAGTCTATGGTTTCGCTTTAACTGGAAACAACTATTGCTTTTTAATCTTTCATGCTAACGTCCAAAGTGTCTGAGCTCCAGGACCATGGATTAGTTTTAAAGCTTTCATTACACCCGAGTAATGCCGGGCTATACTGCTAGTTTCACATAAATTGGGAAGTTCTTGTAAAATCTTTATGAATTCAGCTGGTTTTATTTCTGCATTTTTAATTAGATCATACAACTTTTTACTGTTTGGATAGCTGAATTGTCTATGTAATTTTGTTGCAATTCTAATTTTTTAAATCTGTTTTTGGTAGTAATTTCTTTAATAAAAAGCATTTGATTAATCTTACCTCAATCTAGTGGAGGTCTGGTAATAGAGATATGATAGTGACCAAATGATGTACACCACTAGAAATTTTTTCCAAGCATTGTGACACTGTCATTGAGAGATCTTGGCTCTTTTTATCACATCTTTGCTTAATAAAAGCAGAAAGTTTGAGTTCACAGCATCAGTAGCAATACTGACGTCAATGCTGGCAAATCAGACATGGTAGAGTAGCTGTGAAGAGTGATTTTTAATTTCTTTCCATCCCCCAAACTTTTAAGTTCTCAGTCCTTCAGTTATTTTTGTTGTTGTACAGAAATGGTTTCCAGAAAACATACCATTTAACTCCACAAATAGTTGCAGAAACACCACTGTCTAGGACCGCTAAACCAAATGTTGCACCCAAAAATATTTGACCTTTGTCATCTTGCTTTTGCTGACTCATCAGTATGATGTTGGCTACAGATATGTAGTTGATTTTCTAAGCACTGCTGAGAAGTGACACAAGGCAGAAAGTATGGGGTACCCAGTGAGGACCGAACTCACTACTCAGTTGTAATAGGTTTTAGCAAGACAAGCTTGCTAACCATTACACCACACTGAGGTGCCCATTGGCTACAGATATGTAGTTGTCCTTTTGACTTCTATCCTGCTTAATACTGGTGCTATCAGCATACAGACAATCATAGCTCCAGTGGAATTTGAAGTCACATGTGAAGCATTTGGTGGTATTTTCTTCAGGTTTAAATGAGTCTGAAATGTTGTCCTTATATCCTCTTCTGCCTCTGTTATTACTACTTCACTAAATGGAAAACTGAGAAGGATGCCAGTTTGACAAGTGATCATAATATACTTCATTAGTATCTTCTGGCTGTTTTCATTGTAGGCACAATCCATATCTCTTTATCACAACTGGTGGAATATTTGTTGATGAAGTAACAGAAAACTGTATGTGCATAATTTTTAAAGTTTTTTTGGACACAGCAGACAGTATTAATTCATTGATGGTTGCTTTTACTAGTCGCTTATGATGTCAGATTTTAATGCTCAGCAAGTACCAGCTCAGGTAATTGTATTTTGTGGTCTTTTAATTTTGTAACATGACAGTTGAAGTTAATAAGGTAGTCGCCTAATGACATGTCATTCTGTTGTGGTTATTGTTCAAACGACTTTTGTGTCATAAAAGTTGACTGGTTAGCATCCTCTAAAAAGAGTGTATCCAACTTTTCATATAAGTTTTCCATTCTATTGTTGGCATGTAATGTATGTCCAGTTCCAATATGGCCTTGCTGGCTTTTCCTACCAGAGATGAAAATAGTATAGGTGTGCAGCAGGATTTGATGATGCAGGTAGCAAGTTCCCAAACTTGCCTTTCTTTTGTCCAAATGTCATATTTACCCATAATTAAAATAGGTGGAGGAATAAATTTAGAAGCCGTTATGCTGATTGATGTGCTCGGCTATCAATGTAAATTCAAATTAAAGATCTTAAACATGTAATGGAAAGAGAACAGTTTATTCAAACTCCTTTGTTCTTCACATATGTCTTCTATGTAAAAATGGCTTGCAAGTAAGCTGCTCCTTTTTGGATTGAAGTGTTGCCAAGGTGAGTAACTTGTGAAGATTAAAAAGTATATTTAGGCAGCATATCTTCAAACATAAAGAACATCAAGAAACTGATTAGCCAACTGGAAAGGATCAGTACAAAAAGATAGACACAGTATGTCAATATTATTCAATGAAATATGTTTGTTTTTATATATATATATTTAACCAAGTATTGTTGGAATAATATTCCTTGTCCAAAGAAACACTATTTTTAAAAAAGTGCTCAATACAAAAGTAGAGCTAATAATTTTAAAATAATCAAATTACTTGACAAGACACAAAAAGTGTCGAAACAAAATGGCTACTTTTGTAGTGCTATATATATATATATATATATATATATCTCACAGATGAGTGTGGATGGTAGATATAACTGGGCAAGTTGAGCCCTCATACAGCACATTGCAGATCCTCTTCATATGGTTGGTTGGTTGGACTCAAAAGTCCCAGTTTTTACGTTGTATAGTCTTATGCCTGGAAGGATGATTCACAACAATGTTTTTTCTGGTTTCAGGGTTGATGTTGGCTTGTGTCAATGATGTCTTATATAAATAAAAGCTAAAGCATAAAATTAGCTAAAAGATTAAATTATAAAGCAAATTGACAGCTCAATGTAAAAAGTCAACAGAGCCTAAATATAATACAATATTATCAATACCAAAATCTACTACTTCTCAGAATTTAATGTAACAATAATCATTAGGTGGAATAAATATATTGTGTGTGTGTGAGAGTAAAAAGTAAGTTTCTTTTTTGTTTATATCCCACATGGGTAAAATACATAGGAAAAGTGTTGAAAATGCGACTGAAGTCTTTAAAAATATTTGTTTAGAGTACTTTTACCAGTTTCACAGATCTGTGATTTTCAAAAGTTATATTGAGATGAAGAGATATGTGGCTATACCATGATCTGTTTCACAATATATTCAAATGTTATTTTCAATGGAAACCCATATTTGAGTAGAAAGCTTTGCTTTTTTAAATGAGTTTGATATCATCTACTGGCTTATGTTCCTGTTTAGTAGGAGGAATCACTATCTGATCCACAACTTGGAGTTTCCTTGGCTACAGAGAGCCTCACAGCCAGGCAAAGTTGTTTAACTTAAAGCACATTTTATATATATATATATACTGACAGGGATTTCCAGCATTGTCTAAGATGGGTAGAGAAATAAATTTAAATGTTACAGGAAAAAATGCTAACATTTCTCCTTATACAGAATAAGAAAAAAAGTATTTACACATGAAAGTTTTATCTTTTACTGAAAAGATGTTCTTATGCATAAACTAATGTATAATGTAATTCATTGAATTGACAGGAGTTTTGGGTATACAGCATTAGTATTTCTCTCATTGAGTGGAATAGACAAAAGGTTGTTTAGTGATTCAACCCTAGAATAACCAACATAGTGCTGCCCATGTGGA
This sequence comes from Ascarosepion bandense, assembly GCA_037127315.1. NCBI lineage: Eukaryota > Metazoa > Mollusca > Cephalopoda > Sepiida > Sepiidae > Ascarosepion > Ascarosepion bandense. Next base: position 936,958 of record JBBBDQ010000235.1, on the reverse strand, counting down.
ACCATGATGAAGCCTGATTAAGGTTATTGAGATCACCTTGTAAGATGAACAAGGTAAAACTGAGCCTCATTGAGAATTGAAGACTCTTGACTTCAAAAGGAAAGTCTGTTGCGAGTATAGGAACCCTGGAAATGAACAAATCCTTTTTTTACTCTTTCTCTAATTAGAATAATTGCTTCATGACATGTGAAAGAAGGTGCTTGTCAGTTTGGCGACTTGCATTGCATAATTTTAGAGGGTTGAGATTTTTTAAAAGTTGGTTGGGTAATTGAAGTCTGTGAGGAGAAACACTAAGGAATTAAAGGGAGTTAAAGAAATCAATTAAGCTTTGAACAGTTTCCACAATGTCTGGAACTGCATTGACAATGACCATTCCATGAATATGTTGCAACAGCTTTTGAATTTATTTCTTTTATTGTATCATTCTTTGGAGTAAGAATATTTTGCTCAAAGACAAAAATTCCGTAGCAAAATTCTGAAACTTTCAATAATTTTTGTTGTGGTTGCACTACTATTTAAAAACAAAACACATAATTTTTTTTTAGTCCTAAGTTGATTTGTTCAGCTGAATAAAAGTTATTTGGAGGTAACCTCGCGAAGGTCATTGTACATCAGCATTACGGCTCTTTTCTACCCAAATTACATTGTTTAGTTGCAATATAGATATTACAAATTGTAAATTAATATTGCTTCCAAATACTTCAACTGCCCTACAAACTAATATTACCTCCAATGGCTTCATTTGCCTTGCAAATACTCCAGTAACCTCACCTGCTTGTCTGGCCATTTTTTTTAGGTAAAAAATATTTTTGTACTCTGTAACCAGCTCAGCATCTCCCTTTATTTTGCTAGAAATAGCAAGCTATTGTTTTTGATGACCCCTGAAATCAACCTCATATAGTCTATGGTATACTTGGTGGTTCTTGCAAAATCATGGGTTCATTGGACTTGCCTTTTCACCATGAATATATATGCAGATCAATATAACAAAAATAACAGGGTGGCTGATAAATGGCATATTCTGCCACTGAACTTTAATGAGTATATTGATTTAATATTAACAAAACAACCTTTCTAAAGCAATGGCACCTTAATCCCCCTTCAAAGTACACCCTGAAGATCTTGTGTATTTATCTCCCCATTTGTTCCACATTTCAAAATGTCTGCAACATCATCTTTCAGAATCACTATTAAAAGCTTTTTTTACTGTTTCCCTAATCTTTTTTAAATTTATTTTTCCAGTTGATAAACTGAATGCCATGGAGATGTTGTTGGAATCATTTGGAAATAGTCGAATTCTTCTCAACACTAATGCCACAAGGTTCACCCAGCTCATCTCTCTTGATTTTGACTTCTCAGGACAAGTTTCATCTGCCACAATTCAGGTCAGTTGCTTATGAAAAGAAAAAATCCTTTGTCAAATGTCTTAAATAACCATGAATGAATAAAAAAAGCTTATGAAAGAAGTTCTTGATACTATATGTTTATATACATAGTGAACATGCCAGCAAAAAGATAACGTTCAAGTAACAGTTTTTGTATTTTTATTTTTTTTATTTAATCGTATCACCCCGAGCAAGACGGTAATGCCACTGATGTGCAGGGGGCTACGTAATAGTGAAAAGATTGGAAAAGAGAAAGAAAGCCGGAAACCACATCCTGAACAGGGGATGAGCCTCTTAACCTGTTCAATAGACGTGGGTGGAGTGTGAACCGGGCGATAGATAGATCTATCTACTCCAATTGGAAAAAGAAAAAAAAAACAAAGTGAGAAGATTGGAAAAGAGAAAGCCGGAAACCACATCCTAAACAGGAAACAAGGGATGAGCCTCTTGACCTGTTAAATAGACGTGGGTGGAGTGTGAACCAAGCGATATGCACACATTATAGAAATAGTCTTAAAAACCTAATTTACTAGTAGATCAGTTTGTCTATTTTCCAGTTTACACTCTTTTTTTTTTTTTGTGTCTTTTGAACAGGAGTAGAGGTTTATCCTTTGTTTTCTGTTTAGGATTAGATTTCTGGTTCCTTTTGAAGTCTTTCCATTCTCTTTCACTCCCAGTAACCCCTTGTGTTTTAGTGGCATTATTTCCTTGCTTGGTGTGAATTGATTAAACAAAGAAAAAAGATAATTTATGCTTTTTATAACTGTTCTAATTTTGGCAACATTATTAATAATTAAATTTTTTATTTTTATTTATTATTATTTTTTCCATATGTTATTTAGGGTTCTTTAGATTAACTTCAACACTTCTCTCTCTTGTGAAGTAGTCAGCAAAGGTGGTTAATTAAGTTATTAATTAAAATTTTAAAATTAACTTCTAATCCCCCTGAAAAATTAATCTTAAAAGAATATTAAAAGAAATATTTTATTGTTTGATTTTCTTCTAGATGTACTTTTTATCCAAGAAATGATCAAGAAAAAATTCAAGCATTTAGTAGTGCAATGATATTGTCTAAAAAGTGTGATGGATAATGGCATAAAAAATGGAAGAGGCAAATAAGAGTTCAAATTCTGACTTAGTCTGCTATATACAATTTTGGACTGATGCCTTTCTCATGAATCTATCTCTACTAGCTATAGATTAAATTTCAGTGTAGACGGCACTCTCTGACCTTGAGTGGCAACCAGTCTAAGAGAAGGAAAACTTTGAATTCCAAATAATGGAGAAGGCAACAAGAAGCCATAGTAATACAGAGAAAGCAAAGAAATCTGTGCAAAATCAGGATTGCCTCCATCTAGAAGGAACATGGTAATTAAGAAGAAAGAGGTTTAGTGTTGTTAATGATAACTAGATGCATTGTTAGAAATAAAGATGACTGCTTTCTTACAAACATGGCAGCTGTTTCTCTAAAATAGTTCCGATAAAAGAAATTGTCTTTCTCAAGCTAAAAACACATCTTTATATTGGCTGTATATTGCCTTCGTGTTGTAAAGTTGTCAAATTGTTTAGTATGATTCTTGACTTTTGATTAGCTAGTACTGTTTCTAAGTATTAGAGTAGGCTTTAGAGAGAATTGATATTCTTGAACAAAATTTGCTGCGCATTATTGTTTTTTTTTTAATCAGCTTTTACTCTTTTATTTTATCAAAACTTGTATTTTATTTTAAAAAAATCGTGAGGATTTTAAAAAATTAATATCCTTTCAGAAACATTGCATTGGAAATTATTTGTATATTAGCCAATCATAGACGGAAGCATAAACCATTTTTGGGTTGCTGTAAAGATTACACGCATGCACACATGGAATGCACTCATGGAAATTCAAGTTATTACTATTGAATCATAAGTAATTTGTAATTAGTTTTACTTATATATATATATATATATATATATATATATATATATATATATTATTAATCAGTTTATCTTAATCTATTCAATTTGTGGAGGTGCAGATAGTGTAATGATTATAGGTGCAGAAAATGAGCTTAGTGTGCTAAGTTCAAATCCTGATCCTGATCAAATTTGTTTTGTTCACTTTGTACACATGCCTTTGAAAAATACATGAATCCATCTTATTTCACCTATATGTTAAATAGCAGTGCAGATGGAGCTCTCTTGCCTTGAGGTAGCAACCAAGTTAAAAGAGAAATTCTAAATTTAAATCCAATCTGAAGAGAGATGAGCGCTATCTTGACATCTCTCCACTCCACCAGATAATTTGCCCAGTTAATTTTCTGTTTTGTGCATTCATATTTTTATTGATTTTTCTCTTTTGCAGACTTTAATGTTGGAGAAATCACGTTTAGTGCGTCGCCCAGAAGGAGAACCTAATTTCCACATTTTCTATTACATGTTGACTGGGGTTGACTCCCAACTAAGGTGAAATGTTTTTTGTTAATGTGTTTATTTGTAGTAGTAATATCCTTGTACTTGTTTTTATCACAACATTTTGGGGGATGTATTCTTGAACTTCCTTCAGTTTGGATGTAATTTGAATTTTGTCTCATTGCTTACAAAAAAATATTTAGTGAATGGAGAAGAAACTTTAACTATCCATCTATCTATATGCACTCACACACACACACACACACACACACACACACACACACACATATATATGAAATATCATGAGTGCCAGTGGTAATAAAATTCTATGTAAAATAAGAGCTAACATTTATACTATTAATGATAAATATACATTTTGTTGTTCTCTGTTTGGTATGATTCTGAATTTGAGGATATAAATATAAAAGTAGATATTGAAGTTAACACCCAGTGGAAACAATTTGTTTCATGCTTAAACACAATCTTCAAGCTGTGTGTTATTTGGAATAGTAATATCCTTAAAAACATGGCCTGTAATATACTTGTAGACTTGGCCTTAAGGTTGCACTTAAGCATGAAACACTGTTGCCATTGGGTGTTGACTTCACTGTCCACTTTTATATTTACATATTTTACATATTTTACATTCCACGCATCTGCGTTGTTTTTGATTTTGTCAACTGCACAGTATAGTAGGGTCAGTTGGATAAAAAAGAGACCATGCCAAAATTCACTCTGACAAAAATTTGGAAATGGCAGGCTGTACTGAATGGCATTCACATGAGAAGCTCCAATGCAAACATTTCAGTGTATTTCTGAGGACAGTGCAGAGTATTCAGAAAGAGTTGGATGAGTCTAATGGTGATTACGAAGGTGTTTGGAGTGATCACTAGTGATGGCAACGTTATGTCTCCATTCATCTTCCCATAGGGCCTCAACCTTAACAAGAAGTCTTTTGAGGAGGTAGTGCTGCCCCTGGTCAAGAGGGTGGCTGCTGGAAAGCTTTATGTCTGGCAACAAGACTCTGTACCATGCCACTCAAAAGGGGAACCCAGTCATTGCTGTCAGAAAATTTCTGCGACCACATCACCCCTTACATTTAACCACTAAACTGTCAAAACTGCAGCCCCTTGATTATTATGTGTGGGTTGCAGTTGAATGAGAACCCCCCCCCCCCCCAAAAAAAAAAATTCCTTGTAATACTAAAGATGAATTGAATGCAAGGATTATAGCAACATTTACCAACTTAAACAAGAAGACCATCCAAAAGAGCTGCAGGAGATTTTGAAGTCGCCTGGAGGCATTTCTGTATTCTTTCAACTTCTGATAGTAATAGGGTACACTAAATGACTCGGACTCATTTCAGCAGTTCAAACATTTATTTTAACATGATAGTTATATGAGAAGTGTGAAGCTAATGCTATACTGCAGACAATATTTTGAGATTGACTGAATATTATTAAATATCCCCAAAAATTGTACTTTATGCACATTGGATATTTTTAATAAATACAAGCATTATCAAAAAAAAAAAAAAAAAACTCTATTAAATATTATTGCTATTATTGTGCCCCAAAATCCATCCCTATACCTTAGATTTCTCCCCAATGACAAGAGTAGCAACCAGTTATGACCATCAATTTTACAAATAATGTAAATGAGACATAAGGGAGACATAAAAACTATTTGTGAACAGAGAATGTATAAACTTTTGGTTGTACATATATAGATGATCTAATGACATTTTTTTTCATTTTTCCTTTCAGAAATGAACTTCAACTGACCTGCTTGACAGATCCTAATCAATTCATGACTCCACTGCAGAGGGTGAGTATCTTTATGATAATAGACATTCCATCAAAACACGTTACAAAATGAATAATTTAATTGAATAGTCAGATAGTTAACTGTCATTTCATAAGATGTCGTGTTCTTATATTATTTGGGGCATGTCGTCCTGGTTCATGAATTGTCAAATACTTTATCAGGGTATGGTATGGGTTGACTTGCTGTGGAGCAGTGGCGAGGGATCTAGTCTCAAAGATTATTACTACCAAGTGAATTTGATCTTCACAGGAAAACTCAACACTTTCGAGTTGAATTGAGCTAGGCTTGGTAATTATCAAATTATGATATTATCAGCTTGTGAATTGTTAAAATCATTTTAAGTTTAAATATTCCAAAATATTTAATAAATTCATTTGTGTATTTTTTTTTTTTTTAAATCATTTCACCTCAAGTAAAGTGAAAATGTCACTAGTATGCAGGGGGTTACAGGGAGTGAAAGTGGGAGAAAAAACTGATTATAGGGAGAATTGAGGAAAGGACAAAAGATGAACAGAATTCAAGAAGATAGATGGCGATTGACGTTGGATTTAAATTTTTGATGATTGTAGTTATCTGGAAAGCAAGTAAAAAGAAGGATGTTTCACAGAAGGGAAAAACTGTGAGGAAAACTGAGTAGAAGTGGTGGTTGTATTTGGCTGTTTCAACAGTAAACAGGTAGGACCTAGATGCCAATCTAGTAGCACGTTTAAGTTCATGTAGTTGGAGCACCAGGGGTAAAATCTTGTCAGAGCAGTTGCCATTAAAATATTTGTAGAAAAGACATAGGGAAGCTATGTCATGGAGAGAAAGTGACTGAAGTTGAGATGTCAAGCCAGGATTGACTGGTTTACATATCCTACATTTGATTTTGTCAATAACCTCAAAATGAATAGCAAGAGCACCAGACCATATATGACAGCAGTATTCAATGCACTGGTGCATGGTAGATTTGTAAGTGTGCAAGATGGACTCTGACAAAGATTTTCTGTCACAACACAGTGATCCAATCTTGTCGACCAAAATGTCTGCTAGGTGATGTTCTATTCGGGACTATGGAAGTAAGATTCACTCTCTCTTTCTCCTCTTGGATATAGCAGCAACACAGAATTTTTCATTTTCTGGGAGGCATTCCTCAGGTAGCCAACTAATTCAGATATCCACATGCTGCATTACATTCACACACTTCCACTACGTGCATCATTTTTTTTATTTCACTTTCTGGATATATAATTTTTCTCTTGCTCTTCTTTTGTAAGCGATGTTCTTTATATAAATACATAAAAAAATTCCTCTCCTTATGTTGAATTCGTTTCTTTTGGAACACAGTAAACTGTGGGCCCATGGTTAGTGATCTAGTCTCAAAGATTCATTGTCTTTTGATAATTATGTTGAAGTAGGCATAATAGAATACATTGATAGTTTTACAATGTGGGTATTATAGATTTTACAACACTAAACTGACTTCCAGGTACTTTTTATTGATTTGGTTATTATACTCCAATGTGCATTGTGGTGCAATGGAGATCAACTTGAAATGAGAAATCAGGGAGCCAAGTTCGAATTCTCATTGAATTCATTGCAATCACTTATGCACAAATGGCCTTGAGAAAGATATGAGTCCATCTCTTCTTTCTTCAGCTATGGGTTAAATAGAAGGACAGATTGGATTTTATAGTCTTGGTTGGCAACCAGTCTACTACAGAAAGAAATGGCAATCTACTGCAGGAAAATCTACTGCTTAGCCAGTCATAGATCGAAAGAGATGATTGCCCAAGCATATATTATGTATGGAACTTAACTGACTCTAGGTGTTGAATTATGGTTCCTTTTCTTGGTTCAATTTCTGATAACAATTGTCATTGACTCAGCAATAAGCTATACCATATTTAGGCCACATGACTGTTACAAATTTCTTGTATGATTGTATGAAAATAATTTGGGCTTTGATCAGCATTTCTCTGATATCTGGTTAACTTTTTTGTGCCCATTATTTCCCTGGTGGAACATTTTAAGACCTGTTTTTTTTGATAGCACAAAAAATGAAAAGAAAGGTGCCAAGATATGTTTACCATTTTTATTAAATGTAGCAATGTAAAACAGACAATCTCAAGCAGAGATTCTTTTGAGGTTGTGTTAATGTATGGTGCCACTGTTTGGGCATTAACTAAATAAGCTTGATGGAACCTATACCCAAATGCTTAGAGATATACTTAACATCTCTTTAAGACAACATCCAACTAAATCAGTGATCTTTGGCTCCTATCCGTGATATTTTTCCAATCTTAAGTGAATGCAGAATCTGCTTTACAAGACTGCTGGTGAGCAAAAGAACTTGTGAGTGATTTATTTCACTGGATACTTAGTCATGGCAACCATCTACATTGACCAGTTATGTTATGACACAGAATGCAACTCTAATAACATTCTAACCTTGATGCAGGATAATAAACAATATAACATAAACATGGTACTTAGAATAGATGAGGTTTGTACTTTACAAGATTACTACCTTTATGTTAACCCTTTGTTGCATATTGGTTACAATTGTAACCAATATGCAACAGAGGGTTATGGTCAGGTGAGGACAACAGCTACCACCTAGGAATACCTTGGTTCACCATGGTATTATTCTGGTCATAGGTTGCAGCTAACCTCTTCTCAGGACCGGACTTAATCTGTGACAAGGGACCTAATTCATCTCAGTTGTCCCTATTGTGCCAAGGACATTAGCTCATCTCAGTTATTATCTCCTCACTAGACAAGATGTTCTAAAACATTATTGCTTTCTTCAGTTTAAACTCTATACAAATAAGCCATATCCATCTTGTATTCATTTCTAATTAAATCTATAAATGAGACTAACATAAAGACAGAACTAAACCTTTAATATACATTTAATATATAATGTTATATAATTTGTATCAAGACAGGAATTGATAATTTTAATATGTAAAATGGTAAATTTAATAAAAATATTAGTCTATATTTCTGAGATGAGGTATTGTCATTATTTACACTATTTACATTGTTTGGACTGTTGTGGATAAAATTGTTGGTTAAATCTAGTGACTTGACCCAAAGAATTGTAAGTTCAATACCTGGCTACAAAGACTTAGAGTTCAGTTAAAGAGAGATTACTGATACTGAGACATCTGCAAAAGTCATGGAACTAGAACAATCTACCTGTGTGTATGAAGTAAACGATTCAGTTTGAAATTGCAATCACCTGAAGAAGGCCATACAATGGTCGAAGCATTGTGAATATGGCAACAAAGGTGAAACCAGCAGTTCAAACAAGGTAAATAATAAAAATATCAGTAAAACATTTTAAGATTTTATTTTTTGAATTTATTTGAAACTCAATCATAAGTATAGATAAAGACACTAACAAAAAAAAAAAATTTTTGTAATTTGTAAATGTATTTTTAATAACTTATCAAATGAAAATAAATATATGCTATGTATATGTTTGGAGTTTAAATATGTTGAAAAATCTTCTGACACAATTATTTTTAAAAGATATTTTTGGTCAAGTTTAAATATTATTTAAAATAATATAAAAATGATAATCAACTTGTAAGTATTTGCACAAGTCCACTTTCAGCAAATGCTGTATTTTCATTCATTCTTATTGTTGAGCCAGGCCAGCCCAGTATTTTCTTTATTGTTTTGTGTGTGCTATATATAAAGGAGATAGAGGATTATTGAACTTTATTCTGTTTTGCTTTCAGAATGACGACAGACAAAAAGCTGCACAGTTTTGGGCAAAAGTTAATAATGCCATGGAAATTCTTGGATTTTCTCAAGAAGAAATGAAGGCTATTTTCTATGTGTTGGCATCAATCTATCATCTGGGAGCTGCCGGTACCACGAAAGGTTTGTTCTTTTACATCAAATAATTATTTTGCACTTTTGATTTTGCAACATATTAAGTGGGAGAAAATGGAATAATATTGGTTTACTTATGTCAAATTGCATGGCTTGGTTTAATCAAAATGCATTTTGTTTCGTTTTTAATAAAGTCAATTTATTTTGATAATATTTTTCATCCAATAATTAAGAAATGCATTAGTAATAAAAATTTACATTATGTGAATGACTTATAGATAAAGGCACATACACACACATTTTGATATGGATGAAAATTGATCAGTAAATATGTATGTACTTATTACATTTATATTCTGGGTTGTGTAAGTAATCATATTTTTATAAGTAATTATTATTCTTGTGCCAGATTGAAATAAATTGGTGTATAAATTAATTATAAAAGAAAAAATAGGTTGTACTTAATTCCTATGGATTTTGTTTTCCTCAGGGGACAACCCCACATAAGTTGTTCATGTCAACCAACTTAGAACCATAGATGATTTTTTTAAGAGTCCATTACATTTGAATATGTGAATATCAGAAAACTGCCACATGAGAGTATTCCAAAATCATGCATCATTTAAATTGAAAAGCATTGAGAAGAAAATGAAAAGGGCAGCCAGTTAGAATATTTTATGTTAGGTTGAGTCATAAGTAAATTTTGTTTTGGAGATTCAATTATTCAATTATTATGATGAATGTATCATCTGAACAACTAATCATGTGGTAGTTGAAAATAAATTTGGAATGCACTAACATAGCTTAATTTTTGGAGAAGAATGCCAGCATATAGAGTGGATTAAATAAAAAATGTACTTTTTCAATAACAATGCAAAGCTGCATACAAAAAGAATAACACAGAAAAAAAATACTTTGTAACTCAGCTGTCGTTTTATTTTGACTATCATCTTCTATTGATGCACAACATTTAGATGGGGTAAAAACTTTCTCTAATGAAAACCAAATTTAAGAGTTTGAAAACTTTTTTTGTATCAAAACCATCAGAATTTTATTCAAAAGTTATTGAAGAGCTGCCTGATAAGTGTCAACATGTCATTGCAAATAATGGTGAATATAGAATTGAATTATTTGTAATTGTATCTTTCTTTCTTTTTTTTTTTTTTTTTTTTTAGCATGAAGTTGATAAACAAAAATAGAAATTATTACACAACCAAATAAATCAATAAGGCTTGATTTATAGCAAACTGTGTGTGTGTATATATATATATATATATATATATATATATATATATATATATTACAAAATGTTATGAAATGAATTGATTCTGACATGTTTTTAATTTATTTGTTTAAGCATTATTTTTTAATGGGTACTTTCGTATTTGAGTAGATACTCTGTTTTTTAATAATGGTATATTTATTTATATCTACTGGTCTGTATAATCGAGAAATCTGAGGAAAATATGCACCCTCCAGCAGGGTTCATACCTACATCCCCTAGGGGAAACTGTCAATGGAAACTGTCAGTTGATCTGACATCTCTTAGACTGCTCAACCATGAAGAACTTGCAGTTAGACAGTCCAAAATGATGCCCTTGAACACACACTTGCCCAATTTTTTGTAATATTTATATATGCTTATTTTTCATATCCTTATGTAAACATATTTACAAAATTATATGAAATCTGTTATGAAATGGATTAACTGACATTTTTAATATGTTTAAACATTATTTTTTCTAATGGATACTGCTTGACCTTGAAGGACTTGCATTTTAGACTTTGAAATACAAGTATCCATTACAAGATAATGTTCAAACAAATAATTTAAAAAAAAAAAAATATATATATAGTAGAGGAATATAGTATGCAATATTTTTAAGGTGTTCAAGGAAGAGGATGGATCATGCAATCTTGAAACAGATTCTTAGGAAGTGGGACATGACCTTAATCTGAGTTAATTTCACCCTGAGCATACATGTAACATCTTTGGTAGGGTCTTATTGAAATCAGGACTTGCTAGTCATCTAAAATCTCTTGATAGTAAACAATCCCAAATAGACTACATTGACAGCCATCTACAGTGAATTACAAGGAATGTGTATCAATTTTATGACAATGTATATGGGTCAGCAGCAGATCTGAAGAGTCACATGAGAATGTAAAAGGAGTGAAAATATCTAAACACATTGCACAAATTGTTCATCTGTTCATGGCTGTTCAATCTAAAATTGAATAGAATATCTTCTGTTGCCAAAAAAGTGACAATTGCATATACCCATACAATCACCAAAGTTAAGCAACATTGAGTCTGGTCAGTACCCAGATGGGTGATTATTTGGTGATACTAGGCAGGTTGTGTGTGCTTAGATATGCAAGTTGTGTAACGGATAATAGCTCAAAATTGTTAATTGTAGAGCTGAGTTCCAGTTTCTGTTGAGTTCATTATATTCAATTACTCACAAACAGCCTTGGTAAAGGTATGAATCTATGTCTTCTTCCTCTCCATCAATGGTTTTAATTAGTAAAACACTAAATCTAAAAATATTTTCTGGTTTTGAATAATCTGCAAGGAGCCATAGAAAATTAATCAAATCACCAATATTCATAAAACCTATTGCTAGACACTGTAATCCCCAAAGATTCGCAAATGATTTAACTTATTCACTTCCAACATTTATCATGTTTAACATACAATTAAGGTATACATGTGATATCGATGCATCAATAAAAACAAGACAAACCCAGGATGTAAACATTGATACATATATTAACGTTATTTCACTTCACAAAATTTCTGATGAACTAAATAAATGGTGAAACCTGTCAAAGTTGTAAAAAAGAAATATTCATACTTGTTCCACCGGTCTCAGATTTAAACCATATTTTTCAACACACACACACACACACACAAATATGAAAGATTTGCTTGGGATGACCTACTTTCCCAAATCTGATTAAATCTCAGATTTTAGATGGAATTGGAACTCTGGTCTCTTATCTTCAATTCCAAGCCGTTATTGAAGTCACCACATGTTAAAGCTGGCCAAGAGAAATTCAGTGAGGATATTGTCAATCCTTTCTGATGTTTGGTTACAGACCCTTCATCCTGAAAATGATACAGAACAAAGACAAATGTGGTACTGTGGATAAGTGTCATATGGGAACATACATACAGAAATTAGGGTTCTCAATTTTTGTGTCCCTGCTGCAGGAAAACTCATCCTTGATGTTGGCACCAAGCCTATGACTGTGGCGATTTAGGTTGTCTTATTTTGCTATGATGAGTGAGTAACGCAGGATTGTGAGCTCCTGCAATAGGATTTGAGGCATTGATACCCATTTCAGACAATAATAGAAGGTCAGATTTAGACTGAAGAAGATGAAGTCCCACTTTTGGAAAGTTGGAATATGTAGACCCTTTACATTGCTGTAGGAGATGGTATACTTGGTGTTTTTTTTTGTTTTTTTTATGTTTTTTTTATGGTTTTTTTTTGTTTTTTTTAAGGTGACTGTTTTATTCTTACAACATTTAAAAGTAACTTAACAGATTGACATGGTGGTCATCAGCTATGTATGAATGATTTTTACATAAATAATATGTGATATTTTTATGAGTAGTTTGCTAGCAACGCTGCCGGCCAGAGTGGATTTTTTTTCTCTTAGATCTGGGTTTTTCAATTCCTGTCTGTATTAGTTTTTAACTTTGAAAGTTGACAGTTTGTTGAGCAGTGATATACTTTTTGCAGTTGGGCAGCATCTGTCAGCAGTGACCTCATCTGGTGATGAACAAGTTTTCTTGTTCTATTGGTGCATTGTAAAATGAAAAACTTTCTCAGTCAAGATAAAGCAGCAAAATTGGTCTTTCTATTTAAATCCATGAATGTAAACACTGCTCATATTGAATTTTAAAATTTAATGGTTAAAATTTTATTTTGTAATAAAAAAAAATTATTCAGATGATTAAGAAATATTTACCTTAACACTTTTCTTCCTTCATGAAATTACTTGGAAACGAAAAGAATTATTTTATTTTTAAATCTTTTGCTTTAAATAAAGATTTTTGTAAAAGCGATTTAAATTAGTTATTTTAACCTTTATCACTCTGTATATGATTTAATTTGCTGTACAAAAGGTTTATCCTGCTACTGAAGGTGACAGATATCTGGACAATAGTGTTTGAATTTTATCTATGTGTTGTCATATCCTGCTAGGACAACAGTAAGAATACTACAATTGAGAGGCTTTGAAAAAATGTAATGGAGAGGGAAGTAATATTAATAATTCAGAGTGCTAAAAAACTACCTTAAATCAGTAGGATTTAAATTGAACAAACCTGGATGTGAGGATCAGAAATATAACGTTAAAATGGATTTGATACTTTGTTCCTGCATTTGAAGTCTTTTTTAGTTGTTGGTACATAGTTATCAAGTATGTTGAAAGTGCAAATAGTTAATCAACTGACAGGATGTAATTTTGTTTACATAACAACTTGTCAATAAAAAAAAAAAATCCTTATTGAATCTGTCATTATCTTTTTGTATTTTTCAATTCTTGATTCCTAACAGGAAACAACAACAAATCACAGTTTTCCAAACCTGCCGCAGCCCAAAAAGCCGCTTCTTTACTTGGTATCAAAGTGGAAGAACTATCCCGTATGATTTTTAGCCCCTCTACAGGTTCGGGTGGAACCCTTACCAGAAGTGCATCTATGAGGTAAGAAAAGATCTTGTGATGTTTAAAATTTCCTTGCCCCTGTTTTCTTTAAAGAAATTCACCTCTTGAAACCATAGATGAATTTATTTGGATGTTGCACCAAAACTATTTTGATTCACTGTATAGTTTTTTTCAGGCATTGACAATAGTATCAACCATATTTTGAGAAGATTTATAACTGCTTCTTTTGATATATTCTTTTGATTTCTAAGACTTGTACCCATTCTATACACTAGTACTATGTAATTTGAATAAAGACTTTAGGACTATCATGCTCATGCAGTCGGCTGAGAAATAGCAATTTCTCTATAAGTAGAGTTTTTGTATTAATAATTTAACACTATATTAAATAGATTTATTTTTTTATTCTTCAAAGATTTCTCTGTTAAAACAAGAATAGAAAAAAAAATATTACCCTAAGAGGTAAACATGATTAACAAAAAGAAAAAAGTTAAATTGGATTATCAGTCCTCTTTCATCAGAGCTAATTTGAGGATGAAAAATGTGCACAATGATTAAAAATGAAACTGCAAGACCAAATGCTATATAAAAAAAATATAATACTTACAGGTTAACTAGCTTAAAGCCTATCAACCACCTCTTCTGCATGCAGAGGGAATGGGTGGTAGGACTTAATGTAAGCAGATTTCAGCATGTAAATGAAATTCAGAATTAGTCTTCTTCAGTACTGAGATGATGCCTTTGTTGTAAGACTTAGTATATTGCTGGTTTTGTAGAAGTTGGTTCTTTTAATATTACCACATCATGCAATTAATAGGCTTTGTTACTCCACTTTTTTTTTTCTTCATTTTTCTCTTTTAACTTGTTTGCATTTATTGCTTTCATAGCTTCGTTTGTCTTTGACATACTTCAAAAGCAACAACTTTATTATATAGTTGTAATGTGTAATTTTTATCCTTTGTATGCTGAAAATGATGAATTTTATACAATCTCAAGTGAATTTGCATATGAAATGAAATTACTCTAATAATTTTATTTAACAATTAAGGCATCTCAACAATATTTATTGAAGAATTAAATTCACTACTTTTTTTTTTAAAGCTGATTACAAAACAGATTAAACAGAATTCATTAATTTTTATTGTAATTATGAACATTAAAGTCTCAAATAAATTTTATAATTTTACAGTTGCTCAACCTCTGTGAATGTGTTTGATGTTTCTTTATCTGTTTTTCATTCAGAATTTCAAATGCAGCTGATCGCCAAGCAGGGGAAACAAGCTCATCTGCCTCTGATGCTTTAGAAGGATTTGTCACTGGACTCTATTCTGAGTTATTCAATGTTGTTGTAGCTTTGATCAACAGGTCAGTTACTAAATCATTTACTCATTCTATTTATTCTTCCATCTTAATAAATTAATGCCTTACATCAGTATTTCTCAACCTTTTAAGCAATGGTACACCTAAGAAAAAATGAAAATATCACAGCACACCTGTAGAACTTTTAAAGTTTTAAAGGGTATATATTTAAATGTTTTGAAATAAAAAATACATTTTTTTTTTTTTTAAGAATACACACAAAAATATTAAATTTATTTTATTGTTTCTATTCAACTATTTGTGCAGAATTTCATGAAAAATGTTTTTATTCATTTATTCAAATAAAGGAAAACTTTTAAAAGTTAAATTAAAAAAAAGTAAAAATACTTTTTAAAAAATGAATATTAAAATAAAGTATTTAAAATAACAATTGATGAATACAGAAAAGAATTATTTGAAAAAAGTTTAATACTTACTCATTTATTCAAATACCATTACTACACACACAATCCTCTCCAAAATTATCAGAACAGCAAGGCCAATTCCTTTGGTTTTGTTGCTCACTGAAAACATTTGAATCTAAAATGAATATGAAACTAGAGTTCAGAATTTCAGCTTTTATTTCCAGGTATTTACATTTAGATATATTAAGCAACTTAGGAAATATTACCTTTTGTTTAAACCCACTCATTTTTTCATGGAGCAAGACTACTTGAACACATGACTGACAAGTGTTTCTTGTTGCCCAGGTGTTGCTTTTAGATTGCTTGTTTAAACCTTAAATAGCTCTGAATGACTACCCTTGATTTTAGCATTGGGTTTTACCTGTAAAGACTGAATTTCTTGTTAAAAAGGATAAACCAATATGAAGGCAAGAGAGCTGTCTATGCAAGAAAAGCAAGCCATTTTGAAGATGAGAAAAGAAGTAAAATTGATCAGTCATTGGACATAGCCAGCTTTGGAATGTGCTGGAAAAGAAAAAAAAAAAACTATTGGTATACTGAGCAATAAATACAGAACATGGCCAAGGAAACCAAAAACAGTTGATGACAGACACATTGTGAAAACTGTGAGCAAAACTCCTTAAATAGTGACATCACCAACAATTTCCACAGTGGAGGAGTGAAGGTTTTACAATCCACTGTTTGAAAAAGACTTTGCGAGCAGAAATATAGAGGCTGTATCACAAGATGCAATTAACTCATCAGCAGTAAGAATTGGAAGGACAGCTTGAAAATTTCAAGGAAGTACGGAGATGAGCACTAAAACTTCCAGAAGAATGTTTTATGCATTGATGAGACCAAGATTAATCTCTGTCAAAATGATGGAAAAGACAAAATGTTGAGGAAGAAAGGATCTCTTATGATCCAAAGAATACAAGCTAATCTGTAAAGCATTGCAGAGACAGTGTCTTGGTTTGGCTTTCATGGTTACTTCTGGAACAGGCTCATTCATATTTATTGATGATGTAACTGGTGGTAGCAGCAGAATGAATTCAGAAGTCTACAGAAATATTTTGTGTGCCAATTTACAGAGAAATTGATCTAAACTAATCAGGAAGGAAGTGTATCATGCAACAGGGCAATCATCCAAAACATACTGTCAACACAACAAAGGACTTCATTAAGAGGAAAAGTGGGCAGTTTTATACTGGCCAAGTCAATCATTGAACCGTAACCTAATAGAGCATGCATTTCAGAAGAAAGAAACTCCCCAAAACAAAGAAGGACTGAAAGAGTCTGCATCAAAAGTTTGACAAAGCATATCAAATGAAAAATGCAACAGTTCGATGATGTCATTGGATTACAGGCTTGATGCAGTTATTGCAAGCAAGGGTTATACAACCAAATATTAAATGTTATTTATTTTAAGACTATCTGTTCCAATAGTTTTGCTCACCTAAAAATGGGGTTATCTGATACAAATGATCATATGTCCTAAGCTGTTTAACACAGCTAAATGTAGATACTAGGAAATTCTGAACTCTGCTCATCTTCATCTTTTGATCTTAAACCTAAATGTCAACAAAATCAAAGGAATTAGCCTTGCCATTCCAATACTTTTGAAGGGGACTGTATATATGTATGCCATGACAATATTTTGCAGCACACTTAAGAGGATCAACATGGTGGTTGAGAATCACTGTCTTACATGCTCTCTGTATATTGATATTATAATAATACATGCCTTTAAATTCAGTTATAGTTTTTGATGGACATCTCCCTTCAGGACATTGGTAAACATTACTCTCTATATTCATTTTTCTTTATCTGTGAATAACTATGCATTTCTTGGTGAGAATAGTGTAGGTCATTTTGTAGTTGTTTAATTTTTTCCTAACATATCCACAATTGTTTGTTTGTTTGTTTTTTTTTTTTGTTTTTTTTTTTTAATACCATGCTTCTTCAGCACATAGGCAATCTTGGCTCTCTGCAAATTCCTTTTTCTTTATTGTCAGTGAATTTTCCCAACTTCTTGGAAAAGATAAATGTGGTTTGTAGTTACATCTCTACAGTTTTAAATTCAGAGTTACCCTTCTAGATTGAGTGCCTGTCATATGCCTGCCTCGACAATAACCATCAAGATGATTACACATCAATTTGGGAATATTTACATTTCCACATCTATGGACAGATACGGATTATCTCTCCTAGATCATGACAAATGGACAATAAGAAAATGAAATTACTGTTCGATTGATATAATCGAACTGCAATCTTCCCAGCTCTGCTTCAATATCAACACATGCGCTGACCAACAATTCAAGGATGAACAACAAGACGAGACAATTTTTGATATAAGATTTTAATAAGTAACAAAATATTAAAATAAAAAAAAATATCTAAGTATGAATAAGGATGTTCAATGACTTGAACCTAAAAACTTATATTCGGATACCCAAGATAGTTGAAAAAACAATTTACAACACCCATCAACAAATATGAACGAATACAGGCGAATATGAATGCAAGAGATTAATACAGAATAAAAATGGGGAGAATCATAATTTATAAGTACATGTCACATGATGTATGTGGTAACATAATATTTGTGGAAGTGTATGCGTGTTCTAACATGGGTCTAAGAATATAATAACTTATCTTTATATCAGTTCCTTCTCTCTTATTTTACTCTTTTCTTTTTTTTTTTCTCTTCCTCCTCTTTCTTTATACAACTTCGGATTCAAATGCAGTCCACTTGAAATGTATGTAGCTATGACTGTCTCTATTTTCTTTCAGTTGACTGTTGTACTTTCAGCATACAAATTCTGCGGTTTATTCTCTTCAATATCTCTTTCTTCATATGTTAACTTCTCTGCGTCGCTATCTTTCTTTTCTTGATGAACAACTCGGCCTCACTTTCTCTCTTTTAACAAACAGGAATCAGCATACAAATAACATTACAGTTTCTTCTCTTCAATATTTCTTCATTGCTGTCTTTCTTTCTTTGAAAAAAACAATTTGGCCACGTCTTCTTGTTTTAACGAATAAGAATTTATAAGTTCATTTTTTTCTTATTCGGAGTTGCTTAAGACGAATTGGTCAAATTACGCTATTATCTCGAATGGGTTTTCCTTTTCATTCATCATTTAGCAGCACCCAGCAATTGTGATTTGCTCATCCAAGATTTGACCTGCAACTGATTTCTAAACTTTGCTTTCCATGTGAATTGTTTTTGGCACGAATTCGCTCCTGCTGTTTCACGACCTCCTGTCTAGCTTCTGTCTATTTCTCGTTTAGATATTTGTTACTAAGTGTATCTGGGTCAACCAACCTTGACCTCCTATCCCAAAACTGACTCTAGGCTCCCACATAATCATCTCCTTGTTACCAAGCAGAGACCAATCTCAATATATGAGTGTAGATGTGTGTGTGGCTATCTATATCCGTAACAGTGTCATCTAAGACTAGAGAGATCATTCTGTCCTGCTATTAAACCCATAGCTGAGGGAGAATAGTTTCATACCTTTCCTAAGGGTATCAGTGTGAAGTAGACACAACAGACTAGGCTACAACTTGACCTTCCACTTTCATGTGTTATGTTACCCACACATCCTCAGTTGTATAAAATACTATAAAATTATCTTTAACCCTGTTAAAAGCTTTTACATATTATCCTATATAAACATGAAATAACTTTTTATTTTCTGCATTCAGACTACCTCTGTAATTGCCAATATACCCATTACAAGAAACCCTGTTTATATTCTAATAGTATTGTGGTGGTATATTGCCAATGACAAATATAATGAAAACAATGTTAAGAAGTGAGATAAAGTTCTCCTAAATGACAGTCTTTTTCTTTAATTCATCTTATGAAATAAGTTAAACTGAACAGTCGCTGAGTGTTAGAAGCAAAAATCAATTGAATATTTTATTGTAATGTTAATTATTATTATTATTTTTATTTTTATTTTTTTTTAAGCAGTGAACTAATTATCCATTACTTACTTTGTATAGGATGCGATAAGTAAATTGTCGCCGTGTTATATTTTTAATTTTATGCATGTGTGTGGTTTTATTTTGTTGACCGTACATGATAGTAGGGTTATTTGAGCACTGTCTTTGAGAAAAGGAACACCATGACGCAATTCACTTTGCCAGAAATTTGGAAATGGCATTCATGGTGGAAACGTCAAAAACATTTCCGAGTGTTTGGGTGTCAATTCAGATTGACACCCAAACTGCAGAGAATTTGGAAAAAGTTGAATGATATATCCAGTCAACAGCATTGTATTTGAAGTGATCACTAGCGATGGTAGTGTTATGTCTCCATTCATCTTCCCATAGGGTCTCATACTCAACATGCAGGCCTACATCAATTGCTGTCCTGGGTTAAGGTGGTAGCTGCTAGAAGACCCTATGTCTGACAACAGGACTCAGTGCTAAGTTACACAAGCAGGAGGACCCAATCTGGCTATCAAACAATTTCTGTGGCCATATCACCTCTTGCATCTGGCCACCTAATTGCCCAGACTGCAGCCCCCTCGATTATTGTGTGTGCGGCGCAGTTGATCAAGAAACCAGCAAAACTCCTTTGTAACACCAAAGATGAACTGAATTCATTGACCAACTAAAAAAGCAAACCATTCAGAAAAGTTGCAGGAGATTCCGAAGTTGTCTAGAGTCTGTGGTTGAAGCCAATAGTGATTTTATTAAATAAATTTACTTCTTATTATTTCATGATATTTTTATGTAATTCTGGTAAATATATCTGTTAGAATGAAATATAAGTTATTTTCATTTTTATGTAATTTAGATATTTCATCCATCGCACCCTGTGTATAGATGTAAATTTTTTGTTAAAGTTATGACATTTAACTTCTATTTTGTTAAGTGGAAAAATATTAGCCAGGTTTATTTCTCAGAATTTTTAATTTAAAAAAAATAGTTGCAATGTCTTAAAAACTTACAGCCTAACAATTGTAACTCTGATTAACCACAAAATACTTCGACTTTTATAACCCTCAGAGTAGAAAGAGACTAAAATGAAAACTTTTAAAGGCAATATTTAGTATTGAAAAGTATAAAGTATTTAGTATAAAGTATCTTTTCAATATACTTTAAATAAAAATAATGCTAATTTGTACTTGAAATTCATGTAAGTATCAATAAGTCTGGAATATTATTTTAATTTCTTGTTATTAATTTTTTTTCTTATTTATTTTAGGGCCTTGACCACAAACTATCGTAACCTTGGCTCTATCACAATTCTTGACACACCTGGATTCCAGAATCCAGCTTCATGTGCTCGCCAGACAGGTAGCACGTTTGAAGACTTGTGCTGCAATTACATCCAAGAAAGATTGCAACTTTTTTTCCATGATGCCACCTTTACTTTGCAACAGGACCGATATTCTCAGGTGAGTTTTTTTTTTTACAAATTTACAGTTTTTTTTTGTTTTTTTTTTTACATTAGCTTTTCATAGTTTTGTGATTTCTGCAGTTTATGACTTATCTAGATATACTTTTTGAATTTTTTAAGCTTAGCAATATCATTAAAAAATAACTAGTGAACTAATGTTTTTAGAATTTTTTAAAGCTTGATATACATGATAAAAATAAGAACCCCGGAAATTTTGTCTTCATCACAAAGGTATGTTTAGTTTAGGGATCCTGTTGCATAAAAAAATCCTTCCTTTTCCTACCTTGTTTCTTTTTACTTTTTTCTTGTTTGTTAAATTTCCACAGCAATTTTTTTCTCTTTTTCAAAAATTAATTTCCCAATGTTAGTTTAGAAACTTCCAAATTGTGTAGTGTATGTACCCACCACCACCACCACCACCACTTCAAATAAATAAATGGCTGGCAAATGGAAATTATCTCAAAATATCATATTTTGATATTCAGCTAGTGGGACTGCCATTCATTCAAGATGAATTTATACTAGAGTGGTAAAATTGATTTCATAAATAGCTGATATTACTTAGTCATTCTTAAGAGGTTTTTTTTTTTTTAACTGTTAAAAGTAAACAAAAATAAATAGTTCTGTGAAGTCAATTTAAGTGCATGGTAATTTATATTTATTTTAAATTTGGATGGCAAGATCTGTTGAGGTACCAGATGCCAAGGTTCTAGTAAAATTTTTCAATCCTTTGTTAAATAAGTTTAATTTTATGGTATTTAATCCTTTGCACAAAATTTCATCAATTAAATTGAATCTGATTTATTTACAGTTTGTTGATAATTCTTAATGACATTTCTGTATGTAGTGCATAACACAAAAAGTAAAAGCAATTTGTTATTGGGAAAATGTTTGTAGTTTGATAAAGGAATGATTTTCAGAAAAATCAGGCATTTTAATATTGTTAAATGATTAAGAACATTTAATTTCCTTCAGATTGAATTAACAGACCTGCACTTTAGTCCATTTTAATACTTAGATAAAAATGGCTGATAGATAACTCATGACACCAGTTATTCTGTGCTTGGCATCTTCTGATACACATTCATATAACGACTCCAATGAATTTATTTGCAGTAATACCTTTAGTGTGGAAACAATGTTAAGACTTTAACTGAAGCTATAAATCAACTCCTAATTTTTGTTTATTTTTTTTTTATTGCCCAAATTGGTTCTTATAAAGTTGGCATTTTAAAGTCAGATTCTGTAATTGATCTCTGGTAGTCAATTGAGATGCCTACTCAAACATGGATACCCACTAAAAGTAAGGTTTATAGAACTAAGAAATGTGTGTTACAAGTTTGATTAACATCTTGACTGCCAACCATGAGATAACTTGTAGTCGGCATTATAATAAAAACTGTCAACTACTAGTTATCTTGTGCTTGACATCTTCTGATACATATTCATCTGTGGGCGCCAATGATGAGTTTATCCATGATGATATTTTTAGTGTTACGGCTTCAGTTCAAACTATAAATCAAATTTTTTTTTAATTGTATCACCTCATGGATGGTCAATAAAGTCACTAAGACACAAGGGGTTACTGAGGGAGAAAGAATAAGAAAAAAGAGAAACATTATTAAAGAGCTAGGACAGTAGATAATGATTGACATTGCATTTGAAGTTTTGAAGATCAAAGTTGGCTGGAAAGTATAGAGCTGGAAGTGAGTTCTACAAATGAGAAGTGTGAGAAAAAATCTGTTAGCATAAAACTTACCATTACATCTAGCGTGTAGAGGAATACAGTCTATATTCCCCAGATTTTAAATATTTATAGCTTAGGTCATGGTGGATTCCACAAGCCAATTCAACTGTGAATGAGACATTTTTGCTAAGCCATATTGAAGAGTTCATCCAAACAATTAACATGAAAATATTTATCGAAAAGGCACAGGGAAGCTATATTATAGTTGTGAGAAAGTGACTAAAGCCAGCTTAGGAACAGTAATAATGCAGATTCTTTTTTGGATTTTATTAAGAATTTCTAGATATGCAGCAGGAGCACCAAACTATATGTGGCAGCTTTATTCAAGTCATGGACGAATAGTAGACTTATAAATATGTGAGATAGATTCAGGAAAGAATAATTGTCTAGCATGACCTAGTGAACCAATTTTCTTAGCTGACCTAGGAATGGATTCAATATAATCTTTCCACTTCATGTCAGCCAAGAATGGACAGTGATTCACTCTCATGGAGGTTAGTATTAGACATGCTGATGAGAGGCAGAAAGGGGCCTTTCACATGATTTTGTTTTTTAAAGTTTTTTTTAGAATTTTTTTTTTTTAAATTATTATGATATTGGCGTTTGAAGTCCGATTTCATGATTGACCTCTGACAATCAACATGTTAAATACTGGTTTTGTGAAGTATATGTAAAAAATTATTTATTTTAGAATAACTGAAATAGACAAAAAAACTCACTGGATTACCTCCCTGGGATTTTAAAAAATGTTTTGACATCTTGATTTTTGTATAATAATCTGATAAAAACATGTTTTTCAAATGTTTCAAGATGTTTTTTATTTATTGTTATAGTGTTATCAATTTATTGTTAAATTTTTTCTTTCCTTAAGGAAAACATTGAATGTGATTTTGAATTTGTGAACACCAGTCCTGCTGCCATGGTGTCTCTGATTGATAGACCCCCTCAACAGACATTGGTAAGTTTAGTAGTATTCTTTATCAGTACTTTATTGTGATAATATTATTTGATTATAATCTTCAACAATCACTTATTTCTTCAACAATTTAAAAAAAAAAAGTTTTATCCTGTAGAATTAACTGGAAATAGGGTTTTCATTTAGCTTAGTTAAACTAAAAAAAAATGGTTAACACATTGGTTTTGTTTCGATTTACAATTAAAACTAAAAAGAAAAATTCATTCTTTTTATCTTCACTTTTCTCACTCTAATTTCACTTAAATTACTCAGTTTGTCAAAAAAACTACTTATTTTGTAGATCCCCAAATTTGCTTATTAATATTTTCTTTATTCACTTATATGAATCAATCGCTGAAAACAATTTTGAAGTGTAAAGGTGAAATGAAATTTTGCATGTCAGTGTAAAAAAAATTTTTTAGCCAACAAATGGTAATGGAAGAGATTTAATGCGTGAGTAAAAAAAACAAAAAAACAGACACGCAGTTATACAAACTTTCTGACCTGCTCACCATTTATCTAATTATACATGATACTTTAGCCATCAGAGAAACAAACGGATTTCGCTATGTGAAGTCACAAGTTTATTCCTCTGAAGAGTCAACTTTAGACTAGAAACACATGTAGTGACACAAATACCATTATGGATACTTAATATATCATACAAAAAACAAGTAATATTAATAATCATAAGAACAATAAATCTACATTTTAAACAAAACGTTCATGGCTTCTAGCACTTTTTCTTTATATAAAATCAAAGGCATCTGTCAAAATGTATAAACATTACTAGAATTTTTAACATATTTTAAGGCCAGCAGAATTTTGCTATACATGCTCAATAGAAATCAATAAATGTTTAGTTGATTTCTTTTATTAAAAGACTAAAACTCTTTAACATATTAGATTTAATCCTTAAACAGAATTCACATGAAGTAAAAATTTCATTTACAAAGAAAGAAAAATGTGAGTTTTCTAATCAGATTTTTTTTATTTAATTAAATTTTGTTTCTTCTCTGTTCAGCTTAGATCTTCCAATCCAGATCTTCGTGATTCCGATAAAAAAGGTTTACTTTGGATGCTTGATGATGAAGCCATTTTTCCTGGTGCTACAGAAGATTCTTTCATGGAACGCCTTTTCACTCAACATGGTGACCACCCTGTACGACGTAAGTAGGCACACACAATTTTTTGTGATTTTCATATTAATCCAGAATATAGTTTGAGAACATATCAGCTTGAGCAGCAAAAGATTAGGATAATAGTCCAAAGAATACAAGGAAAATAAAAATAAAAAAAGAATAACCTCATATTTCTAATAGCTTGATTTTTTTTTTTTCTCCTTATTTCATCACAAACAAAACAAAGCCACTAAAGCACAAGGGATTACTGAGTGTTAGAGAATATGAGAATTAAACAACGTCTACATCTGCTGGGCCATGTGGGAAATAGAAAAATCAGGCATAGCTGACCAAATATGGAGAGAGAAAGGAGATCACTGCTTCCTATGGAATAAAGTTGAAATAATATAGAAAACACCACTGGAAACTACGTAAACAAAGTTTGCAATATGAACTCTGGTAAAAAAAAAAAAAAAATGATTACTGAGATATTAGGTTTATAAGTCCCAGAAATTTACATGCTAATGTCCTCAAGACAAGATATGGATATTGGTTAGTTCCACTGACTTGAGCCAGAGTTGTGAGTTCCAGCTACAGCAGTAGTGAACAAATAACTTAGAGTTGAGTTAAAGGGAGATAACTACATGGCTACCAGAAGTAGCATTATACATGGAGTGAGAATAATCTACCCCAGTGATCGTAATAAAGGGTTCAGTTAAACAATTCCTAGCACCTGAAGAAGGCTGGAGCATGTAATGGCTGAAACATTGTAAAGATTAGGACAATAGTGTGAATAAACTGTTAGCATAGAAGCTTGCCACTAATCTAGTACTGTTTTTAAAAGTCTATGTACCACAGAGGTAAGTTCATCAGAACAATTACTATGAAAGTGTTTATAGAAAAAGTACAGGGAAGAGAAATTGGGGAGAAATTGACTGAGGCTGTTATTCATTAGTCATCATAAAAAATATTCCCTATTGATAAATTAAAATTCAGACCAAAAATTATTAAAAAATTATTTTAATCACATGGATTAATAAAAATATTAATATAAGTAAAAAATATATAAAATCTTGCTTGCTTAATCCTTTAGGGACAATGATTAACAGAATTGAGATGTTTAAATTTGAAACCTTTGAGTTGATTAAAGGCAGTAATGAAATCTCAGATCCTGCTTTTCTTATTTGTTAAATTTCTGTTTGTTAAAGTAAACCAGAAATCTATACTAATTAGCTTCATTCTTCACAATGCATGTATCATAGGATCAGGTTTACAAATTTACCTTCCCGTCTTACCTCTTATGAGTTGCTGGTATATAATCTTTTTTCACTCAAACCTGTGTTTGTTAGTTTGTTTATATTTTTTCATACCATAATAAATTTACATTATTTTGTTTTAACAGGAGACAGTCTACTCAGGAAAGGGTCTCTTGGTCACACCTTTATTCTTAACCATTTCCAAGGAACAAATCCTGTCCAATATAATGCAACAGGTTGGTTGAAAGTGTGTCGGGAAAATGCTGTCAGCAAAATTGCCATTCATGTCTTGCAAGACTCTAGCAGGTACTGAAATTACCTTATGTTTTTCTTTCATCAGTTGATTGGCAATCACTTGTGTTTTTTTCTGTTTTGTATTTTTCCATGATAAAATATTTCAGCATTAAAGGCATTTAGTGTTCAATATGCATACATATATAGTGTAAGATTAAAAAAAAATAAGTCGTCGCTTCATTTCACTTTGTTTCTCTCTCTCACGCACACACACTTTAAAAGTAATGCATCCTATTATTCTGACCCCACCCCAAGTGTTGAAGGTATGGCAGTAGAGATTTCTATTTATTGCTAATAGCCAATAATTATTTTCATCTTGTTGCAAATAGCCATTGATAAAATGACATAACTTGAAAGTGTGAATGAAGTTGGTATCATTGAATTAGTGGTGCAACCCCCTCTCCCACTGACACTTGCTAAATGAATCCACAGACCAAACTATGGATGTAAGCATTGTCAATCGTGAATACATTTCAGCAGTGGTTGCAGGGATATGTTTGGCAAAACATGTTTAAATGGATTAAAATTGAACCCCTCAAACAATATTTTAGCATCACTGGTGAAAAGAAAAAAGTGAAGAGAGAGTACTACACTCTCTGTATGTTGTAATAAATAGGAAACATTACTTTTGGTGCATTCTCTGTGTGAGTGTGTATAATCTCTTAGCAGAATTACTCATTTTAAGCATGACACATTCAAAAAGACAAAGACATTTCACTTTTCTTTTTTTCATGTCTTTCTGATTTGAGAAAAGTCAGTTTCACTCTTGGAAAAATAAAAATACAAGTCAGATATTTTGGGGCAAAATTTGGAATGAAATATGTTCATAAAATTCAAGTAAATTTTCTAGAGTTTTCTGAACTCATTGAAGAAGATTTGTAGATTTCCAATTTAACTGTGTAGAACATGATAATTTTTGGTTGGAGGTAAAATAAAAGAATATTTGCATTTGGAAGTAGCAATTTCTACCAATAATAAAACGCAATTCCGTTATAAAGGAGGTAACCACGATGAACCTTGTTCAAGAGTAACTCCCCTTGGATTCATTTCGTATGGTTTTTAAGTTTTATTATATGCATTGTTGAATTTTATTTAAAGTGTTGATTTTAACTGCATCACTTAATGTATTATTGTTAATAATTTAATTCCAATTCTAGAAAAAAGAATCATTCTTTTATTGCTAAGAGCAGAAAAGTTGAGTATCATTTAAAGTTGAATTCCATGAAAAATTTGCTACAACAAAATTTTGTAAAATATTGAATGGAGTGAGATTTTAGTAAAGAAAGAAAATATAATTAATATACGTTATTCTATATTTTTTCATTAAAATGTGTGTTCATGCATATAACAAATTCTCAAACCTATTTTTCACTTAGATATGTATGCATGCCTCTATACACACAACTACATCTGGCAGCAAGGCCACTGATTAAAAAGGCTTTCGAGGAGTGTGAAACTACCTCTTGATTGCTGTTGTTTCCAGGTCCAACCTAACTCGAGGTGGTAGCACTTGTTAGGGTTCCAGCTATGGGTAAATAGTCAACCCCCTGCAAAAAAAGAAAAAAAAAGTACATGAGGATGTGCGTTGTGATGCAGTGGATATCGGCTCGGAACGAGAAATCGGGGAGCAGAGTTCAAATTCCAGTTGAATTCATTGCATTCACTTACGCGCAAATACCCTTAGGAAAGGTATTAATCCATCTCTTCCTTCCAGTTATGGGTTAAATAACAAGACAGATTAGGTTCTATAGCCTTGGTCGGCAACCAGTCTACCACAGAAAGCAATGGCAACCTACTGCGGGATAGTCTTCTGCCCAGTCAGTCATGTCTCTTTCGAGACATGATCACCCAAGTGTGTTTCACGTATGGCACTTAACTGACTGACATTTTGTAATGAAATGACCTATATTTTTTATAGCAGAATGACAAGCAATGCAACACTAAAAAAGTATAAAAATACATTTTTATAGTAAAATTAACATCAGCACATTTTATGATCTACAGAATATATACTTAAGAAACATACCTTTACTCTGAAAGTATTAATTTATGTACAAAATATTTAGATTTCGATGTAACCCATAGAAATTGATATAATGACAAACAAAATCAACCCACCAAAAGCTAAACACACACACACTTTCTCTTCCTCATTATCTCTTTCTTTCTCTTGCATCCCCACTGTACACTTCTCTCTTTTACACATGCATGCAATTATTTTCCATCACATTCATGCACATATATGCATAAGAACAGCCTGTGTGTGTGTGTATATATATATATATATATATATATATATATATATATATATGAGCGCATGGCTGAGTGGTTAGAATATTTACTTTCTGACCATGAAGGCTGGGTTCAAATCCCTTTGAAGAGTTGTTGATGGTTGGGCTAGCTCAAAGTCACAAGACATTGTGACCAAGGGTTTGAACATCCTGGCCATGTTCAGACTGTTGTTCATGCTAGATAAATGCTCTTTATCTCAGGAACTGTAACGATAGTCTGCTCAGAATAATTGCAGCGTAAACCACAAGTGGGCTCTGTGGGTGTTGTTTGCCTGAGCAGGCATCTACAATGGGGATTACCTAGCTGCTCTGGTAGATGGATATCCTCAAATATGAGTGGCCAGCCATTTTATTCACACACACATAGTCATTCGCAGACAGCTGTTTCACTGTATCACAGCTCATCAGTACGGTTAGACATCTGATTGCTTTTACCCAGAATTGAAACCCGGCCGAATTGGTGTCAGTTAGCGATTCTATATATATATATATATATATATATATATAAAGCAAGATACACAGGGTATGATAGGTAAATTGTTGCTATTTTTAATTTTGTATGTGTGCATTGTTTTTGATTTTGTTGATTGCACAGTATAGTATCGTCAGTTAAGCACTCTTTGAGAAAAAGAGCACCGTGTTGCAATTCAACCCACCAGAAATCTGACATTGCTGGATTTTTGCATCTATATATATATATATATGTGTGTGTGTGTTTGTGTAAGTTTTTAAATTACATGTCCCTTAAGAAACTGGTTTTGGCCAATCAAAATTTGTAAATAATTACATTGGCTTTACTACTATATGTTTAACAGGAAGACTCATGTTACCTCTGTCCATCAACTGCTGTAAATTATTTAGAAACCAACTTTTTGCTTTTACAGGGACAACATAAGTGAGTTATTTACTACAATGCGAGGTCCTGTGTCTACAACAGTCAGTGGCTCAATTGTTGGAGAGAAACCAACTTCGTCTTTGCGTCGAGCAGCCAGTATGAGGCGAACTTTTACATCAGGTGGAGCCAACATCAAACGAAAGTCCATTTGCTTGCAAATCAAACTCCAAGTTGTAAGTACACAATAAAAGAACCTGTAAATGATGTAATATTTTGCTAAGTCAGTGAAATGTTGATATGTTTTAATATTATTGGCACAAGCCAAATAATCATTCTACAAACAAATGTTTTCAAAAATTCTCCTACTTTAATATAATTTCTTTATAAACCATATTTTCAGGAAGATATTTAACAAATTTCATTTTGTCACATGAAGTCCACTTGAATTTCCTATACTGGACATAACTATGTAACCTTGATCAGGAGAGAAACATTTAAATAATCTTCTAATGTTTATAATAATAATAATAGATTCAGAACATTTAAAATTTTTCACTTGTTTCAATGATTTAGTACAGTTTAAAAAAAAATTAAATAGTTGATTCTAAATTAGATAATTTCCTAAATTTTATTTTTTCAGCTATATTAAGTTGTAATGAAAAATAGCAGATGACAAGTATGCTTATTATAAACACTGTAGGTTTTCTATGCATATATTTTTTATGTACAAACACAATGAAATATAAAAAAATATAACTTTAACATGAAAAGTGCTTATATATTCCAATTTTTGAATGTGGAATTAAAAATGAATAAATATTTATGAAAATATACTTTCAAAATTTAAAGAAATTAAATATTAGAATTAATTAGTTATTAATACACACACACACACACATAAGGTACCCCAACTCATTTTTTGATACCTAAGTTTTAAATTGAATCTTTAGAAATAAAAAATGTTTTCTTGAAGCTTCAATTAAAAAGCTAAATGATTAAATTTACTATTTTCAGTAAGCAAAATACTCTGGTGTATTTCAAATAGAAATTATATTCATTGGAAACTAAAAGTTTGAAATTTTTAACAATTTTCAGACATTTTTAAGCGATTGACACATTTGTAAACAAAAGTTAATCCTCACAAAAATAAAATATAGATCTGTGACATGTTATTTTTGGAAAATTAGCAAATTTAAAGTTAAATTAATCTGATTTGAAACAAATATTACTTGTTTATGGCATACAATTTAGAATAAAAGTATTTCTTAATCAGAAAGGTCTGACTCATTGACCTCTCAAATAGGTGATGACAGCACCTGGTATCAATCAAGTTTACACATTTGGAAGTATGGAAACCAAAAAAAAAATGACATAACCTAACTTAACATTTTGTAAGGATAACAACCCTTAAAACATTACTTTTTGATGATAAGTCTCTTATAAGTTTCTATAGTAAAAGAAAATATGCAGTTTAACATAACAAAATTTAAAATTATCTTAAAAAATCTTAAATCTAAATGATTTGTATTAATCTTTTTCTGTTTTCGATTGGTAAATAAGCTTAATAAATTAATAATCGAAGACACTGAGTTACTGGAAGAAATTTAAAAGATGTCTGAAACTTTATAAATCATCATAATTAGCAAAGAAAAAAGGAAAACAATTCTTATAAAATTTCATTATTCATTAAAATTTGTTTTTCTTTTTCAGAAGAAACTTAAATTATGTTATTTATAAAATCAATTAAGTTTATCCAAATTTAAAATGGCATAGTTTTAATGTATTTTTTATTTTACTATTTGGAGCAGATTTTTGGAAAAATGGTCTTGTTGAAAAAAAAAAAAACTTAAAAAACAGTTACATGATTTACATTCCCCAAGGAGTCCTGCATTTAACTAATACCAAAAAAAAAAGAAAAGAAAAAAAAATGGTATACATACTGAATTTCTAGAAGTTTCATGCAATTAATTGGAGTAGGGGTAACAGATGTTAAAAAAAAAAAATCAATATTTTTACCAAGATTTTCTAAAAATAATAACAGCATAAATTCATTTGTAAATTTGGCCTAAAAATTTCATTAAAACCAGACAATGACTTGATTTGTGCTAGAATTTCCAAATTAATGTGTCTTTCAATGCCAAAAAATGACTTGAATAATATCATGTT
>JBBBDQ010000235.1:697500-900000 GCA_037127315.1 Ascarosepion bandense | reverse complement strand
ATAAGGCATTCTGTTGAAAATTCCAACCAATATTACCTGAAGAAGGCCGAAGCGTAAAACAACTGAAATGTTGTGAATATGGCAATAAGTATGAGGACAACAGTCAGAACAATGCAAATAGTGTAAAAAGATATATTGTGTTTTAATAATCTTGTCTTCCTGAATCAACTGTAAATGTTGACATAGTAGAATTCAATTGAACTGTGTTCTTAACTCTTGTGAACATGAGCTGTATTTATAAGTTTTGTGAAAAGGCTATCAGAAGCAAAATATTCTAGCATTCTACAATGAGTGCTATTCTTAGGGAATGGTATCTATTAACTACTTCCAGAAACACATTTTCAAACCTTTAAAAATTTACTTTTACCTTGATTATGAAGGTTAATGTTTTTTCAGAATATTGGCTTAAGTTTTCTACATTCAGTGATGATTTATTTAATTTAGTTCATTTGAAATGACTTAATACACATTCTAATAATGGATTATCACTGAACAATTTCTGAAATGACGAAACTGAAAGTCTTAATATTTTTTATGTATATGGTTTTGCATAAGTCATCATTACTTTAATCCTTTTTGAGTAATATTCTGGTTTTGTTACTGCATATAATTAAATACTTGAGAGAATATTAGTTTTATATACTCAGATATATAAAAAAAAATAGTCAATTTAATTAGAATTTGTATAAAACTACTTTTCAAATACATTATTTTTAGTGGATACACATGTTTGACATTAATTTCAATGTTTAAGAATAACAGGAATGTCAACTCAAACATGTGTATTCACTAAAAATAGCATTCATAGCAATAAAAAAAAACTACTTTTAACTTAAATTCTATCTTGTTTTCAACTACTAGATACTCTCACTCCCTGTATGAGCTGGGAATTTTGAATCCTGGCCATTGAACAGATAGACATCCATCAACACATCTTTTATACATTTAGCATAAAGATACTGACTACAATAATA
Source organism: Ascarosepion bandense (assembly GCA_037127315.1). Lineage (NCBI taxonomy): Eukaryota > Metazoa > Mollusca > Cephalopoda > Sepiida > Sepiidae > Ascarosepion > Ascarosepion bandense. Next base: position 899,026 of record JBBBDQ010000235.1, on the reverse strand, counting down.
CATATATATGCACACACACAAATATATATATATATATATATATATAGTCTAAATTATGCAAGAATGAAAATAACACTGACATCTCATTTTAACAATTATTTTTACCAAAATTACAAAAATATCTTGAAATTCTAAAGAGTAAATTTATTCAATAAAATTGCTATTGGCTTCACCCACAGCCTCCACGTGACTTCTAAATTCCCTGCATCTCTTCTGGATAGTCTCCTTGCTTAAGTCTGTGAATGTTACCATAATCCTTTCTTTCAGTTCATCTTTGGTATTACAAAGGGTTTTGTTGGTGTCTTGCTCAACTGCACTCCACACACAAAAGTCAAGAGAATTCATTCTGGGAAGTTGGGTGGCCAGATGTTAGGGGTGATGTAGTTTCAGAAACAGTCATGATTGAGTTCTCCTGCTTGTGTGGACATTGGGTCTTCCAGCACTACCTCTTCAAGACACTTGTTATAGGCCTCCATGTTGAGGCTGAAGCCCTCAGTAACAAATTTAGGAGTTGTTTTCTTATCAGAATAATCTGAATGAGTTTTCTGAGCTGCCATACTTTGTAATCACCATTAGACAATACCAAGTCTTTCTGAATCTTCTGCACTGTTCACTGTAACCCAAACACTCTGAAATGTTCATATTTGCCTGAATTGCATCATGGTGCTCTTTTTCTCACTGGCAGTACCCAACTGATCCTACTATGCCATGCAACTGACAAAATGAAAAACAAACATGTATACGTGAAACTATAAATAAAAAATAGCAACAATTTACGCATAGCACCCTGTATAATTACTACTTTTCTTTTCATCTGGCATGTTAATTCTAATTTAAATTGTAGGCAGTTATTTGCAACTCAGTTATGTAAAGATCATGAAATCTTTGAAAACAATCAAATTCAAATCTTTTACCACAAGTCAGATATTGTTTTCATATTTTCTTTTGAAAAATATTTTTATCAGAATGATGATTAAAGTTCTATTTGTTGCATAAATATGATAAGCTATCTGAATTATTGTTGCTTCTCTTTCAAAGACTCAGCTAAATAAAGGAATTTGAATATATATTGTTTCCATTAGCTTAATTCATTCTATTTCTTACCTTTCATTCCTTTTTTCATTTATTATAATTATTTTTCATAAAACACGTCTCATTTTTCAGAAAAATCTGACAGTTGAAAATAGTTTTTGTGCAATGTGTTTATTCTATTAGGATTTTATCAAACTAGTGATGTGCGTGGTGGTCCAGTGGATATCGGCTCGGAACAAGAAATCAGAGAGCCAAGTGGAATTCATTGCATTCACTTACGCGCAAATACCCTTGGGAAAGGTATTAATCCGTCTCTTCCTTCCAGTTATGGGTTAAATAACAGGACAGATTGGATTCTATAGCCTTGGCTGGTAACCAGTCTACCGCAGAAAGTAATGGCAACCTACTGCGGGATAATCTTCTGCCCAGTCAGTCATGTCTCTTTCAAGACATGATCGCCCAAGCGTGTTTCACGTACGGCACTTAACTGACTGACTGAGTGATGTTTATATTGACATGACTACACATGTGCATGAAGGAGAGGAGTGCTGAAAAATGATTATTTTGGCATATAATGTGTGTGTATGTGTTTCTATTCCATTGTTATATTTTTGATTTAGAATATTTTGTCAGCACTTTAATAACTTGTGATGTTATGTTTTTCAAATTCAGAAGTTGTTATTCAATACTTTTCAATTGATTTTCATTGGTATCTCTTCAAGGAAGAATTGTTAGAAAAATAGAATATTTTTAAAAATTATCATAATTTTAATTGTAAAGTATTACTTTTAATAGTACTTGATAAAATTGCTCATTTTCATTTTTATTGATATAAGAAATAGCTCTTTTTTTTTTTAAATAGTTTTTATTAAAAATATACTGTCTTGAATGCTTTCTGCCATTTTGAATAGGACCAGTTGTACTGTGTTGTGTAATTTTGTTACCAATCAGAGGGGACTTTACTGTGCATGCAAGAACATTCTCCTGTGTAGTTATTTAGCTGGTAGTGTGACATCATTGCGTGAACTTGTGAATGGGATTATCACATTTACAATGACCAAATGAAAAGGTATATTTTTGTCTTGTGCTGGGAATTTTGGACAAAACATTGAATTACCTCTGTACTTAATATTTTATTGCACTCTCAGTAACTTGTGGTTTTCTCAATCCTAAAATAGTTATTAAAACGCCAGGGATGAGTTCTGTCTGAATTTTGGGGACAAGGAGTTATCATTATTTATGTATCATTTGCATTTTGTTGTTCTCATCTTTGTCATTATAATGTTTTGGCTGTTGTGCTCTCTGAAATGTTTCAGCTGGAAGTAACTCACAAATGGTTGATAAACTGTGAAAAACAAATTAATTGGAAGTACTGAAGCACCATTTCTCTAGTTGTGTTGTTTTTGTTAATATTAAACAATTGTCTTTTTCGGAATTGTTTTTGTAAACAATTCATCCTAACATTTTAAAACGGGGGGTCAAAAAAATTTTTTTTTAAAAATCTAGGGATACTGTTATGTATTATAAACTCATATTAGATAAGTTCTCTGATCAGTCAGTTAAGTGCCATACGTGATACACACTTGGGCGATCATGTCTCGAAAGAGACATGACTGACTGGGCAGAAGATTATCTCACAGTAGGTTGCCATTGCTTTCTGCAGTAGACTGGTTGCCAACCAAGGCTATAGAACCCAATCTGTCCTGCTATTTAACCCATAACTGGAAGGAAGAGACGGATTAATACCTTTCCCAAGGGTATTTGTGCGTAAGTGAATACAATGGATTCAACTGGAATTCGATCTCGGCTCCCCGGTTTCTCATTCCGAGCCAATATCCACTGTACCACAACGCACATCCAAGTTCTCTGATAGTTTGCAAAAAAATATTTCTGAAACTATTGAAAATTGGAAATATGCATGCACCTCTGAAAGAAAAAAAAATCAACTGGTATATAATATCTAATTAGAAAGTGTAAATGACAAAATATATCAACTTCATTTTAACCTTTTCAAGGTAAGGTTAATCCTTGTCTATTCTCTATATTCCTTATAGTCTTTACTTCCTACCACCTCTTCTTTCATTCATTTCACATACTGTATTCATCATTAACATTTTAACAGTAACTTACTACCATAAGTGACTCTCGAACCTTGTATTTGGTAATTTCTATTGTAAAAATTTATATATAAAATAAGGCTCCTTGTTGAATAGAATAATTGTGACAAAAGTGTTGAAAGTGATTTCTAAAATTCTACCTGTACTGAAATTTGTTCTTTAAAGAAGAAAATAAAACAAACTATAAATTTATTTAATATTTTATTGAAATAATGAAACATAAACTGCATTCCCCAATTCTAGTTCTTAGTCTGCTAGTTAACATTCATTGATCTAAACTTATTTATAAATGAAACTTTGTGTGTGTATCCGTTACTTATAGACTCTGAAACGGCTGAACAGATTTTCTTGAAAATTTACACAGTTGTACTATAAGAGTGTTCTTAGCTAGGTTTTGTGTTGAGGTACCTCCGATAAATATCGAAAATTAATAATAAAAAAAATCGTGTTATAGAAGGAGTGGTCCGATTTTTAATCAAATTTGATACACTCATAGACAAAAACATAAGAAACGATATTCAGAAGTTTCAAGGTTGCAGTTCTTACAATAGTGCAGAAAATCGATAATATAGATATATATATAAATAAATAAAAGGCAAGATGTTTGTGTGTGCGTGTGTGTCTGTTTGTCTGTATGTCCTTTATACAAATCCACAATTTTTATTTGATTCTCACCAAGCTTCACACAAATATTCTTCAGGCAGAGTCTGAGCTCCAAAACAGTGGATTAGTTTTAAAGTTTTCATTACACCCAAGCAACGCCGGGCTATACTGCTAGTCTATATATCAAATTCTGTGACTTCTGTTAGTCTTCCCATCACATTCTATAAAATAGCAATACATTGACTAATCAAAATCAAATTTTGGAGGGGAGTGCAAACAAGTAATGGGTTACAAAGTACAGTTCGTTTTACTCATGTACATAGCTTAGTACAATATTTTTACATAAATCTTTGGTGAAAAATTATGTTTTATTATTAAACATACAAAATACAACTATTTTAAAAAAAAACAATTAAACAGTTAAAATAACAAATTTAATAAAAATACAATAATTATTTTTGGCATATCTTTAAGTTTTTATATTTTTTCAATGGGTTTGCAAAATTGAACAAAACATTGTTCGTAAATCTCGACAAAACATGTTAGCATTAACATCAACAACACTAAATACTGTGAGGATTTCAACATGGGTCAGCATTTTACAAAAAATTCCAGTTCATATAAACAGAACAGATTTCAAATTTAATTCTGATTAATTCAGCAAGAAAAAGTACTTGTATAAAAACTGTCGGACTTGGAGATACACAGTGCAATTATTTCCATAATGTGATAAGGACTTGAATAAACATCAAAATATTAAATAAATTTAATCAGCATTGCTAATCAACTGTTAGTTATTTACAATATAATAAATTTAGTGTGATTTGTCATCATTAAGATATTGAGATTGTTTTGCAGAAGAGCTTATTTTTTCAAAACAACTTTTAATAATTATAAATACACGTCTTTGGATTTATTAAATACTTATTTACTAAGTTCCTATTTTAATCTGTCTTTTTATCAGACAATGGCTATATTGTGATATTTATGTATAAACATAGTTATTTTTTGCACTTTGAAAACATTTGAAAGCCACAACTTTTTTTTTTTTCTGCTGTTCATTTAATCAATTCCAAAAAATGCCATGTCACAGTGCAGACCGGACATGTGTGATGATTTTTTTTTTTTTTACTCTGCTAATTATGGTTCTAATTCATTTGTATACAGGACACTCTAATTGAAACCCTGCGCCGTACCAAGTGCCACTTTGTTCATTGCATCCTGCCCCAAGCCAATGCCGGACTCTGTGAAGTGAAGACCAGTCAGACAAACAGCAACAGTGCTGAGACTAATCTTCTTAATGTCCCTCTCGTCCGTTCTCAGTTAAGGGGTGCAGAAACTCTGGAGGCCATACGTATATTCCGACTAGGTAAGTACTCGAGAAAATTGCAGTGGGATAGGGAATTTTTATACTTTGCCATGTTTTGTTTAGTCTCAACATGTTAGCATTAGTTTGTGACTATTTGTAATTTGTTTTTGACCTGCTTTATTCTGTTTATCTGGTGCCAGGCTTTCTATTTAGTTTCAGTTTATAGTAAACTCATCATGTTTTAACTCAGCACTTGAAGATTGCGTTGTACATAAAACTCTGTTATACTACCAGTGAGTAATAAATATATAATTCTATCAATATAATAACTTTAGTCCGATGAAGTCTTTTCATAGGACTCAATGAATTATATAGAATTTTTTTACACTTTCTTTAAATTACCTAAATTATATATGCTATAACCCGGATATAAGAGAAACCTGAATATAAGAGATTCTCTCTGGTTCCATCAGGGTTACACTGTATATGAGAGAATTTGTATTGCAAGAGATTTTCAATTGTCACTTGCATTTAAGAACAACACTGACTAAAGGAGTGATTTTATTTTTTTTATCGACTCTCCACAAAAATACTTGAATGTATACAAATCACAATTATCAAACAATTTATGTTGCTTTACTTCTATTTATTTTTAAAGATATTTCTGTTTGTTTTTTTTTTGTGCCTCTTCATTCACACAATGGCCATTCTTTACCACTCCTGTAGAGGTTTGAAATTTGGATCAGCTAAAATTTACTTTCAGCTGATAAGTCTGTTGAGCTTTTAGATACCTCACTTTGTTTTACTTTATTTTTCTCTTTTTTTCCATGCACTTAATCATTTGCTCTCTCTTTCTACTGACTTTATTGCTTTCTCTTTTACTTTACATCCTCCTCTGTTTGTTTTTTGTTTTATTCTGCCTCCTCCTCTTTCCTTCTTTAACAATCAGTATTTTGCCTTTGTCCATTTTTCTACCTCTTTTCAGTTCTGTTCTTTTTATCAAACCTCTGACTGGTCTTTTATCGGATATCTTTCCATTCTGTATGTTTAAGAGTTCCTTACCTACAATCACTCCTACCTGGAACGTCCCAATTCTTCCTTCTACTTTCTTTGGGAAATACTATTACCCTGCTCTCAGCAGAATGAGATAAACAATCTTTTGTTGTCTGTCTGTTTCAGGTTTCCCAGACTTTATGCAATTCACTGAATTTAAACACAGATTTGACGTTCTTGCTCCACCAGGCCCAAAAAACGATTCCATGGATGAACGACAGGTTTGTCTGCTATTATTGATTTTATTTGTTGTACACTTTCACGTTTATAAAATTTACTATCAGTTTAAAAAAAAAATTTAAAATATATCATTAATGATATCAGTCAAACTTTGACTCAGTTTCAAATTTTGAGATCCTTATGTTTCAACATTTATTTTAATAATAGTAATTTCAAATAAAGATTGGAAAAAATTTAAAATGGCATTTTCTCAACAATATTCTGATGCACAGTTTGTATATCCTCTGTATTATAATAAAGACTTGTATATTTGTGTGTATGTATGTGTATATATATATATCAGTAAGTGAGAGAACAGATAGATTAAAACCCACTGTTCATGCATTTGCTTCTATAGAGTTCAATACAAAATTACAATGGTTTATAAAAGTATTATTTCACTACACAAAAATGTTCAGGTTTCAGAACAATACTATTCTTCTTTAGATGATATTTTTTTAAGAACAGTATTGTTCAGAAACATGAAAATTTTTGTAGTGATATAATGCTTTTATAAACATTTATAATAACAAAATTACAAATATATTTCCTTCTTGTCATGTTCAGGGGTTTGGATTATTTTTTTCCCCACTTATGTTTTAATGTTAGTTATTCAATAATAGGTACATCAATATATATGTTGCTGTCATTTTAGATGGCATATCAATACAAATATTTTGCATTAATTTTTGACGACCCAGTCTACTCGTTCAAAATATAAATATGAAGTATCAAATCTGAATGTCAACTTTTTTCATACAATAAATACAAATTTTATCAATGAAGTATATCTTTTGAAATAATTTATTTTAATGGTCAGAATATAGTGGACAACCTCTTTGCAGTCTGTGACATACAAATTTAATATCAATATTTAAACTATTTGCACTGAAATATAAAGCTGATAATTTATTTACTTTATTAAAAGAGAAATGTTAACTCATTTTACTTTCTGGATTTATGAAAATGATAAAAGTTTTATGAAATTTTATTACTTATCTCCAAATGCAATTAATTTTATAAAAAAAATTAAATTGCTTTAATTTGTAGGAAATTTTTTTTTGCTAAGCATATTAAAGGTTGTTAATAATTTTTTTTTTTCCAGGCTATCAAGCAGTTGATTGACCACATGGATATTGACAAACTAAATTACCGAATTGGACTCAGTCAGGTAAGAAACATTTTCATTTCTCTCCTGATAGCTTCAACTGAATGTGTGTGTGAGTGTGTACCATCATTTCTTATCAACTGATTGTACATTATTATATATATATTACTGAGATATTTGAATTTTTTTTAAAATAAAAATATTGATCATTCTTTTAGGGATTTATTGGCTACTGATTTTTATTCTGTCTGAAATTTATGATCTTTCACATAAAAGCAATAAGAATGCTTAAATCCATATAATGATGTTGATTATCACCTCATTTTCAAGGATGGCCATTACAAGATAACATTGTCAAACTTAGTTGTACTGTGTGTGTGTATATATATATATATATATATATATATATATATGGTTCTTTAAATTGAGTAAACTTTCAAAAACTATATACAAAGTTGGCATATATGAGGAACCTACATTTTGTCATCGTTAGCTTTATTTTGGTAACTGTTTTCATGTTTTTCAGTCCACTATCTGAGTCGCAAATTTTTTTATGAATGTGTCATGAATTTTCAGTTCTCAATGCCATTATGTAGTTGGATTCTCTGGAACAATGACTTAGCATTTTTTTTTTTCATTTTTTTTTATGTGTGTATAAAATTTGTCTACTGGCCTGTGTATTTGTGAAAACTTAAAGAAAATGTGTTCTTTTTGTAGGAGGAACCACTGTCTGATCCAGTATTCTTTTGCTACAAACACTTTGTTTTTTTCACAGTGAATCAGACTGGTTCCTCCTGCACAGGTTTGAATCCTGCTGGAAGATATATATTTTTTTTAAATTTTTTTTATAAAGCTTTGTTTAGTACACAGGCTGGTAAATGAAAAAAATACATACACACATCCTGATTTCAGTTTAAGTGTTAATCATCTATTTGTTTCTCAGTTTTTAAGTAGAATTTATTTCTTAGTTCAATAAAAATAAGTATGGCAATATCTGATCAGTACTTGAGTTTCCTATTACAAATCTTTATAACTAAAATATTGCTGGTATCTTTTTATTCTTGTTCTCTTGGAGAGAAAAAATAACAACCCAAAATTTCAGTAATTCTCTTTGTAAAAGTTACAAAATATCAAAGGTCACTTACAAAGCTGGCTGGTTGAAATCAAGTTAATCAAATACACACTTAAAATTTTATTAGTCTCTGATCATTTTTTTTAAAAATGATGTTCACTCTGTACAAGGCTCGAGAGCCACTCAAAGTAGGGGGGTTACAGAGTTACTGGTACAATTTATGTGGATATATGGGAAAAGGTCATGGTTAACTTGAATAAGTTAAGATTGTAGTAATTGGAGTAGAATCTTCTTGGAAGTCAGTTTCACAAAATGGTTTGTGGGTAGAAGCTGTTTAAGTAAAATTTACATCTGACTAATGAAATACAAAAGTTTGGCATAGTGTGTTTTAACTGTGCAGATTAGAACTAAGGAATGTAGTTCATCTGAATAGAGCAGTGAGAGATTTGCGACATTTTGTCTGTGAGAAAGGGGTTGACATATTTGAAACTGGAAATAATAAGAGAAAATCTTAACTAATTAAAGTATGCTTTCATCTATTTTTTTAGATTTTTATGTTTAAAAAGAATGAGGTTGTTTTTCTTTTCTTTATAAGCATCAGGGAAGAATTACTTGTTTTAATTCACCCAAGCTTAACAGATATAATGACATTGTCTGTAACTAATATGTCTGCTCTGGCTACGATTGTCCCACTTTTGATCAGCAAGTGACAAACATTACATGTATGTATACACATGCCTAAATACTCAGGAAGAGCTGTTGTAATCAGAAGCCATTGGGAGCCCTCCTTTTTTCAAGGATGTGCGTTGTGGTACAGTGGATATCGGCTCGGAACAAGAAGCCGGGGAGCTGAGTTCGAATTCCAGTTGAATCCATTGTATTCACTTATGCACAAATACCCTTGGGAAAGGTATTAATCCATCTCTTCCTTCCAGTTATGGGTTAAATAACAGGACAGATTGGGTTCTATAGCCTTGGCTGGCAACCAGTCTACAGCAGAAAGCGATGGCAACCTACTGCAGGATAATCTTCTGCCCAGTCAGTCATGTCTCTTTCGAGACATGATCGCCCAAGCGTGTATCACGTATGGCACTTAACTGATTTATTACCAATATCTACAGCCATATTGAGAACACTAGATTATCAAAGTTAAGCCAGGATGAGCCTGTTCAGTGCTTAGATGGATAATGCTAAAGCAAAAGTTTGAGAGAGTAATGTTCTGATCCTGGGCAACAAACATAGAGACACTGATCCTAGTCTAATCTGTATATAAGTAATTACATCATGTTTGATGGGCATTGTACTTGCACTTTAATCTTAAATGTAAATGCTAGGAGGGATCTTATGTGCCATCACGTTTTAGTCCTTATCTAGAAATTATTGCTGGAGGGATTATTGCACTGTATTTTGTCAAGACACGTGGTTCTGAAAAGTGTAAGCATTCAAAACTGGTTTTTAGAAATGAATCAAAACTCTTGCTCAATTTCTGATGCAAAATATCTGAAGTTGTAAGACCTGAAAAATCATGAAAGCAAGTGTTTTCATGGGAGTGGGATAGTTAAATAGAAATTCCTAGGATTTGTCACAATTTATATCTAAATGTGTATTAGAAACCAAGAAAATAATTCAAAATAGAAAACACAAATAAAAAAATCTTTAACAAAGAACTTGCATTGGTTTTTAACCAAACTTATACATATGATAACCAGCTACTCATTTCCAGGCAAACACTTTTGCCAGAGTGCCAAGCCAATTCTTGTTGCAGATGCTTGCTCAGACACATTTGTTTGTTAAACACAAAGAGAATCCAGGTGTGGTTTATAGTTCAACTAAAAAGCAAACCTCAGTTACAGTTTCTGGGAGAGAGCGCATTATCTGGTGTGATCAACAGTTTGAACATGGGTGCTATGCTAAATATCTCTGTCATGATGACTTGTGACTTAGTGCTACCCCAACCACTGATGACTTTTTGAACAGTTTCTGCTATATTATTTTACTCACAAGGCTTAGATCAACTTGTGACATGGAATTATTTTCAGACACTTTTCAAGGGGGCTACACATTGGGATCGCCTCACCAGGTAGAAGTTCACTGTTTTAGAAAACTGACCATGGTTAAATTCAAAGTAAGGTCTCATGGCTGGAAAATTATTATTCTAATTACTTGGCCACGGCATGTAACAATTTAAAACACAAAAAATAGAAGAAACAAAAAAAAGAAAGATGTGTGAAATGTCTGAAATACAGGAAACTTGAGTCAACTTGATAGATGAACATTGATAAATCTATTAAAATTCCTAAAGCCTCTTGGTAGTACCATTTGGTTTTGTTATATATATATATATGTGAGAGGGAGAGAGATTCCATATTTTGCTGGAAAAGAACTGTTAAAATGTAAACTACTTAATGAACTGATCAGATAACTGTCAAAACACTGATCAGTTAAAGCTGTGACACTTCAGTGTATTAATATAAAATAACAAGTTATCAAATTTAAAAATGAACTGCTGTTTCTATTTATTAAAACTATTGTCTCCCCTTTGCCCATTAACAGTTACATATATATTTTATGCATTATTGTAGATATTCTTTATTAACTATTAATAATAATAATAGTATAACTATACTATTATAATAATTCTTTTCACAGTAATTGGCAATTTATCATAAATTTCTATTTGTACTTAGACTTGAATACACATTCGTTTGGAAAAAAAATGGTGTATAAGTTGGATGGCTGATTGAAATTTACTTATTATTTGTTACCATCTTACATCCTAGCATTCTTGTTTGGCTAAAAGCCAAAATGTATACGTAGTTGGCTGTTGAATTATGTTGGAACTTGATTTGTATAGTCAAGTCTAAATTGTGCATGACACGTACTGAAGGCAGGAGTCATGGCTCAAGTAATGTGAGGTTTTTGCTACAGTAACAAAAGATACAAGTGTTTTTACAATTGGACTAATATCTTCATTTTTGTTGTTATTATTTAACGATTAAGCTCTTCTACTTTTCTAAGGTCTCTGTTGATCTTGGTGATCTTCAGGGAATTTCAAACTCAGCCCTTTATTTAATCAACGAAGATAGGCTATTTCTCATTCCACTGTCCATGTCTTTATTTGTTTGGTTCATTTTAGTACTGCTCAGTTTTAAGTTCTGTTTCTGCTGAGCCTTACTTGATCCCATACTACCCAGACCAAGGATTGAACTCCTTGGACTATAATCTTCCAGAAACTCTAACTAAGGTCTGCTAATATGGTTGAAATATATACCACAAGTGGGTTTTCTCAGCATTGAACAAACAGAAATGTTTCTGAGCAGGCATCTAGCTAACATAACAAATGGATATGCTTGTAAGGAGGTAATCATCTAATATATGTGTGTGTGGAAAAAGATTTTGGGTGATGTATTTTGTCCTTTAGAATTTCATTGAACTAAAGAAATGGTTTACCTTGATGCAACTACATATGTGTATCATAGGGACCAATTTACATAAAAACTTTTCCCCTTCATTATAGTTTTTCCATAAAATTGTCCTTGATATAAAAAAATGTATATATCATCTTCTCTTACAAATATCAATCTAAAATGTTTCACTTTTATTTAGGCTTTGCCAAAAGTTGAGAGAAAACAAATAAAAAGACAGAACTTTGGTCTTTTTAATTTTGTCTGGGTCAGTTCTTACTGGTCAATCAGATAGCATGTGCATTAAAACTGTAGATAATTGTGTGTGTGTGTGTAAGTTTGTAAAATTTATAGTATGTCTAAGCAGGCATCAGGTGGTAATGTGTATTCATAATTGTGTATGTGTGTTTGTCTAGTAAGAAGATTTCTAACATCTTCACCTTTGTGTGATCAGCCAGTGCAGTGGGTGACGTTCTACTGTCTCTGAGACTGTTTTTTATGCACATATTCATTGTATTAGATAGATATAAGTTAGATTCTTTAATAGATTAAAAAAAAGAATATATATATATATATATAGGTTTTTTTGAAAAAAAAACAGTAGCTACTCTAGCATCTATGCATCGTTCATTCAGTAATGGATTAGGACACTCTCAGCAATTGGCGTGTGTACACAAAGTGCATAACATGCTAAAAGTCTGCCTTCTACTGAGTACCCATAGCTCAGAGGTAGAATCGCCAACTCAATTTGGTCGGGTTTCAATTCTGGCTAAAAGCAATCAGATGTCTAACCGTACTGATGAGTTGTGATACATTGAAACATGTCTGTGGATGACAAACACACACACACACACACACATATATATATATATATATATATATATATATATATATAAATAAATAAGAAGTTGCTATAAAATAACAGCAAAAATTTATACTAATAATATTAATTTTTCACTATTTAAGTATTTATTTCTGAGATGAGTAATTTTCAATATCTTATTTCAAACTTGTTCTCATCTTGGTTGATATAGATGTTATTATAGATGCAATGTTTCATCCAAGTACCCTCTGACTATCATCAGGTGTCCATTGATTGGCTTATATGGATTATTTGTTGATTATTGTGGTATATCCTTTGAAATCAGGTATCGTTCTGTCTTGTTGGAATTGGTGCGTCACTACCAGATCCAAGGATTGTGCTTGTGACCACTAGATGATAACAACACATGTATAACCAACTGCTATATTCATTACGCCAACACACACACACACACACACACATATATATATATATATACACACACACACACACAGCCAGTTAAGTGCCATACATGATACACGCTTTGGGTGATCATATCTTGAAAGAGACATGACTGACTGGGCAAAAGATTATCCCGCAGTAAGTTGCCATTGCTTTCTGTGGTAGACTGGTTGCTAGTCAAGGCTATAGAACCCAATCTGTTCTATTCTTCAACCCATAACTAGAGGGAAAAGACAGATTTACACAGTAGCATCCAAAATTATAGAACAAAAATGAAAAACTCAGTATCTCCAAACTAATCACAGATGTCAGTCGGCGATTCTACCTCTGAGTTATGGGTACTCAGTAGAAGAAGGCAGACTTTTAGCATGTTATGCACTTTGTGAAATTTTCACTGATAGTAGACAAATAGCTCCCCAACAATGTCGATAGCTTTCAGGTTACAGAAAACAATAGAAAGGACTTTATCTCATATTTACTGTTTTTCATGTGTCCAAAATTAGGGAACAATGAACAAAAAGTTAAGGTTAGTTTAATCATCCACTCTTCTGATAAGCACCTTTAAAGATAAAGAATCTGATGGTTGTTGCATATTACTGCAGCAGTTTCCGCCATGTCTCAACAGAAGAAACTTGGTTTTTCTACTAAATCTGAAATCAGGAAACTTAGAAAAGGATAATAACACGGCACAACAAATTGCTGACAAGGTAAATCATTTGAAAAGTGATATTAACTGAGTTTTGAAGTTATATAATGATACCAGTAGCACAACCAATGAGAAGAAACCTGGCCAACCTTGAAAAACAACTGTCAGGCAGGACAGGATAATACTCTACCTTGTATTGAAAGACCATTTTCGAACTGCAGGAAACATTTCTGAAAACATTAAATATGACATCAAGGTTTCAAGACAAATTGTGTCAAGACGATTATACAAAATTGGCCTATTTGCCTGCTGGTCTTAGGAAAAATCCACAGATCGGCAAGAAAAACAAAATAGCAAAGTTAGCATTCATGAAGAAGCATGTACTCTGGTCAGAAGTTGATTGATCCAAGGTTTTTTCAGGGACGAATCATTGGAAACATTGGGGGAAAAGGTAATAGTACAAAATCCATCTTTGTGGCTGAAACTATGAAAAAAAATGGACTAAAATTACAGTTGCTTATTGTCAAAATTTGATAAAATCTTGTGTGAGATGATGCGCAATAAAGGTCTTAGCACAGAATATTAAATTGCAAGTTTGTCTTTTTTGTTCTGATTTATTTAAGTAAAATTTAAATTTGTTCCCTAATTTTGAACACATGAAAAACAGTAAATATGTGATAAATTCTTTTCTATTGTTTTCTGTAGCCTGAAAGCTAGCAACATTGTTGGGGAGGCATATGTCTACTTTCAGTGAAAATTTCACACAATTTCTATGGTTAGTTTTGGAGATACTGAATTTTTCATTTTTGTTCCATAATTTTGTATGCTTTATATATATATATATATATATATATATATATATATATAAGTATTACCTAAGTATTGTCTGGGTTTCTTCAGTTGAAATAATTTAGATGAATAAATGATGTAAAGTAAAAACAATAACAGTATAAGATGATTTTCATTCATACATAATACTTGAAAGTCAAACTCAATTATGAAATTGTTTATCTTCTGTTGTTTGATTGATTGGATGTCCTTGTTCAGAATATTAAATATCATTTAGTGTTTTAGTTATAAACTTACTCCACCTTCAAATTAACTGTTTTTATTGGTTAGTCACTATCAATAGGATTTTTCTTAATTTGAAACTAAGTACAAATAGATTATACATTTATCAGATACAGGAAAGTAAGATTTTGCAAGCATATAATTGGCTATAATCTTGTCTTCCAACTTTTCAACTTGGATCTCAGTCAGCTGATTAGAAATATTTCAAAATTTTATTTCAGTATAAATTTCTGAGCACATCAATTGATGATGACTGATTTTATAAATGTTTTCATATCTCAAGTTTATCAACATTTTCCCAGATATGCTACATTCTTGACAATGCTGGGCATAAAATGCATTATTAGCTGTTTCTTTATTATTCATTAACTGAGCAGTCAGTGATACTTTTGGTTGAAATTTATAAAATCTTTCTTCTTGAAATTTTTTTTTTTTTTCTTTTTTTAGGAAAATAGGTTTCTCATATCCAGTTAGCAGTTATCCCTCTTTTCAATATTGATGAAATGAGGCTTCTATCTAACCTTTTGTTTGAAGTAGTATGGAGAGTTAGCATCTGATTATGTCATTATTTTCTTTTGTGCTATACATTTTAGTTGTTACTGTTGTTGACAGTCCTCAAGGTATATGGTTCGTGTTATTTCATCTAGTTCTTTGTGATACTTTAGTGCCAGTTCACAAGGTTTGTTTGTAGAAGGATGATCTTACAGGCTTCATTCACTTGAAGCCATTTTAAACCATTTATCTAAAAAAAGCATTTCTATAAAGTTGACAGTTTAGATATTTTTGAACAAGTTTGCTTTCACATGAAAGTCTTCATCTGACATAGATTTTGTAGTAATTTGCAGTGTTGGATGAAATTACCCTAAGCAAAACTTATTCTATGTTCAATTTCCTTATCTCCTATACTGAATTTGTACTAATGTTCAGTATTTACTAATTCCACATCCTGAATTTTTATGAGGGATTCTTGGGTAGGTGCCATCATTCCTTTCATTCTAATTCCAGAATGAAAGCAGTGGTGGACCTACCCTGAATCCCTCATAAAAATTCAGGATGTAGAATTAGTAAATACTAAACACTTAAAATAAGGCATTTTTAATTTGTAGATGCTTGTTACTAGGTTGCTTGAACCAATTTCTAACACAAATGGCCACCACACCTACTTAGATATATTTAGTTAGTAAGTATTTATAGAGTATGGTTATTGTTGAATTTACCTAAAATGCAATCAGTTGTTTTCTGTTGTAAAAGATTTAGTAAAGGATTTTTAAGTGAACGTAATGAGTCAGTTTTCACTTGATGAACCAGAACATCCTGCCTGTTTATACCAAGAGTAAATGAATTCACTTGTGTATCACATCAGTTAAAAAAAAACCAAAACAGCAATCAGAATGAAAAAAAACCAAAAAACAGAATGTAACCATCCTGGTATCTATCCTGCCTGGACAGGTTTTATGGTAGTTTCATTTTCTGGGTGGTTAGCTTTTAAGGTAGGAAAAGAAAAGATCAAAGGAAAAACATCCTTTTCTTATTTAGACATGGCATCAGCCATTGGCATATCTTTCTCTTCTCTTCTTTTACTTGAAGTGGAGATTTCAGGATGTTTATTATATGTAGATTGTCTGTTTTATTAAATAGCTTCAAAAATTTGATACAGATTGGTCATTTATAATGTTAAAAAAATATATCCTTACTTAACTAGCCAAATGATTTTTGTCTTTTTACAGTAATATTATTTTGGTGGATATGTGTTGGTTTTTATTATTTTGGAAATTTAAATTTTTTTGTGCTTTATTATTCAAATATTGCTAATTAATCACTTTTGAAACATTTTACTTTTCAAAAATTTCCTATTTCAAAACTATATATGGCAAAAATTTAATACAAATATAGTGAACACACACACACACACACACACACACACACACAAAGTTGATTCTTAGTGATTCTGTTTTGTGACTTTTATTAAATCAATTGTTCCCAAATTTTTGTAATGCTAACAAAAACTAATTGCACGTGCGCGCACACACATAGTGAAAATGATAAATTGTCTAAATTACCCAAAAATGACAATAACACTTGACTACTCATTTTAACAGATATATTTACCAAAATTACATAAAAATATCTTGAAATACTAAAGAGTAAATTTATTAAATAAAATTGCCATTGGTTTCAACCACAATCATTTGGAATCCCCTGCAGCTTTTCTGGACAATCTCCTTGTTTAGCGAATGCTACCATAATCCTTGCCTTAAGTTCATCTTTGGCATTACATGGAGTTTTGTTGGTCTCTTGTTCAACTGCACATCCCACATAATAATTGAGGGGGTTGCTGTCAGGGGCATTAGGTGGCCAGATATAAGGGTTGATGTGGTTACAGAAATTATCTGACATTCATGACTGAGTTCTCCTGCTTGTGTGGCATGGTGTAGAGTCCTGTTGCCAGACATAGGGTCTTCTAGCAGCCACCCTCTTGACTGAGAGTTGCACTATTTCCTCAATACACTTGATGTAGGCCTGAGTATTGAGTTGGAGGTCCTCACCAATAAATTTGTGTTCTTTTTTTATCAGAACAATCAACAAGTTTTCTGAGCTGCTGTACCTTCATAATTACTATTAGTCATCCAGCTCTTTCTGAATCGTCTGTGTTGTTCTCAGGTTGACGCCCAAACACTCAAAAATGTTTATATTGGAGCTTCCAGTGCAGATGCTGACCAATACAGCATGCTGTTTTCAAGTTTTGGCAGAGTGAATTGTGTCATGGTGCTCCATTTCCTACAAGTGGTGCCCAACTGACCATACTATACTGTGCAGTAGACAAAAACAAAGAAAGCCTATGCATAAAATTAAAGATATAAAATGGCAACAATTTATCCATCGCACCCTTTGTGTGTATGTGTGTGTTTACAAATACGCATGCACACACAAAGGCACACACAGAGGAAAGTACCATTTCATTATATTCTTTCAGATAATACAGATTGCTTCACAAACTTGGTCATATTAGCAAAGAGTAAAGAACCATAGCATTCTGACATTATTTCCTTCATCAGTTTTATCTTGGCAGCCACACTGGCCATACCCATTCCCTTACCCTCAATTCTTGGCTTTCATGCACTTTAGCTTGATTTACTTAACATATTTTAGACTTACTTGAATGATAAAAAGGCAAAGCAGGATCAGACTACCTATTTTACTTCATTAGCTGTAATCTATAATTTTTTTTCTCTTCATGTTTCTGTTATTGTCTTTCTGTAAAGATGATGCCTACTGAGATTACATTCAGGAAGATTTACATATTTGCAATATAAAAGCTATTATTTAAAAAAAAAATTGATATTTTTACTTTCTTCATTTTTCTCAAATTTGATTTCTATGTTTTTAATCATCTTTGCTTATTTTATGATATTTAATTTTAATTTTTTGACATGCTATTTGCCTTTATTCTGCTTGATTTAGTTATTGGCTTTTGTTAAGTTGGTCTCTTTGTGACATTTCTTAAGTAAATTACATTTTACTTAAGATTTTACCAAGTCTAAATAATTCTTTGATCAGCCTTCTTAGATTTTAAATTATCTTAATATGATCAGAGCAATCATGGATAATGTATGTATCTCTTCTGATTGTGGATCTATGTACCTAATAAACTCAACTCCTGCAAATTTTCATCTTGTGGAATGTGGGATATATGTATGTTATCTACATTCCATCCCATTTATTAGACTCATCATATATTCATTTATCTTTTTTTTAATTGTTAATGTGTTCCATGTGTAAAGGTGTAAATTTTGTATTATCTTAGATTTCATCTTTATGTATGAACATTATGAACAGATACAAATTGGTAATTATTAAATAGAACAAGACTTTGTGTTGCAAAGAAGAATCTATGAAAAAAAAAACAGAATTAAAAGAACAAGTTTGGAGGTTAGGACTCCTTATTTTGATGTAGTGTTGCTTGCCTGTTATTCATAGGTAAATGGATTCTTGTAGCCTTCACAGCTAGAGGAGAGTTAATTCACTTTGTAACATTAGTATGAAAGTGAATATTTGAGCAGGTATAGTGTTTATATAAGTGTGTGTTTATTTTTTTTTATCGTATCACCCCGAGCAAGGCGGTAACGCTACTGATGTGCAGGGGGCTACGTAATAGTGGAAAGATTGGAAAAGAGAAAGCCGGAAACCACATCCTAAACAGGGAACAAGGGATGAGCCTCTTAACCTGTCCAATAGATGTGGGTGGAGTGTGAACCGGGCGATAGATCTATCTACTCCAATTAAAAAAAAAACAAAGTGAGAAGATTGGAAAAGAGAAAGCCGGAAACTACATGCTAAACAGGGAACAAGGGATGAGCCTCTTCACCTGTCCAATAGATGTGGGTGGAGTGTGAACCGGGCGATAGATAGATCTATCTACTCTAATTTTTATTACAAAAAGCTTTTAATTTATGAAATAGATGTTAAGTAGAGAAATTAGGAATAGAACGTTTTGGAAGATCGTAGAATATTCGAGAAAAATCTAAAGAATTGGAGATGATTCTAAAAATATGCAAATTAGGTGTTAGCCCCTATAAAAATAGGTTTTGGGGAAGAGAGTAGTTAGTTGTTAAAAGGATTTGCTGACATTATCAACTCCAACCCGATTCAGTATTTGTATATCCAGCCGAAAGAATCTCTACTATAAGTTGCCGACAAACTAAAACCTGAAAGAGAACCTCATGGTTCTTAGAATCCATTTACAGTTGTATAAATGTAAAAAGCCAACCTTGAAGCATCCTGGGTAGGAGGATAAACTACGTTCGGTTGCAAAGCCTCTGATTGGAAGGTTTAGAAGAGTGTGGAGCCACCTCTTAATTGCTGTTGTTCTTAGGTCCATCCTGACCTTGGGTGGTAGCACCTATTAGTGTCCCAGTTATGAGCAAATAGTTGATCCCCAAACTGGGGTCAATACACTATGAAAGCATAAAGATAGATTTTTATTGCAAAAATGACAGCAATACATTTGACTCTCGACTAAAACCTTCCTTATAAAAATATATCAGTGAAACCTGATCTACAAACTTATTTCTACAAAGAATATATATTTTATTCATCTGAACCTATCCTAAAAATCTTGTTGGTATTAAATAATTCACACTATATATATATATATATATATATATATATATATATATATATATAAAAGAACACAAAGTTGAAATATTAATTGGTAATATAGGTTATATAGCTTGAATGATTTTACCAGAAGTGTTTAAGGAGGATCCTTAGCATTAAATAGCAATGATACATGATACCAGTATTTTTCAGAAAGCTGGTTGTCTGAGTATAGGTAACATAATAATTAACTATCAGATACATTGGGTTGAGCATGTAGTCCATATGGAAAACAGTAGATCGCCAGTTATTTTATGGTGAACTCAATGCTGGTGGACGCTGAAGGCATGAGTCAAAGAAGAGGTTCAAGGATTATGTGAAAAACAGTCTAAAGGAGTTCAGATTGGATGTTGAAAATTGAGAGGAAATAACACTAAATCGCAAAGAACTGTTGTAGAAGGTTGTAAAACATCAGAAGTAAAGAACTTGGCACAAGCAGAACTTAAACAGGGTCTACAGAAAGGCACTGTAACTGGGTTGGATGCTAATATAGTGAGCTGAAAATAGAGATCTGGTTGTATTCTACTGTTCAAAGCTGGATACATTAACCATCTGATATTACAAGAGTCAACATTCTCAGAGTGCTACCTCCACAACCGGGTGATACTACTTGTGTGATTTTCAGTAAGGTATGCAAATTGACATCTGGATTGAAGACACACATTGTAATGCACAAAGAACAGAATGAAACCACCTCTTAATTGCTGTTGTTCCCAAGTCCACCCTCGAGTGGTAACACCTGTTAGGGTCCCAGCTATGGGCAAATATTTAACCCCCAAACTGAGGTCAAAACACGATGAAAGTATAAAAATAAACTTTATAGAAATACTAGCTGTACCCGGCCACGCTTGACTGTGGCTTAGTTTAGTTAAATTGAAAAATAAATGGGATATCAATAATAATTTATTGAAAAAAATGAATAGAAAACTTTTTTTTTTTTTTAAGGGAAGGGATTTCTATTGTTTACCCTGCCAAAATAGAAATAATAATAAAAAAGGGCTTAGGTTAAAAAAAAATAAAACAGTAAATTTATTTACTAAAACAATGAAAAGGGAATTGTGCACTAAATTTGAGAATTGTGTATAATTATTTATATAGATCATATGTATATGAATTTCATATTTGCTCAGAGAAATTCTAGAATATATAATTTCATTTACCTTAAATGTGGAGTTTTCCTATGTTTTCTATGAAATAACAAAGTTGGCTGTAAAGGTGTCTGTATTGAAATGAAAGTTTTTTTGCTTTGGCTTTCATCGAGTTTGCAAAATATATATTTTTTTAATATTGTAATATTTTTTATATAAAAACACACTTGTATTCAATTAAAATGCTATAGTAAAATTTCAAAGCAATTGGTGCAGCTGTTTTCTAGATTAGCGGATAGTAACAAACGGACAAGTACATTTTTATTAATATTGATATACAGTTTCGAAGGAAAAATATTACCAACAATATATTTTTGAAGGAAAAAATTATCAGCAATACATTTTGGAAGGAAGAGCTAGAATACATCTTCAGTTTTCTAAAATTAAAAAAAAAAATATTCATCAAAATCTGAATAAATCAACCTTTTTGCTATAACCAAACATTAAAAAAAATACCTTAAAGCCCCACATTTTTGGTATTAAATAACCTACAGAGGTTGATATGCCATTAAACAAAACTCACTCACCTGATTTTCAAGTATCCCATTGACTACTACACTTAACAGACTTAAATCCAAGTATGTTTGGAATATATTACAAACCTTAATAAATTCCTTGCAACCATGCCCAGTAAATACCATCATTAGCTCTGGAATATACTTGGATAAATTCACGAATACGGTGATTCCAGCAACTCCTAAATACATTGCATAGCCATTGTTATTCAATCAAAAGTAGAAGTTACATATTATTTGCTAGATACTGTTCATATTTCTTTTGAAAATTCAGTTAATTTTATATTAATGCATTAGTATGTCTTCCAAAAGCTAAGCAAAGTATTAAGAAACAGGAAAAAATATTGTTAGAATCAAAGAAAAGAGTACTGAACTGTTATATAATATCAGTCTTCCAATAAATACTGGATAATCTTGAAGAAGAGACAAAGCAACAGAAACATGCTGAGAATACCATGATCAGAATATGTGAGCAACAAAGTTTTAGAGAAAATGAAAGCAAAAAGGATACTTATCAGGAAGAGATATCTGAAATTTCTAGGTTACATGAGGAAAGAGTGTTAGGAAAGTTTGATACTCATATGACAGATTTGAAGACAAGTGAGACAGAGGAAAGCAACACATAGCCTACCTAGCAAACTTGAGTAAATGGATAGAGGAAGTCAAAATTTATACAAAGGAAAGTAATTTGTTTGCAAGTAATGATCACCAATGTCTTGAATGGACGTGGTACATAGAAGAGTTGACCACCTGGTGATAGTGTTTTGATGTTGAGAATATACTTTTGCCATAACAGGTTTACTATTTTTAGTCAACCATTCTTTAGTTGTCTCATGAGATGCTCATAAATTTAAGCAGGTTTTCATCATTTATGGCTAAGAAAAGCTAAATATATCATGTGATATGTATTGTAAAATAATGGACATTGGCTTATATATTCTTTATGATTTGGTCTTTTTATTTTTGTTTTTTGGATGCAGTTATTGGACAATAAAAGGTATAAGTTTGAATTGAGGATGTTGCCTTTTCAGCTGTTATCTGGTATATGCAATTTTGGTTCTGTATGACCAACATTTGTACAAAGAGACCTGAAACATTTAATTTCTGTTTTGTTCAGAATAAGGAATTAAAGAGCCGAGTTAGAATCCTTCCTCTTTCAGTTATGTGTTAAATAGTAGGCATTTCACCTGAAAAAATTATTAAATGTTAATGTAATATCTACTCGCAATGAAATGATTCTTGTAATATAAAATGTGTTTCTGCTTTATATAACTTATAAAATGTTAAGCTGTTAAAAAAGAAAATGAACAAAATCAAATAAAAATTCTGTTTTATTATTTTTCAAACCATTTTATAACACTTTTCAGAAAAAGTTGGTTTTCAAGAGGAAATGTTTATTTTTCAATAAAAACTATTCATAGCAAAACTGATTATATAAGTGAAATTATATTTCAATAATACCATAGAAATAATGGAAGTAATCCCCAAATTATTTATATTTGTTGATTTGGACAATGTTGTTCAGAATGCCAACTGATTATGTCATGATTTTGTATAAAATGATTCCAATCCCAATATGGCTTGGAATTTGGTCTGCTGATATTGAAACTTTGCCCAGATGTCTTGTTTATTTGTGTGTGTTTGTATGCTGTGTCTTCTACTTGTCCTTAATGAGATTCACCTCTTCTGGAAAAGCATTTTATGAGATAAGAACTTCTCTAAAATGAACACTAAATTTTTCTCTTCATTTTTCTTTTTACTTTCATTTTTTTCCTTCTTGTCTCTTTTTCTGCCCAGAATTCAGATTCATGCTATTTGCTTTGGTGCCAAACAGGTGACATTTCTAATTGTTCTCCAGTAGGTGTCTATGTCTCTGATAAACTTTCAGATCAACTACTTGGAACTATCTGTATGTTCATGTTCTTGTAAAATCTGCATTTCCTACTATTGAGAAAGAAGTTTCAAAACAATAACTACTTTTTTGTTCGATTTTTATATAGGAAGATCTTAATCTTCCAAGTTGAAATAAAGATTTAAGTGACAAAGAAAAGTTATCGGCATTAATTCAGTATTTTCCCATTGGTGTAATAAGTTTAAGATGTAATTAATGTACCTCAGTTCCTATAGATAACTCTTGAAGAGAAGTAAAATGTTTAAACTTAGATTTACAAATATGCATTGGTAATTTTCATTAAGTAAATTAATGAAAAAAAAAAAAAAGATATCAAATTATGTTGCTATGTTTTTATTAGAATTTATACATATTTTCACAATATGTAAATGTATGTGTGACTATTTATAATACACACATTTAACACTAAAGATATTGCAAACTGAATATTGTAAGGACAATATTTTATGAGCCAATATGTAAACAGTAAGCAGTGAATTATTTTTAAGAATATAATGTCAGGATGTGTAGCTTTCATTCCATGGTGAATGTGTGCGTGTTTATTATATATATTATGGTTATCAATTCAGATGAGTTGTACAAAATAAACTGATGATTGTTGATTTATTATTCACTTAGATATTTAGACTACAGCATTAAATAACCTACAAAGGTAGATAAGCTGCTAAACAAAATCAACCAGTGTGTGTGTGTGTGTGTGTGTGTGTGTGTGTGTATATATATATATATATATATATATATATACACACACAACATACTGTATTTAGGCAGTAATCCTTTGTCTGAACATATTAAATAAAAGCTGTAAAGAAACTTGGCAAAATTATGTTTTGAGTGTGACTGTCTAACCCTACCAGAGAAGCAGTGGTCGGTCCAGGCCTTGATCCTATGGTCACAGCACCAGTTGTGAAGGCTTTCTGACCCTTCTGGCTGGTTGGTTTGGATGAAAACCCAGTCTACCACGGCCCCAGATATGACACCAATCCCTCTGGTTATCTTGGTCGCGGTCAATGCCTGGTTAGAGTCGATACTGGCTCTGCTTGCTTCCAACATTTGGTTACTGAAGTAACTACTTTGATCTCTAGTCCAACCTACCCGTGTTGTGATTTGATCTTATGCGGACGAAATCAATCAGGCATTGGGCCATAGTGCAAGCTGAATCTGAGACAAAAGTGGTACTGCACAAGTATATAAAAGAAAAGGGAAAAATAATGAACAACTCAAGAGGTTCAAATATGTTGATTAATAACAAATGTCTTTATAACAGTCTGCTGAATACAGGAATGCGTCTCTCTCCCAGCCCTCTTCTATGGATTCATGACACCTTTGCCTTTCTTAAGCTAGTCCTGGTATCTTAAGTCATATTTCAATAATCTGCTTTTCGCTATCTTCAGTTGGTGTTCATTAAATCTTGCTTTGGTGGTGTGAGTCTAAATCATTCTCTATTAATGTCTGCTTTAAGTGAAAAATTGAAATTGAAAGGCGTTAATCTTGTGGTCACCTTCTGCGAGGCAAAACTCGAACTGCTCTCTCCGACTCAATTCAATATTGTCTCTGGTCAGAATCCGGTGTGGGAGCCGGATGTGGTCTGGGTTATTTGATAATTCCAAATGCCCACCAAGGATTCTCTTTGTCATCGGACAGGAAAATTTATCACTTTCCATTTTTGGAAAATAAGCTACTTTCTGCTTCAGGGGGGTTCTCCCCCTTCTGTGAGAAGAGGTCAGAGGAGAATTATCTTCCTAAACTCTTCCTTTCTCATATTGGTACCTCATACTGATCCCTTCAGTGGGCATCAACAGGTTTCCCTTCCTTCTTATTCCTTCACCTTTGCCTATCACCTGTGCTACCACTCGGCCAATGATTTCTTTGCAGTGTGGGTGTGGCTAGACTAGCATTAGCTTACATTACTGCCCAAGGAGAAAATAAATCTTAAGAATTGCAGGTGACCTGTCATTAAAAATTTTTATCTTAGTTTGCCACCCAAAATCCACTTGCTCGAATTTCTCGAATTTTGGCTGGGTCATTAATTCTACTAATCAACTTCTAACTGGGTGGCCGTGTTCCACCTGAAAATCAAATTTCTTTGTCTCTCTATTGTCTGCTTTTTCCAGATGCCTACCCCTGGCGACAAAAAAAAAAAAAATCTATTGTTAACAGCTTTTGGACAAACATATCCATGATGGTATCAAGGCTTGGCTTTCACCGTTGTTTTCTTTTTCTGTATTTCAGCCCATATGACTGGCTGTAATTTTTATTATCACTGCACATGTGGTTAATACACCATTCTTTTACCTATTTCTGCATCTCTTGGTGTGTCATGACATTAATTAGTTCTAACAGAAAGTCTGTTTTTTTTACAATTGTCTATTTTCTGCGAAAAGGAAAAACATCCTCTTTTGCAAATGAAAACAAAAACTCTACCCAATTTTTCTTTTGGTTAAAAAAAAAAAAAAAAAATAAAGTTGCTCAGTATGTCTTTCAATCTAGCTGCTTCTCGTTTTATGTATTCCTGTTTTTAATTTCTATGATTAATTAATTAGCCAATTATCATAGCTAAATAGTGTCACAGAGTACCTTTGACTATTTTTGCTTCTTTTCAAGAAAAGAAGATAGAAAGTCAATAGCTCCTCTCTGTGTGTGTGTGTGTGTATGGAGGATGGTGTTGACTTGATCTGATCATCAATGTTGAGGTGTGAAACAATAGTCATCCATTCAATGTTGATTTCTATGTCCATATTGTCTGTATCTATAAGGAGACTTCTGTATATGTAGTAAATTTTAAACTACACACACACACACACACACCTATGAACTATTTGGTATTTCCACTACTATTATTAATGGTTAAAGAGTTGTTTTTTGTTTTTCTTAATGGCTAAATTTAATTTGTGATAAATTGTTTATATCAATATTGTCAAAACAGTTTTATTTTTAACATTTTTCTATTTTCTCTACATTTTTCATTATTTTTTTCACTTTTTCTTCCTTTGGTCGTTCATTGTCATTCACCAATTTATAGAAAGAAAATATTAAAAAACAAATGTACATTCACAAAAGATTTTTTCTAATATAAATATTATCTGATATGTAGGAAATGTACATTGCATTTAATATGCATTTGATGATTGGAAATCATTTTTGTGGGTAATTATACACAATATGTGCATTGTGGTGCAATGGATATTGGCTAAGAATGATAAATCAGAGGACCAAGTTTGTATTCCAGTTGAATTCGTTACATTCACTTATATGGAAATACCCTTGGGGAAGGTATTAATCCATATCATCTCCCTCCAGCCATGGGTTGAACAGCAGGACAGATTGGGTTCTATAGCCTTATTTGGTAACCAGTCTGCTGCAGAAAAAAAAATCACAACCTACTGTGGAAAAATCTTCTGCCTAATCAGTTATAGATCAAAAGAGATATTATGGCCTAAGTGTGTATCATGTATAGAATGATACACACTTAGGCAACTGGCTGATGCATAGTATGCAGTCAAAAGTAGTAGTTAGTGATTATATATATAAATTGCATCATATGGCATTTGAGAATGTATATTGTGTACTGTACATGTATTTTGTTTGTAAAAGGCCACATGTATGCAGATATCTTTGGAAATTTACAATTAAACGTGCTGGTTTCAATTCTGTATTGAGGGCTGGTAACCTGAACTGGTTATGTTTTTTGCAAAAGTGAGTAAAGTTTACCAAATGTTTCGCTGACATTTGTGCTATGTGTGCATGCTTATATCCTTCTGGAAGAGGCCATTTAAAATCATTGTAAAATGTCCACTATCTAGATAACTGTTCCTAATTCGAACTAACTTTTTGACCATTTAAAGTTCTTAAACAGTTTGAACAATGCCACTTCTGATTTTCAGCCTTTGATATAGCATATGGCTTCAAATTAGACTTATTTCTGATTCATTCCAGTTCAAAGCCTGATGGCCAGATGTAAATGCCACAAAATTAAAAATAAAATGATGGTTCTTTGCACAGGGGCGATGAGAACAAATTCATTAGAATAAAACAAAGAAGGCCGGAGTGTACAATGGCCAAAACATCATACAAGGACAATAGTCCGACTAATCTAAATACTGTAAATACTACCTCATCTCAGAAATATAGACAAATACTAGAATAAAATAAAATTTTAACTTTGGTGTCAATCATGAACATTGCCAAAAAAACATGTGTATCTACCCTGACTGCTTAAAAGATCTCGCTCATCAACCCTCAAGATAGTTCACAGCAGCCTCTTAGTCAACCAATCTGCTGCAAGCTTAAACACAAGTCCACTTCTTCTTCTTCTATGTCCCTTCAGGATGTAGGCGATCATGGTTCTCCACGTCTCCCTATCCCTTGTGGCTCTTAGTATGTTTGCTCCTGTTACTCCTAGCTACCCCTGTTCAGTCATCCACCTGATCAGGCCCTGCAAATATGTTATCTGCTGCCTTCCTCTGTCCCTCTTTCCTTCTATCTGGCCAGTCAGTATCAGGTTCTCCAAGCTCTCCTTCCTCATTGCATGTCCCAGGAACTTCAGTTGTTTCTTCCTGATGCTCAGTATTAATTACCTTTTTGTTGCCATTCTTTTCAACACCTCATCGTTGCTTGCATGCTCAGTCCACAATATCCGCAGCATCCTTCTGTAGAACCACATTTCCGCTGCTTCCAGTTTTGTTTTCATTTTCGATGATATCGTCCAGCATTCACTGCCGTATTGAAGAACTGACATCACATAGCAATCCAGCACTCTTTTCTTTGTTTCTAGTGAAAATTTCCTGTGTTAGTACTTTACTCAGCTTCTGGAACGCGTCCTTTGCCATACCAATTCACCTTTGAATTTCTGTGTCGCACTTTCCATCTCCTGTTAGAACACTTCCTAGGTATTTAAATTTTTGTACTTGCTTGATTCTGGTATCCCCCACCTGTACACAAGCAAATCTGCCATCTTCACTATCAGACTCCTTTGCTCACAAATGTCACCTCACTCACCTACAAGTGACATTCTACCTTGATCTAATGTAATGTCATTTGTAATACAGATAATTTTTTCTTTAAAATGTCTCCTTTTCTTTACACCTCACAGCTAATACATTGTTCTATTTTTTTTTATTTGTTACTCTTGCAATGATACACCGTATATAACAGCATAAAAAAGGAGAGTAAATAGAATGCACACATTTTATAATGTTTTTATGTCATAAATGAAGCTTACTACTGACAAATGAAACTTATTAAATTTGTCAGTCGTAAGTATTGATTACTCAGTTAAGATTAATTACTACTTTTTAATACTCAGCTGTTGTTTATATTCTCTCATTTGTTATATCATCAATTATGTTTTCGTTAATGTCTGTCTCTCATGTTGAAATCTACCCTCAATAAAGCTAGAATTTTATTATGATACTTAAAAATAAAATCTGCCTCAAGTCCTTTTGCAGGTTTCTTTCCTTTTCTCATATTTGCTCATGAAAACTTTATTCTTAAAAATGGAGAATTATTTTCATAAATATCACATAAAAATACTGGTTGGCATTTAAGTTTTTTTCCAATAAACTGTTCGATTTTATTAAAAAAAATTAGATCATAAAACTATAACAGGTTAAAAATCTGTTCAAAATGCAAGTCACCAAAAAGAATTTAGATATTTAGCCATTTTTATTTATCTCCCTTGTACACTTTGCAAACATTGGCAGCTATGTACTTGGTCTAACACTTTTCACTGATAATGGAATTATGTTCAATCAATTGCTATGTCTGCTGCTAAGAAATTTGGTTTACTGTTTCATGCTGGACAACTTTTCTTACCAGTGTCTGTCTTTACACTCTTATAAATCTACCATTCATCTGTGCATTGAATATTGCTGTCACATCTGAACTGGTGCTTCCATGTGTTTAGAGATTCTTGAGAGAATCCAAAGAATGTGCAATGTTATCAGTTCTGACCTGGCATTTCAGTTTCAGTTACTTTTCCATAGCTTCTCTGCACCTTTTTCATGGCCATTGTTCTGAGACTATTGAGAGACAAGAAACTTTTGCTAGAAACAAAGAAAAGGGTACTGGATTGTTATGTGATAGCTGTCCTCCTGTATGGCAGTGAATGCTGGAGAATTTCCTCAAAGATGAAGGAAAGATTCAAAGCAACAGAAATGTGATTCTACAGAAGGATGCTGAGGAAACCATAGACTGAACATGTGAACATTCTTTTGGAGAGAATGGAAGCTAAAAGGAAACTTATACTTAACATCAGGAAGAGATATCTGAAGTTTCTGGGACATGGAAGGAGGGCTTGGAGAATTTAATACTCCACAGGGTGGAGAGAGTGATAGAGAAACAGGTAAACAGCATGTGACATGATGGGCTTAAGCAAATGGATGGCTGATAGAAATGACAGGACAAGATATAACAACAAGGGATAGAAGTGGAGAGCCATGATTGCCTATGTCTTGAAGGGACATGGCACATAAAAGAAGATTAGGTTGGCAACTTGGTTTCACCATTTTATAGTTAAAGTTATGAGATGTAACTGTAAATTCTATGCTAATAATTTCTTCCGTTGCACTTTTTGCTTTTGGAATTTTTTTCTGAATTGTTTCTCTTTCCTGTCAACTACAATCTACAGAAATTTCAATGCAACTCCAATCATAATTTTCTGTCTTAATTTCTGTTCTTTTATTGTTCCCACTCTACTCAATAATGTTTTCTCAGTGTTTTAGTTGCTTTATTGCCTTGCTTAGGGTGAAATGATTAAAAAAAAAAAGATTAAACACTTTATATTTTGCACATTCTCTTAATGTTTTACTCGTTCATCGTAAAGAATACAATCAATTATGCCTGGAATTAACCTTATGAATAGAATTAACATACAAAAGAAATCAAAGATCTCTCTCTCTCTCATTTCAATAAATAATTTTAAGGATTTGTGAAGATGAAATTGCTTAGTCTATGATCCTGGAATTTCTAGGAATTAAGAAACGAAAATCTCGTTAGAAACAAAAAGTTTGTTTTACATGAGGATGCTGAGAATACTATGGATGCTATGTAATCAATGAGGAAGTCTGAAAGAAAATTGTAATGAAAAGAACACTTATACTCAAAATCAGATAGACAATTGAAATTTCTTGGACACATAATAAGGAAGCAGGACCTGGAAAACTTAACTCTCACAAGACAAAGGAGATAGGGAAAACTGAACCACCTACTGGATGAGCTGGATGATGGAACTTGGGACTGAAGACTTAGCAAAGGGAGAAATGCATCTATGAGTCACAAGGAAGTTGTGAAAAGCTTTGATCACCCACTTCCTGAAGTGGTGTGGCACATAGAAGAATATAATAATGAACATCTTTATTTGATTGTCAGAATTCATTTGATATAACAGCCATCATTCATTTTATTTTTATTAATTTAGGTAGATTTAAAAACTTTGGATTTTTTCTACAATGTCAAAGTTTATTATGCAAGTTAATTTTCTTACAATAAAATTGATATTAAAAAAAAATAAATATTGGTAATTTTTTTAGGGTATAATTATATTAGCAATATTGTGTAAGTTTATCTGTCCTGAATAAAATATATTGATAACTTGTTTTAAAAGAATCCTGTTTTATTGCAAATTCAAGACAATATAATCTTTATATATGAAAAAGATATAAGCCACATAAATATATTTAAGACAATTTCTACTATATCTTAATAAATGATTATTTTATTTTATGTTATTGAGTTCTATGACCTTCTATAATATTCATTGGTCTTTAATCTGTTGATTTCATTATCTACTGTTTCGACCAAGCTTTTCTTGCTTCTCAGAGATTTTTGCTTGAATATTATTTTATATTCTCATCTATTTTAATAATGGATAAAATAAATTAAACATTCAGCTGTGCATGGCCACTTTTTTGGAATAGGATACAAGGTTAAATTTAAACTAGAAGGGGAGCCTACATGAACTAAAGACAAAAAAATGCTCAAACCATTCAGCACTTTTCCTTCTGGACATACCTCAAGTAATGACCTTAGGTTCTCCAGAAGGAGAAGGTATTGTCTGGAAGAATGGCCTCTTGGGGCTCAAACAAATAATATTACTTCTAATCACTCCCACTGGTTCTGTAGGGCCGGGTATGTGGCAGCTAAGTAGACAAAGCAATAAACTGGACACAAGACATTTGATAGTCAACTTATCATGCTTAGAGGTGAATATTGTTAATTTGCATATAAGAATTTATGAATAAATTAAAATTAATTAAAAAATATTTTTTTTATCAATCCACCTCAAGTAATCCACTTATATAATACACAATAAGTTACTAGAAATGAAAGAAAATTAGAAGACTTTGAAAGATCCGGAAACCCAATCCTAAACAGGAAACAAGAGATAAACCTCTACTATTGTTCAAATGACTAGAGTGGCGTGTGAACTAGATGATAGGCTAACCTATCTACTCTTATAAAATGACATTTGTTGACATGACTGAATGAAATTTTTTGACAAAAAAAATGACAAAGCTGACAATTTAGTTTTAAGTTTTTAATATGGCTCTAATGAAAAAGTCCTGGTTTTGAGCCAAAGAGAAGAGTTTTGTCTGTGGTTTATAATTTTCTTTTTGTTTGTTTTTTACTTGTGAAACAGTATATCACAGATGTCTATGACATAAAGCCAACTATTATTGCTGTATTTATATAATTATCAACAATAAGTTTAAATAAGATATAACAAAAACAAATTCAGATAGAAATTAATCCCTGTTACACAAAATGCTGTAGGTCCTTATGTTGAAAAAGAAAAATGAACAAGTTCTTCAATATCCCAAATAAGCTCTAAAATTTGAGAGCTTTCATCAGATCTCTAAAGTACAAAAAGATTTGGAGTTCTTTGCCTTTTCATTTTTACTCAATTACCATTCAATTTTCCTGGGCAAGGCTTTGATCTTAATCATTCACTTGAATCTTTTATGGAAAGCACTACTGTTAAACTAAACAAAGCAATGGATTTTGAAGTAAGATGTTGTCATTGTCTAGCAGATAAACCTAGTGTGGTTGGTCTGTGATAAGGTGTTATATAGTCAAGGCATTCATTAAATCTGCATAAAAAGAATGTCTCTATGGTGAACTCAGCAGTCAGGAAATTACATGGCCATAAATCTAGAATATATTATTTAAGAAAAAAGGAAGGAAAAATGTAGATAATCAACATCTACATAATACAGATTTTTCAAACATTGATCGATAAATATAGACGCAAATTTAGCCAGGAAAGCTTAAAACTTGGGTGGGAGAAAAAACAGAAACAGGAAAACTTTTTTTTTTTTTTAAAGAGTAATTCATATATTCTATGTAAATTAAGATGTATATTTTTATGCATTTGTTTTTTATAAATGAAAAATTCAAAAGAAAAAGTTTAAGGCAATTATATGCATAATATAACAAGGATTTTTTTTAATTGCTTTGAACTGATACCCACCCTACTTTTTTGCCAATAGAGAAAAAAATATACATATGAGATTTGAGAAATTAATATTTAGTGCCATTTCTAATAAGTACACAATACTGTTCTTTTATTTAAAGTTGTAAAAATAACTTTATATAGGTTTAAAGAAAGAAAACAAACTTTCATATCATTTGTATTCCTATCTGTTTCAGCAAAGATTTACGCTATAATTTTCTGGTTTTAACATTGTCTTTTTAATTGATTTTTGTAACTTATTTCCGTTGCTTCTGCATCATAATGTAGATTTTATTTTGTAAAAATCAAAAAACAAAAGTGCAGTATTTCAAAGCACTATCATATTATTATAATTACAATCTTGTATTTCTTGAGACTCTGGCTATTATCAGCAATCAGGTGAAACCAGAATTTGGTTATATTCTGATTCATTTGTAACAAGGGATGAAAAATATTTTGAATAAAGAAAATATTTATTATATTTATCATTTTTCGGAATAATGTGTCAACACTTTCTTATAAAATAATAACGTATTGATTGATATTAGTCTTTTTGAACACTTGATAGTGTTCAGTAACCTTTCTGAAGTTTAAAGAAAATTTTTTGTTGGAATGTGTATTGTCTGTACACTGTTTTGCATTCTTTTTCTTTATGTGTTGTATATCTTCAGTGAGTACGTGATCATGGACTTCCACTTGTCCTTGTCTCTTGTCACTCTCAGTTACTTGTCCTCTTGGTATCCCTCCCAGAGCCTGCCCTGCCATCCACTTGCTCAAGCCCATCAAGTATGTCTTGCACTGTCTTCCCCTTTCTCTCTTCCTCCCATTCTTCCTGTGAGTATCAGATTTTCTAAACCTCCATCCTTATTATGTCTCCCAGAAACTTCTGTTGTCTCTTCCTGATGCTAAGTATGTTTGCTTTTCTTTAGCGTCCTCTTCAACACCTTGTGTTGCTCACATGTTCGATCCATAATATCCTCAGCATCCTTCTGTAGAACCACATTTATGCTGCTTAGAGTCTTTCCTTCATCCTTGAAGAGATTGTCCAGCATTTGCTGCTATATAGGAGGGCAGTATAACGTAATGGTCCAGTACTCTTTTCTGTGTTTCCAACAAAATCTTCTTGTCTCTCAATACTCTTAGCTTTTGAAATACATCCTTGGCCATGCCAGTACACCTTCAGATCTCAGTGTTGCACTTACCATCCTCTATCAGAACACTTCCTAGGTATTTAAATTTCTGCACCTGTTCGGTTTTAGTATCTCCAACCTACTGGTTTTAAAATCATATTTTGAATTACTCTCTGTCAGTCAGTCAGTTAAGTGCCATATGTGATACACACTTGGGCAATCATGTCTCAAAGGAGACAAGACTGACTAGGCAGAAGGTTATACCACAGTAAGTTGCCATTACTTTCTGTGGGTTGCTAGCCAAGGCTATAGAACCCAGTCTGTCCTGTTATTTAACCCATAACTGAAGGAAAGATAGATTAATGCCTTTCTCAAGGGTATTTGTGTGTAAGTGAATGCAGAGAATTCAACTGGAATTCAAACTCGGCTCCCTGATTTCTCATTCTGAGTTGTTATTCACTGCACTACAAACATCATCATCTACATTAAGTAGAGAATAATAATTGCTTCCTTTTTGAAAAAGTTTGTCAAATGTTTTTTCTTTGGGAAATTTTTCAGATTCAAATTTGGTTTCTTGAGTGAAGAAAATAATTTCTAAAAATTAATGTGGATAAAGCCATCTCTGCGTGTTATTTTTTTTTTTTTTTAATTAGTTTAATGCTACTTGTCTGGAAACATGAATTGTGAAAGATGTAAAAACTGGAAACATTTTTAGCTTGGGTTTCATGTTGTCAGTCATTCTAATAATAAAAAAAAAAGGATAGTTTTTTTTAATTAAAGGAAGGAGTCAGATTTTGTAATGCAAATCAATTTTGCAATAAAACTTGTTTTAATCAAACAAGCTTGTAAAATTCTCAAGATATTCATGATCAGTTTGTCGTGTAAATTTCAGCTTATAATATCTAGCTTAATATAGTTTTCACTTTTTATATATACCTCTTTTATAGAGTGCAAAAAAAAAAAAGATTTTATCATTTGACGACATTTTGGAAAGTGGGTTGGATAGAGCACTTCCTCTAATGAATTAATATCTGTAGAGGCATGGAGTGTCATTCTATTAATTTTGTGTTTAGAAACTTTTTTTTTTCCAAGCTGGGCAATATTCACCTTTGCCAAACAATGCATAGTTTGGTATGAATTTAACTTGCTTGGTTATGCCCTGTACCATTTAAGAAACATTTATCTTGATGCTAACTTCAGCTTTGAAAAATCCTTTAATTTTTACAGCCTATAAGAACTAGCCCCATATATCACTTCAATTCCACCCCCACATGCCTGGTTGTCTTCTAAGTTGTTAAGTGACTGTCTATATGAAGGACCCAACTGCTAGCCCAACCATCATGTCTATCATCATGTAGTTGTGGCAGAGAAAGTCAAGCATAGTAATTTAATCACTAAAAATGATTGCTACTACTTTGCTCAACTTACATGTTTCCCTTTGTGTTGTTTACTTAAAGGCGCTGTTTTTATTGATTTCATGTCTTTAGCCAACGTTGTTAATATTTTCTATCTTTTTTTTATTCATATTCACGGCACTAGCTTCTATAAAATCTTATCTTGATGGTCAATCTTGCTTATTACCTACCTTTTCAATTTTTTTTCTCAAATCTCTTTTTGTGACATTCTTTAAAGCCAGATCTTTTTTTACTATCTTGCCAATGTTTCCAGTTTCCTTTTAAATTATTCCTTGTTCTCTGCCAAACATCTCAGTAATTTCTGAAGTCAATTTCCCCTCACTCAATAACTTTGCTGTTTCTGGTTTCTCTTTTGAGGTTGTATCTTATTTAAAGATTGTCAAGGATCATATCTGTAATTAAATAATAAATAGATGGTTAAGACCTGCCATTCCACACACACACACACTGTAGTGAACCACCCTTATTCTTTTTGTATGTTGTTCATGAGCTGTGAATTCCACTCAAA
The DNA here is from genome assembly GCA_037127315.1 of Ascarosepion bandense. NCBI lineage: Eukaryota > Metazoa > Mollusca > Cephalopoda > Sepiida > Sepiidae > Ascarosepion > Ascarosepion bandense. The sequence continues at coordinate 862,892 of JBBBDQ010000235.1, read as the reverse complement.
CAGCTTCTTCACACAAATTGCTACATTGCGGAACCAACATCTAAGACAATGCTTCTCCAACCACTATGAGGTTATGTCACGTTGAAACACCAATTCTCATACAATCACTGAAATTAAGAAATATTGATTCCAGTCAGTTCATAGATGGGTGACTGTTTTGTAATACCAAGTTCTTTAAGCTTGGATGTTCAGGTGGTGTCATGGATAATGGCTCAGAATTATTAACTAGAGAGCCAAATTATAATTCCTATTGGGTTCATTATATTCAATTATGTGCTAATACCTCTAGGAAAGTTATGAATTCATCTTTTACCCCTAAGTATGGGGTTAATTATTAAGACTTGTTTGACTAAAACCATTATCATTTTTAAAAAAATTCTTACAATCTAAAAATATTTTATGGCTTTCAATAACGTGAAAACAGTTGATAAGCCTTAGAAAATGAATGAATGAATCAATCAAGCCCAATCACTACAATCTTTTCAAATAAAGGGTCAACTTATCCTCATAAATTGTACTTCTTATTCTCTAAACTTCTACCTTGAGTGGCTCTTGGGTCTTGTACAAGGTGAACATTACTGTTAAAAAAATATCAATAATTGGTGAAGTTTTTTGTTTTTTTTTTCTTTTTTAAACAAATGTTATTAGGTAAAATTTACATTGTATGTTTATCAAATAAGCACAAGTATATCGTAAACATTTTATCAACATCAGTTGGTTATTTTCAATATTATTGTGAAAACATTCACTTTAATAATGAAATCTGATCATGAATGGAAAGAGAATAAAGAAAGTGTGGATTATGGAAATAATGAGAGAGTAGTTGAAGAAAGATAAACAAAGGAAAATGCTTAAAGGTGAAAAATTAAAAAAAAATGAACTAATAAACAAAAAAAAGCAAATACATAAAAAAGTTAATTAGCTAAAAGTTATTGTGAAGGTTGAAGAATAAAAAAACAAAAGAAATTAATGGTGCAGAAGTGAAGGAAAAGAAAGAAAGCAAATGAAAAAGATGGTGTAAAGAGATGGTTGGGGAGGGAGGGTGAAAGAGAAATAAAAAAGAAACATAATTTAGTTATGACATAATGGGTGACAACAATTGGAAACCAAACGAAATCTCCAAAGTATCAATTATATCTTCTTATTGGATACCGGATGAGTCGATAATTTAATTTTTGTGTATTTTCTTCTAATTATCATTGTTAAATCAACAAGTAAATAATGAACATACATTCAATCACAGTATGTTATTAGACAACGCTTTTGGGTGGGGTAGAATAAGTTGCTATTTATATATCCAGAGACAGCAGGGTAAGGAGAAATAAGGGGAAAAATGCAAAGAAGAAAGAGGTGTGCTTGTCTAGCGGTATTGCTTTGTAGTCCAGTAAAGTAAGGATGCTTTTTTCTTTTTTCTCCCAGGGTCAAGGTGTGTGGGGTAATAAGTGAACTGGGATAATTAAGGAGATAACAGGAAAAAAACAGGAATGCAACTATCACTTGATCTTTTTTGCCAGTTTTCTCTTCCTTCCACCCCAAATTATTTGTCCCTCACTATTTTTTTTTCTTTCATCAAAGTTTGTGCAACCGTTTGTTACCCTATGCATTTTTAAAGGTGACAGGTGTTGTAGCTTGTTTGTTTAAGCAAGAGTACTAAAAGAAAAATATAAATTTAAAAAAAAAAAACTGAAGTTATGTTACTGAATATGTGATAGATACCGTGTGGCATATGCATACTCAAATTGATTTATAATCAGTTGAAAGAAATTAAGTTAAGATTCTATACAGTTAAATAAGCCCAGTGGGGAACATTTGTAAAGTCCTGAATTTATATTCTCCTTCTATGTGCTGTTGAATTCACTTTGTTTTACAATCATGAATCTCCACAATTTCTTGTCATTTGTAGCTCTTAGTAAATTTTTTTTATATCTTACTTTTCCTAAAACTTCTTCTGCCATCCATTTACTCAAGCTTGATAAGTAAGTCATTGGTTGTTTCCCTCTGTCCCACTTAACTTCAATCTGTCCTCAAATTTTCCAAGCACTCTTTCCTGATTATGCTTCCTAGAAATTTCAACTATCTCTTGCTGATATTATGTATAACTGTCCTTTTTGTTTCCATTTGTTCTAAAACTTTGTTGTTGTTCACATGTTTGATCTGTGGTATTCTCAGCATCCTTCTGTAGAACCATATATTTGTTGCTTCAAGTTTTTACTTCATCTGTAAGGAGATTGTCCAGCATTCACTGCCATATAAGGGGACTGATATATAATATCAGTTCAGTACTCTTCTCTTTGTTTCTAACAAACTTTTTCCTGTTTCTTAATACCTTCTGAAGGGCAAATTTTACTAACCTAATGTACCATTGGATATCATTGTCACACTTTCCACCCTCTGTTAAAACACTTCTCAGATCTTTAAATTGTTGTACTTGTTTGAGTTTGGCATTTCAAATTTATAATTTGCATGTTTTGTTGTTCCACGGAATCTCCAACAACAAAGATGAGAATAATAAAATAAACATCTCAATATATTTTTATTGTGATCCGTTTCTTCATTTTCCTGTAGAAATGAAATCCTCAGAAAATGAAAGTTTTCTAAAGATTTTTAAAAATATTTACTTTGTCAACATCAAACAAGTACAGAAGTTTAAATTTTTGAGAAGTGCATTAAAATTCTGAGAAGTGTATAGAAAATGCAACATTGAAATCTAAATACACATTGGTTTAGTGAATGATGCATCTCAAAAGCCAAACAAAGTACTAAGAAGCAGGAAAATCTTATTAGAAGCAAATAAAGAGAGCTGAACTGTTATGTAATATCAATCCTCTTGTATGGCAGTGAATACTGAACAATGTCTCCATAGATGATGAAAACTGAAGGCAACAGAAATGTAGTTCTACAGAAGGATACTGAAAATTTTATGGACAGTGAGTAAGCAGTGTGGAAGTCTGAACGAAAATAGTAACATAAAGAATGCTTACGCTCAAAATCAGAAAGAGAATTGAAATTCTTATCACCATGAGGAGGAAGGGCTCAAAGAACTTAACCCTTACTGGGCAGAACAGGGGCAAGAGATAGAAAAAGCAGCAGGCCACTTACCTAGCGTGAATTCATGGCAGAATTGGTGTGGGTAGCTTGACAAAGATAAATGCTGCTAATGGTTACAAGGGATAGAAGATGTGGAGAGCCATGATCATCCACATCCTGAAGAGGAGTTTTCATTTCATCTTAGGTTGTAAGAATTTTTGTTTTTGATAAATTTGAAGTGATTAGTTTTTTTGTTTTCATTATTGCGATTATGAAAATAAAAATAAAAATGGGCAGTGGGAGTGCAAATTTCTGAACAAGATTCTGAACATCACATGGAAAAAAGAAACTGGTTTTATCTTCCTGTAGCTAACAAAAACAGACAAGGTAGATAGGTCAGCTTACCAGCCAGGCCTGGGTCCTTGTGAAAAGGATGTGAAATAATTTTAGTACATGAAACTCTCTTGCACAAGGAGTTTGTTACCAACCAAAACACCTGGCTAAGTAGTAGATAGGCACTAAAATAGGGTTCACTGTTCCTTTTTCTTGTCTTGTAAAGTTACCATGGTGCCACTTTGTTTTTTTTTTTGTTTTTTTCTGCCCCCTATTCTTTTTTTATTACCCTAACTTCTAACCTTCATGTTTTGACTCACCCAAAAGTGAGAGGTAGGTTTAGAGGATGGAGGTGCATAGAACACAGCAGTCATCTTCTTGCCTCAACATGCCGCCTTTCTGCCTCATTTCTTGTCCTATAACATTTTTTTTTATTTGGTTTACCTGTTGTCTGAAGTGTTAAAGAAATGCACCCAGCATGTACAACACAGCTAATCCTGCCCACCTCCATGTACAACTGAACACACACACACACACACACACACACATAATTTCCATATACCATTGCATATGTAAAACTAGCATCTTACATATATGGTTGTACTTTAATGTATTTATTTTATTTTTGTGTATGGTAATAAGTAGATAAGTGATTTCAGAGAATACACATTTGACTAATTAACAGTATAAGCAGAGAAGCCAATTTTAGTTACTTATTAATACTTATTTCATATCATTTATATATATATATATATATATATATATATATATATATATGAAATGAATTGTTTGAACATTATTATTTTTTTTATTGATAATTTCCGTAACATGTTTTTTTATATATATATATATATATATATATATATATATATATATAGGAGTGCTTACAAGTTCTCAGCTTGATTCACTTCCTAAAGTCTGACCAAATTCTTTTATTTACATTATTTATATTCAGGCTATTGTCCTCATATTTGTTCTCCCAATGTTTCATTCGTTGTGCCCTTCATCAGGTGTATATTGGTTTGGGTAACCTTGAGGGAATTCTGAATTGAATCATTTATTTAATCTATGGATATAGACTGTTCTCATTCCACTGCCCATGTCTAGGGCTATCGTTTAGTTCTTATTTTTAGTACTGCTCAGTTATTGCTCACCTGTTCCCACAGAGTTGAAGTAGACACTACCCTGGGATGAGCAGTATATAACTGGCAGATCTTTACATTTTTTTATTTTTATTTTAAGAATCCTATCTCTGCGAATATCATGGATTGAGCATGTGAGCAATGATGAGGTTTTGGAAAGGATGGAAACGAAAAGGAAATAGCATCAGGAAGAGACAGTTAATGTTCCTGGGACATGCAATGAGGATGGAAGGCTTGGAGAACCTGATACTAACAGGCCAGATAGAGGGGGAAAAGAGACAGTAGAAATCTATGGATAACATATTTGAAGGATCTGATCAGGTGGATGAATGAATGAGGGTTGCATGGTGTAACAGGAGAAAACATACTAAGAGCCACCAGGGATAGGGAGATGTGGAAAGGACAGGGCACATAGATCTTTGTGAAAAAATTTTCAACATACCCCACCTTCCTTCACATGAAACTTTTTATGCCTATTTTGATAAAACTATGATCAGATTACTTTGTTAGGAGAGATATCTTTTGTAATATATCTAGAGGAAGAAAAATGATAGTGTATTTAGACTTACTTTAATGCATATGCTGAATAGTTTTTTTTCTTTCTTTTTTTATTATTTTATTAAGCTCTGAGTACAAATTATGTGTTTGTTTTGCAGTGCATGGGTGGACACTAAAAATATTTTTAGCATCACCCATTTCCAAAAATCAAATGAAATTTTATATATATATATATATATATATATATAAATATATATATATACACACACACACATTATTTTTAATGGATAGTCATATTTGAGTAGACAACTCATTTTTAAATAATGTATAATGAAAGCAAAAAGGGCACAATATCAAGAAGAGGTAGTTGAAAATCCTAGGGAACATTATGAGGAAAGAAGGCTTAGAAAATAGGATACACACAGGACAGATTGACGGCAAGAAGGACAAAGGTAAAGAGTGCATTACCTATCTAGTAAGCTTGAATGGATGACAGAACAAAGTTTAGGAGATATAAGAAAAGGTATTTATTAAGAACTGCAAAGGACAAGAAATTGTAGAGAGCTATGGTTAGTATTATTACATCTAACAAACTGCACACTCAAGAAAACTTAAAAACAAAACAAAATGTCTCTTCTGGCAGGGATTGAACCATCCTACTTTTGTAGGAGAAACAACTGTCTGATCCAGTGTGCTTCAGACTGCTCAGCCATAGAGATATAAGCATTGAGTATATATTTATGGATTGGTGTGCATGTCTAACTACACACACACACACACATCAACAAGGTTATATTTATGGGCAGTTAGTTAAGAAGGAAAATCATTATCACTAATCTTTTCCTTTTACTTATTTATTTTTTAATATGTTGGTTAATAAGATTTATTGTTTATTTTCTAAGGATAAAAGTAAATAAAAATATTCCTTCCGCTTTCTGTTCTTCCTAGTTTCTTAAAATAGCTTCTTTATTATTATTATTATTATTTTCTTTCTGATAGTATTTCTCTGTATCTCCTCTCTTTATAGTTTTCCATGTGTATCTCCCACTCACTACTCACAATATCAGAAACTTATTTTTCTTTCATCGGTCTGCATTCCCTCTCCTATATCTATTTCTTTTCTCTCTCTCTCTTTTTCACTACTCATTACACAGTTTCTTTTTTTTTTTCCTATCATTCTTTTTCATTTCTACCCTTTCATATTTTGTCTCTTTCCTTCTCTATATAACTCTGTATTTTCTTTTCTTTTTCTCACTCTTTCTTTATCTCTTTTCCTTCTCCATATAACTTTGTGTACTTCCTTTCCTCTCTTAACTTCCTGATTATTTGTTTTTATCCTTTTTTAATGCAGGAAAAAAAAAAACTTTAAATTCATATCTTACTCTCTAAGCAACCCCACTTTTATTCACTCAATATTCCTGCTGGTCCCCAGGTAGTTCCACTACTTAAGTCATATAGCTATACCAGCTGTGAGGTAGTGAGCATACATAAATACCCCACCAATTCTTACCAACCTAATATAGATAGTTAAACTTTGTGATGAAAAAGGTTATGAAGGAGGAGGAGGAGGAGGTAACTGCTACCATTACTACTGCTGCTGCTTTTGCTATTGGTAGTTTTACTATTGGTTAATCTTTCTATCCTCATCATTAGTGCTGTGTAGGCAAGGTTATTAAGCAGAAATAGTTTTTTTTTGTTTTTTTTTATTCCTCGATCAATTCAGAAAGTGCTGATAAACAGGCCTTTTGGCTGGACATCTTCCACATTTCCCTCCACAATTCAGTATAGTCTTAACAAAACACCAACTGCTGCTTTCTTTCACGACTGCATCTATTACCTGTGCCTTATGGAAATACAGCCCAAAAGCAGAGGGAGAAAAAGGAGAAGCAAGTGAACTAACAGTGAATGTTTGGTCTGAGCAATGACCCTTTTCCGTTGTAAGTTTTTCTTTGGTTGTCATTACTGCTGCCCAATTTCTGCTTTATTGCTGCTTCCACATCTCAATTGTGGAAACAAATCTTCAGTTGTATCAAACTGCTCCCCTGAGACAAAAAACCATGCCAGTTGGTCAAGTGAGCAACCTGAAAACTGCCCAAATCACTGTCAACCTCCCGGGAAAAATACCCTGGGAGGAACATTCGGATAAGAATTTGGACTCAGGTTCTGAGAATGACTACACTGCACTCTCTTGCTTATATATACCTGCAGAATATTTGGATGGCAAGGGCCAAATTGCTTTGACTCCCATGAGTGAAGATGGTCTGCTTTATTTTGAGGACAACGAACAGGACTTGCACGTTTCGACTTTTTCATTTTGTATGTCTCCTGCCAAATCACCAACACCTTCTTCCTATTCAACTTGTTCATCTGACTCTTTCACTTCGTCGGCCTATTCTTCTTGCTCATCCTTGTCGGACTATTCATCTCGCAGTGCAATTTGCAACAACTTTCGATGCTGGGTCACTGGTTCACCCAAGAAGAATCGAGAGAGCCAAGACGAGATCAGTGAAGATGAAGCCAACAGTTCCCTGATGGAAGAAACTCCGCAGCTCATTCTCTCTTCCCATTGTGAAGTTAAGCCCAAGTTATATCGCTCAGAGTTCAATGTATGTATTATATATACTGCACAGACCTAGCATTTGTTTATATTTTTCTTTATTTCTAAATTTTCAGTTTACAAACCCACTTTTTTGTATATAGTCTTCCTGTTTTATTTTGTTTATTTTTTTTTTTTTTTTTTTTAGCCCAGATTTGATGCTCTTCAAAAAATTTGTTTATATGTGAATTCCTTTAAAGTTTTTTTTTTTTATAATGGTTTTCTGAATTCTGAACTGGATTTTTTTTTTTTCTTGTTGATAAAAACTCCAAAAGTGAATTTTGCATTTGTTGATTGCATTTCTTCACAAACACCTGGTTAAAACTGGTGAAGATTTTTTAAATAGTAGACTTACCCCCATGTTAATTATTGTTTGCTCAATATTTGTGTTTGTTTCACTCAAGTTTGTGATGGTCCTCTGAAAAACATTCTAAATTATTGATATCTTGTTCTTCATTTTTATATATTTGTGTTAATAGTTCAATATAATGGTAAACTAATATTGCAATGATTTTTATATATAGAATTTGGTAGTTTGCTAATATTAACATTCACAGTAGTAGTATATAAAAATTAACATTTCCATGTGTATGTATTTGTCTTTCATAGGGGCTAAATGATTTTGTGTGTGTGTGTGTGTATACCCATGCCATAGTGTATGATTGTTATATATAATCATTAATTTTGTAGCTGACGGATGAAATAAAGCATTTATTTTATGACATAATCTTCTTTGCCACTGCACTCAATTCAGTTATGACTATTAATCCCATATTGAATATTATACATTGAACACTTCAGACCAGTATTTAGCTTATATGAATGCAACAGACTGAGATTATATCCATCTTTGTGTAAGTGTAATGATTAATAACGTGTGGACTGAATTTTTTTTTTGCCCAGATCACATCCAACAATTGACTAAATGACCAAGAACCGTATTTTTTAAAATTTTCTTTTTCTTTTATTTACTTATTTTTTATTAATCTTCTTGGTTAGGCTGAGACCTTTTCAGTGCACGCACAATATAAGCACTTTCTTCACAGTCTACCGACATTCGCCATGGTCTGTCAAATGTAGGGAATAATAGGCCCTACCCTATTACAAACATTTTTGTAAAGAAGTTAAAAGAAGAGCTGTCTTTCACCTGATTTCCTTACCAAAAATAAAGAAGGCATACTGTCAACTCTATTATTTTACCCATAGCTGGGTGATGTATTCATGACTTTCCAAGGCCAATAGTGTAAAGTTAATACAACCTTTGAATTCTGTTTCCCTCACACACAATCTACACATTTGTGTGTTATTTATATATATATGCACATGCACAGCCTTTGAGATTTGAAAAAGATTTCCCTCAACTGGTGGTTGAAAGCCGAGGGAAAATTTATTCGCCCGACTCCATTTTCTTAATAGTCACCTTATGTAAACATTGTGTGAATCGTTGACGGAAAACAAAAAAAAATTTTAATTAAAATTTCAAACGTGTTAGAAAGGATTTTAAAAATTTAAACAAAATTTGATCTTTCCTCTTAATAATAGCATAAATATTCTGATGATAAAACTTTCTGTTTTTATTAAGTTTGATCTCTTTTAACATCATGATATGCTGTTTTTGTTTTTTTGTTTTTTTTGCAATTGAGTGGAGGGACCTGAATTCGTAGTTTCCTTTTTCTGTTTGACTACAACCTCCATCTTATAGATGATAAAAAAATAACAAATCTGATTTTCTCAACTATTTTCTATAAAAAAATATTACTTGTAGAAGTTGTTTTTCAGTGCATGGTTGAAAGAAGTATGCACATTATTTTTTTCCCGTCTTTCAAATGTTTTTTTTTTTTTAAACTTTTCGTAAGTGGGGAGGAAATGTAGATTTGAGTCAAGGATAATATTTTTACAAATGAGTTTCTAAAAATCAGTGAGCGTGTTTAATCTGGGCGACAGAGACATATGATAAAAGCCCAATGAGTTCAATAATGTCATTGTAGGTTATTTTAAGTAACTTGTGAATCTCCAGTGGTATACTTTTGGGTAAAGTAAAAGATTTCCTTTTTATATTTGAATGGACATGTTTCATTGCGAGATTTTTAATCGACCGCAGGCAAATAAAGCACTGAACTTTAATCGGTGAATTAAGTTTTTAATTGACTGAGTTGATCGGGCGAGTGAAATCTCAAATGCTGTGTGTGTGTGTGTGTGTGTGTGTGTATATATATATATATATATATATATATATATATATACACACACACTTTATTCAAAACTTCTTTTAACAGAACACACAAAATGTCTATTGAGCCTTTTAGTGAGTTTCTTCTGATTACTTTATTTCTGGTAGAAGCATGTAAAGAAATTTGTCAAAAATATTAAGACCTGAGTACTTTCAATAACAAACACACACTATCACTTTATTATGCAAATCAATATTTTCACAAAATTTTTATTCATCAACTGATGTTAGTAAAATTTACAGTCCCTTTTGTATGAGCGATAAATTAAGAATTTGTCTGTATTGTCTGTCCTTAGCAATATCACATATAACCAGATAAAGTGACTTGCATAATAAAATCTCAAAACATGTAGTTTTAAATACCTGTATAGGATTTAATATTTTGATCTTTTGTTCTTATCATTTGGGATTTTGTTTAGCATATTCTTAAAGTTTCATTTAACTTCGTAACAGCTTGATGATTATTACTTAATAATTATTGTTTGTGTACAAGGTGTAAAATATAAACAAGAATATAAAAACAAAAGATGAGTTAAGAAAAGAATAAAGAAGCAAAACAAAAAAATCTCTTAAATGCAAACTATAGCTTTGACACAAATGTCATGAACCTATGAGTATGTGCAGCAACTTTATAAGTTGACTATAAGCATAAAAAATTTTCATATCAATCCATTTACGCTCTCTGATCCTAACAATCTGAGGAAGTGGTGCGACTTTTTTTTTTCGAGTAGGAGTTAGACAAAACGAACTTTCACTGATAAAACACTTTTTCTCCACATTGTCATCACTATTGGTTATGCATTTTCACCAGTGATGCATGCCACACTTAGAACATGGCTTGTTGAATATATTTTTCTTGTCACAGATGAAGTGCATTACCCAATGCTTAACTGTATTTTCATCTACATTGATAAATGTCAATGGGTGAAATTTTTTCCATGCAGAAAAATTGTATCAAACTGTATCTCTGCTTTAAATTCATTTTCATGTCAGATGTCATTTTGTCAGATTGCCACTCAGTCTTTTTGCCTGATTTCAAAGAGTAGCTATGGGTTAATGATAGGAAGGTTTCACTGCTGATGAAATTAGCCTTTACGATAAAGATAGGAAGCATCTCACATATATAATGTATGTTTGAGAATATTTTTGTTATAATATGATTGCCCTTAAACATTTTTTAATCCCCCCACCCTTATTCTGAAACATTAAAAATTTTTAGTGTAGTGTTCTTCATGATAGACTTTTTCTCTCTTGGGAAAGAACTTATAAACTCCCCAACCTGACTTCTCTTTTCTCTTGAGTTATCTAAACTTTTCAAATCGCAAATGAAAACATAGGTTTTTGATTTGGTAGAGATTAAAAAAAAAGAAAAAAAGTTTTATTTATATTTTCTTCATTTTCGCATCAAGCATAATGTTTATTTTTTTCGTAAGTGTCTTTGTAAAATGACAGGAAGCTAAAAATGTGATAGTTGTTGGTAATGGTTCTGTAGTTCCTACTATTTATAAACCTAACATGACATATTTATAAACATTTAGCCAAACATTTCCATTAGCTCTTGTTTAAGTTATCCATTTTATAATCTTTTTTTTTATAGAAAGAATTCATTATTTGTGGAGCTTTGTACTTCATCTATTTATGTATCTTTCTTTCTTACTGCTTTATTCTGTTGTGATTGGAATGCATCTGTCAATAAAACATTAATATGCAAGTAAAAATTAGGTAAAATCACTATAACATTGTACATACATACATACATACACACACATTTCTCTCAAAGTAGGTTGAAATGTTAATGCCATATAATGTATAGATACTATAAATATTTAATGAATGATACGTCACCCGCTTCAAATTAAACCAAGTAACAGAAGCCCAAATTTAGCTCTGATTCCGACTCACTTTTGTAATTAATCACTTCTCTGTTTTGCCTTGTTAACATTTAATCTGTATAGTTTTCCTCACTCTCCCTTCCTGCTTGAGTTTTCTTCTAATACTGAAATAAAATCAGCATTTTTATTTATTTATTTTTTGCCAGCCCCTTTTTGTTTCTTTTGAGATTTTATGTTCTGGGAATGGGAGATGCTCCTGAATGCTGCACACTCTGATGATGATGGGTGCATCTGTGATATATGCAGTTACACTGCTGCAGATTTCTCTTGTTGGTGTCAAAGCTGAATTTGTGCAGTTCTTGGGCAAGTTTGGGGCAAATATGTCAAAGGAAACGGGAAGTAGAATGATGAGAAACAATTTTAAATAGGTTAGATTTTAATGTATTTTGATATAGATTGGAGAACTGATAGAAAAAATTAGGAAAGATGAGAAATGGAAATAAAGAGATAATCTTTGAAATTTGCAAAATATTCAAATTTTTGATTACTTAAATGAAAGAAAATAAAAGAACAAGAACTAAAATAATTCTTTCTTATGAATATTGGATGTGTTCTACTGTAAAAATAGTTGCTTGTCATGCTATTGTTAATGATGTTCTTTTAACATTTCAAAATATATTAATTTTTGGAAAATTTGTTTAGAATTTTAATGAATGCCTTCCACTCATTTTGAGTCAAATTGATTGCTCTTATTTGAGTTTTAATTCATTTTCTAAGTGTCATGTCTCCACAATTTCCTGTCCTTTGTAGCTCTTTGTAAAGATTGTTATCCCTCCTAACCCCTGTTCTACCATCTACACAAGCTTGTTTGTTAGATTATGCACTTTTTTCTTTGTCTCTCTCTTGCCTTCAATGTACTGTTACTATCAAAGTTTCCAAACCTTCTTTCCTCATGTGCCATAGAAATTTCAGTTATCTCTTTCTGATACAAGTGTTCTTTTTGTTTCAATTTTCTCTAAACTTTGTTGTTCGCATATTCAGTCGATGGTATTCTCAGCTTCTTTTTGTAGAACCATATTTCAGTTGCCTAAGGTCCTTTCATCTATGAGGAGATTATCCAGCATTTACTGCCATATAGGAGAAATGATATTACATAATAGTTCAGTACTCTTTTTTTGTTTCTAACAAAAATTTTCATAATGCTTTTAGCTTTTAGAAGGCATCTTTTGCTATCCTAGAGTGTCTTTAAATTTTGGTTGGAAAGTGTTTTAACAAAAGACAGTTTTAATTAGCTAACTTTTGCTAAGTAGGAGCATATAACACACTAATACACACACACACACACACACATTTTTATTGTCTCTTTCGTTTTCAATTGTATTTGTATCTAATGATCCTTGAACATCCCTTATTTGACCCATTTACTATTTAGGGAATAGATGAGACATTGGAAAGTTAATTGAATTCTCTTTATTTAGACTTGCTTTATGAGTTCAGCCTAAGCATGGAGAGAAAAATTAATAAATTAATATAAGACATGAAGTTAGTCTAAAATCTTGAACTTGTTGAATAGCCTTCATGTAGCTGGGCAACCATTCAGGGAGGATCTTACTGTGCCTACATGAACAGACACTTTTTCATAGTGTTACTCATTTTGTGGTGGTATACAATTGAGTAAGCTTGTGGACATTATATTAAACCTGATTTTTCTTTAGGTATTTTTTTTCTTCTCAAATCCTTGTATTAACCTAGTTTGTCTGATCTCAGATTTGGTTGCTGCTTCTAATTTTCTCCCAAATTGTCTTTGAAATTGTCCTGTGTTCTCTACTCAGCTTAAAGTATTAAAGCATATTGCATTCACTTATGCGCAAATACCCTTGGGAAAGGTATTAATCCATCTCTTCCTTCCAGTTATGGGTTAAATAACAGGACAGATTGGGTTCTATAGCCTTGGCTGGCAACCAATCTACCGCAGAAAGCAATGGCAACTTACTGCGGGATAATCTTCTGCCCAGTCAGTCATGTCTCTTTCGAGATATGATCGCCCAAGCATGTTTCACGTATGCCACTTAACTGACTGAATTATGAATTCAATCCCTGGGCTGTGCAGTGTATACTTGGACTTGATAGAAATGGTGTGAGCATTAACTAAGCACTACTAAATAGGAACTAGATGAGATATCATAGATAAGGACAGCGGAACAAGAAAAATCTATCCCTGTCGATTAAATAAAAGGTCTAGTTGGAAATTTCATGAAGACTATCCGAATCAACAAAACCTAATGAAAGCCAGAGGACACAATGTCTGAAATCTTGTGATAACAACAATGAAGATGAGGACAAGTATTAGTGTGTAAATAATTAAAATACTAAAAGAGGACTTTACAAACTTTTTTGAACAGCAGAAGGGATTCTAGGATAAGTTTCTGAGAGTGACCAACATGACTGTTTTTGTAGACTCAGGTCCTGTTGTCCTAGATAGGCTATTTTTTTCCTTAATAGTAAATGGCTTGGTTATTTCTGGACAGACCTTGTTTTAAGGGGATTATGACTATGAATTGAAATAAATTCTATTTTGAAATGTAATTAGAAAATGAAAATTATAAGAGAATCAAAACTTTGCCAGAGAAAGCTTTGTAAAGGAATTAACAAAGATGTTAATTTGGCTGAGATTAATCAACAGTTTCAAGTAAACATTAGTTTATCAAGGATGTCCTGTATACTTGTAAAATAAACATTTTTCTCTTATGAAGGGATTTATTCCTCCATTAAATTATTCTGTTTCTGAAGGTTTCATAATATATAAATTTAAAATTTGACCAAAATTTTTATAGTAATTTAGTAATGCCAATAAACATTTATTTTTGTATTGACAATTTTCATTGAAAAATGTTTACTCTTAATCTACAAAACAATGGCATTTCTTTTCCTAAAAATCATGGCAGTTCAAAGGTTTAATTCCTTCCATTTAAAGCAACAGAACTGCTTATATAAACATCAGATTTCCAATCTATTTTTTCTTTATTGCATATAACAGATGAAAATTTGTCTGTCAGTGTCATTGCTGTGAAATACGCATTCCCAAGTCTTAGCTGTTTTTTTTTTTTTTTGTTTTTTTTATTTTGTTCATAAGGGAAATTATATCAAATCCTTTATTTCATTAAATATGAATTATCATTCAGTTCCTATGAATCAACTAGGAAACAAAAAGTGTATTTTTACTTATGTCACAGTTAATCCTGATTCTGGAGAGAAATCTGTTGTCTATTTTATTTATTTCTAGGATATTTCTCTGATTTGCACAAAAGAAATGCTGCTGCCAAATGAAAAAAAAAAATGAACATTGACCCAATTACTAATGTTTATGGTCTTGAATAATCGAAATTTTGGTGAAAGGACGCAACTGATGTGGGCAGGACCACCTGCAGTTTTTGGATTAGGGAAGATTATATGACTGATTAACTTTATGATTTTGAACTTGTTCCAACTTGCACATTCAAAGCCATTAGCTGAGAGGGGTAGAAAATTTTTTTTTTAAAATACAAGAATAAATTTAGCTGGTGTCTATAGCAATGCTGATCACATATGTTTATATAGAGATATTTAATGTTTGTGTTTATAAAGCCATATATATTATGCATTTTCAAGAATACTTTTATATCAGTTTTTGTGTCAATCTGTGTATACCAGTGTATTTGTATGTTTTTTATAGATACAATTTCATTGTCTATGCAAGAGCTTCTCTCTGTCAAAACTTGTAAATATATGCATGACTGAAATTTTAAATTACAATTGCCTAACTAAATTACAAAAAGTTCCTTGTTAAACAAAATTTTATTTTCTCATGATTGAATAGTTGTTTTTATATGGGTGTTAAGTTTTGCATATTTCATTTCTTTACTATTAATTTTTTACTCCTTAATGAGCATGTTACTTACTGTTCTGGTAATTTACCCATGGCACACATGAACTCTTCCAAACTATAAATAAGCAGCAATTCCTGCTTTGTGGAGAGAGGTCTATTCCAGCAGATAGCTCTGACCCATATAGTCACACTGGTGATCTCCTGATGTATCTGTTTGTACTATTGTTTCTTTGTTAATAATTCTATTCCTTTGTGTTTCTTTCTGGCCCCTAACCAGGCCGCAACACTTACAAAGACTGTTTGCCTTAACCCTGTGTTAGTCACTTCGAACTTTTTAAATTACTTGTAATTCCTTATTGGCAACTTGTTTCTTTAGCTCTCTTCCTCTTCTCTTTTGACTCAGTGAAGGTGTGTAGCACACATGTGTGCAATTGTAGCTCAGTTGCTGTGGGCAGCAGACACTAGGGGACTATTCATTTTCAGAAGTCTGAGGTGACTAAGGAAGATTTAGTGCTATCATCCAGAAATACACTAGTAGAAAAGCTTTGTCTGTGTGCATAATAACAATGTGTACATAAGATAAAGTGAAAAAAAAAAAAAATTCACTAGGCCATATTTGGATTGTAAATAAATATGTAAATTGTGCAAGGTCAAATATCAGAAACTATATTAATTAAGGAAATGATTCAGGCATATGAATATTTAGTTTTCAACACATTTTTATGTTAGCTTGTGTTTATTTCAAGAAGAAAATGAAAATGTTTATTATTCTCTACATTATAAACTATGTATAAGAGCTTCAATAGAACTTTCTCAAAATTATTGTAAATGTTTTTAATATTTTGCCATACTTACTTACTTGATTTGATTGATTTATGTTTTCTATGGCTTAACTATTTACAGGTTATTTAAAGCCAGAAATTATTTTAGATTGTAAGAACTTTTTGGGGGATAATGATTTACTGATACAAGTCTTACTAATCAACCCATAGTTGAGGGAGAATAGATGGATTCATACATTTCTCAAGGGTATTTACATGTACGTGAATATAATAAAATTGAATGAAATTGGAACTCTGCTCTCTGATTAACAATTGTGTGTTATCCTTTACATCATCCATATATCCAAGCTTACAGCATTTGATATTTATGAGTGATCACCTATCTAGGTACTGACCAGGCGTACTGTTATTGATTTATTTTAATCGGTATATAAACTGTACCATATTGTATACATTAGCTTGACTTTGTTAATTCTGGTAACATGTATGAAATTATGAAGAAGTGCTGGAAAGCTTTTGTCCTAACCCTCTTTCAAAAATTTGTCCAAATTAACAAACTTCAGATTACTCACTCTCTCTCTCTCTTTCTTTTTTTTTTTTTAATTTTTACATGGGGAGAGGTGTCCTTGGTGAGGCTGGAAACTGAACAGCATTTCACCCAATAAATCTGCAGTTGACTCTCTCAAATGTTGTATTTTTTCTTTTGTTCTTAATCTCTATAATTTTGTTTTATATGCTTGATGAGGAACCAGAGACATTGACCAGCTGCATATTATAATGAGAAGCTTATATTTAGTGTGTCACAAAGCATATTTGTGCCAGTGTGGATGATAGCTGCTGCTATTTTGATCTTTTCTCGATCAAGGTGATGCAATAACAACTTAAAAGGAAAACAAAACCAGTGCAAATTAGCAAATTGCTCTCTATAATGAGAGTAGGGAAGGATCTTCACGAAAAAAAAAAATGTATGTCATGACAGCAGTGAATTAAATAACTGACAAGTTTGATCGAATGCTTTTAATTCTCACAATAATGACAACGATTCTTGAAGTCAGCAAGTAACTTGCAATGCTTATTGCACATGCAGCAAATTAAGTTTTTCTGTATGAATCAAGTTGCCTGTTTTGTAAATTCTGTTCAGGTTGCTTGTGGAGTTTCATGTACTTAATTTGTCATATATACATACATTGAGTTCATGTAATATATATATATATATATATATATATATATATATAAAAGAGGACCTTGAATAAGTTCTTACTGTTTTTCAACAGATTATGTTCCTAGAACTGTGTGTGTGTAGTTTCAGATGGTAATGCATCTATAAGGAAGTACTATAAGCAAGCTTGAAATTAAGTGTATGTCATTGTAAACAGTTTTAGTTTCACTGTGTTGACTGCAGTACTTTATTCAAAAGAAATCTGCAACTAAAGCGTACAAATTTCTTGTTGAGACTTGCAGCAACCATGCTCCATTAGAAACAACATATAGAGATTGGTTTTGATGCTTGAAAAATAATGGTTTTGATGTTGAAGGTAAAGTTCACTCTGATGCATCAAAAAAGTTTGAAGATGAAGAATTGGAGGTAATACTTCACGAAGACTCATCTCAGGTACAATTTGAACTTGCAGAATCATTAGGAGTTGATCACAACAGTTTTGAAATGCTTGAAAGCATTAAGAATGATTCAAAAGCAAGGACAGTGTGTGTCATATCAGTTAAAGCTGAGAGCCATTGAATTGCGTCTTGTCACATGTGAACAGCTGCTTTAATAGCAGAAAAGTTTTTTTTATTTTTAAAGTGATGAAAAGTGGATACACTATGATAATTCTAAGTGTAGAAAATTGTGGGATAAGCCTGTCCATGCATCAACATCTGTGGAAAAGCCGAATATCCATGGTTCAAAGCTTCTGCTCTGCATTTGGTGGGGTCATTTGGGTGTAATTTATTATGAGCTGTTCAAACTAACTGAAAACATAACTGGAGATTCCAACTGATGCATTTGAGCCAAGCATTGAAGAAAAACTGCTGCTATACAAGTAGAGACACGACAAAGTGATTTTGCAACATGTCAACGCCAGGCCACATGTTGCAGAACAAGTGAAAACCTACTTGAAAATGCTTAAATGCCCAACCTGCTGTATTCACCAAACATTGCCCCGTCCGATTGTCACTTATTCCGATCAATGGCTCATGGCCTGGTTGACCAGCATTATGAAGATACAGAAAAATGGTCGACTCTTGGTTAGCCTCAAAAGTCATATCATTTTTCTGATGTGAAATTCAAATGCTTCCAAAAAGATGGGAAAAAAATCATGGCTAGCAATGGATAATACTTTTAGTGACATGTTTTTACTAATTTTTGTAAGTGAAACATTACTTTTCATGAAAAATCAGCAATAACTTATTCAAGGCCCTTTATATGTAAGCTGACAAAATTAAGAAATTAATATATAGGGAATTTAAATGTCTCAAGTTAAGATTAACACATCTTAAAAAAATGCAAATTTTCTTGATGTTACACTTGACCTGGTTAATATGAAAACAAACGCAAATCCAACACATACTCTCCTCCATAGAATACAGAATAAACAATAACACTTCCAGTGAAAATATTTTATAAACATAGTAAATTTTATCACTGCCCTAAAAATTAGTTGCTACAAGTGCCCTGACATAATAACTACCTAAGACATTGTTCTTTCAATGTCGAAACAAAATGTACAATTTTGTAGCAGTTTGTAGATGTTCCAAAGTATAATTAAATATAAATATTTATTGCTCTATTTTTATATTGAGAACTATTTTAAATTAGTGTTTTGAATGTTACAATTATTTTTTCATTCCTTATTCATTTGTATATGTGTGTGTGTGTGTGTATATATATTGAACAACAGTATTAAATTTAATTAGCAAGATTTGTCAGTTTAATTTATCATTCTATTTTTTCAGTTGGCTGTGCAACAACTTAGAAAAATACCATAAAAACTTAACACACAAACCTTGTCAGTTGGCTTTCATAAAACTTGTTTAAATGAATTCTTGCCTCCTAAATAAACACACTTGTGTGTGCCTATACATATATATATATATATACACACATATATATATACAAATACATAATTGTGCAAAAAGTATTTTAATTAAAAATCTATGATGAAATCATACAAAAATAATTATTAAAATATATATGTACGCAAAAATGAAAATTCAGGTTACTAATTGGGGATTGTTACTAATTTAAAAGTTTAAGTTTCTTATATTAAACACACAAACACACCTGATGAAATAAGAAACAAGTTGTGAAAAAGAATAATACAGAGTTGTTTCAGTTCTGCATTATTTCACTTCAAAAAAATCTGTTGATGAAACTAAACAAAACAGCAAATCATGTTCACATTATAAAGTGTTTCCTACTTGTTCTTCATTTAATCAGTGTGAAACAAATCATTCTACAAGTGATATAGGTTACACATCATTTCATCCATCCAACCAACAGTAATGAAGTTCAGACACATTTTTATTGCATGCAAAATATTTCAAATGATAGTCACAATGAAAGAGTCAGTTCAGAGTTTGTCAGAAAAATGAATAAAGAAATGATGGCCTTACAACAAACAAAAACAAAACAATTTTAAAATTATTGATACATACATAAACACAAACATCATGAAATAAACATATGACATTTGCATTATTCCACTTTCAAAATTTCTGATGAAGTTAAATAGTGAAACACATTAAATTTATAAGGATGTTCCTACTTGTTCCTTATTTAATCATTCTGTCAGGTTTAATTAATATATTATAATCATATAATTCAACTTTTTTTTTTTCTTTCAAGAAAATAGAAAACTTGAGACCGGTAAGATAATCTTTGACAGTCCTGTACGAAACACTACTCAGTGTGACCTGTGAAAGGTTTTTCAAAATAGTCAATTTTTTTTGTGTTTATAAATAAATTTGTTGACTAATTACATACAAAAAATTCAGTTTTGTGAAAGCATAACTTTGACTGATATTTCATTGTCTTTGTATCTAACTGCTTTGTTTAACTCTTCATAGAAAAAGGTAGAATATTCTCACCATCCCTCTCTTTGTTTTTATCTCACTCATACTCAGTTAAGTGCTAGATGCAATACATGCTTGGGCGATCATGTGTCTTGAGACATAACTGACCAGGCAGAAGATTTTCCTGCAGTAGGTTGCCATTACTTTCTGTGGTAGACTAGTTGCCAACCAAGGCTGTAGAACCCAATCTGTCCTGTTTTTTAACCCATAGCTGCAGGGAAGGGACAGATTAACATCTTTCCCAAAGGTATTTGAGTGTAAGTGAATGCAACAAATTCAAGTGTAATTTGAACGCTCCTCTCTGATTTCTTGTTCTGAGTCGATATCCATTGCACCACAATACACATCTGTAATTAGCTTTAAAGACTAACTCTAATGGCTAATTTTCTGTGATCAATATGGCTCTTCATATGTTGTTTTTAATTGTACAATCTTGATCAATGCTAAAATATATTGCTTCCTTGTTTCTTCAATTGTTTTTATCATAAACTACTTGTCAAGTATTGTACTGTCCTAGTATTGAAGATATTTTCTGCTACTAGACTGATTACTTGAAAATATTTGTTTCTCTTTGTTCATTTAATTATTTTATGGATTGGTTTGTAGAAAGTAATCTCAATTTTTTAAAAATCATTTTTACCCCAAACAAGGCAATGAAGCAACTGAAGATGCAAGGGTTTACTGAATGTTAGAGAATATGAGAAAAAAGATAACTATATTAAAGAGAGAGAACAATAAAAGAATAAGAATTAAGAAGACAGAAGATAATGATTGACATTGCATTTAAGTTTTCAGAAATGAAAGTTGACTGGGAAGCAAGAAGCCAGAATTGCACAAGTGGGAAGTGTGAGAGAAGAAACTGTTACCATAGAACTTAGGGTTACATCCAGCCATTTCAACTGAACATTGCTGCCTAATGCTTCACTTAAATTCATAAAGTCTAGATACCATAGAAAAAAGTTCATAAGAAAAATTATCATGAACATATTTATAGAAAAGATAAGCTACTTTGCAGTGGTGGGAAAGTGACTGTAGCTGAGATGACAGGACTAATAACATTGAAGATTCTTCTTTGTATTTTATCAAGAATCTCTAAAGACATAGCACCAGAGCATATGTGACCAAAATATTCAAAATATTATACCAAACTTAGGACTGAACTTCATATGTGTTTTTTAATTCTTTCATTACAATACTCTACAATTGATCGGTCAAGTTCACTATTGCTAATATACTATTTTGTACAATTGCAGAATTTGCTTGGTCAAGAAATGAGCTTTCATTGAATACTTTAAGATTCAAAAGAACTTATTCCTATATTGTATAGGATTTTAACTCTTTTCCTCAGCAGTATTGGCCTTTTTTTCTCTACCTAAGAAACATAAATGTTATCTTAATCTAATAGCCTAAAGAATGTTATAAATTAGCAATAATTAGAAATAATTACTACATTTGCATCAGTTTTTCTTCCAAGCAAATATTTGATAATGAATATTATTGACAGAACTTTAGGAAATATGTTCTCGCTATGTATTTAAGATGTTCAACTCACTGTGTATGTATGCATGTATGTGTTTGTGTGTGTGTATATATATATATATATATATATATATATATATATTTCTTCTTAAGAAAATACTTAAGTTTTTAGATGGCAAATCACATTTTAGCTTTATTTTTATCAAATTTAAATTTAAATTCATCTAAAAAATGTCCAGTTTTATCAATAATGAAGGTGATTATCTGTTGAATTGATAATTTTACATATTTTCTATTTAAATAGACCAAATTAAAATCCTTAAATGATATGAAAACTACATACTTACTTCACCCTTAATTCTTAATAATATGCAAATTAGTTTGGCAGATCAAGATATATTTTGTACAAACTTTTAAGAGGAAGAATTGTTAGGTACTGATTTATTTAGACTCGTATCCTCATCTTGATTGTTAATTTTGGCTGATGAATCTCTGGCCTTCTTCAGTGTCTGTCATAGATGGTAATTTTTTATAATTTCAAATGGAACCCTTTATTCAACCCACATAGTGTGTGTTATCATTCTGGTGTCCATGTTAGAGGAAATCTCATATTAGTTCTTTCTAGTTTCCACTAAGTAACTAACTCAATCTCTAGGTTGGGTAGTACACACTATCATATATACTCTTGTTTGAAATTATTTGTTTGAACATTATTTTTAGTTGATACTCATATTTGAGTAGATATTTTGTTTTTAATCAAACAATATATTTATATATTTATTTCTACCAGCCTGATTATTTATGATAAATTTTGTACAAAAATGTGCATCATTCAACAGGATTTGAACCTGCAACCCATATTAACATAGGGGAAGCCACCAATTGATCTGGTGCATCTTAGACCACTCGATCATGAAGGATACCACAGTCTAAACGAAGTTAAATCAAATTTATCGTAAATAATCAGGTTGGTAGAAATATATATATATATATATATATATATATATATATATACATAATATAAATGTACTGTTTGATTAAAAATGGAATATCTACTCAAATATGAGTATTGATTAAAAATAATGTTTAAACAAATAATTTCAATATGTCAGTTGTTAAAACCATTTCGTTAATCTTCAAGATTTTCTGTAATACTCTTGTTTGGTGAAGTCATGACATCACAAGGACACATTAACTCAATAGAATTAACTGATGTAAGATTTCCTTTAACATTGACAGTGGAATGACAACAATCTATTGAATCTGTATTGAATAAAGGCAACGCTGCTGTATACTACAAATGAGTTTGATTAGAGGCACCAAGGCTGTACTTTGTGACCCTTACTATCTTATCAACATCTGCTTTTTGTCTACCTGCATTTATATATGTTACAAATTAAACTAAGCAAGTCTGACTATTAATGGATGAAACATATTCAGATTTTGATATTATCATCGTTTTTTTTTTCTAATCTGTGGATTTGTTTTGCCCACACTAAGTTTCAAAAAATAATTAACAAAAAAACTATATAAAATTCACTATTTTTTAAACTTTTATTCATAACTAGCAGTATAGCCCGGCATTGCTCAGGTGTAATGAAAGCTTTAAAATTAATCCATGGTCCTCTTTGGGCATTGGTATGAAAAACTAAAAAGCAATAGTTGTTTCTAGTCAAAGGAATGGATGTAAGTCAAATTTTGATTTCTGGTATTAATGTCAAATAAGTTTTCCGTCACAAACTGAATTTTGAAGGCTAAATAAGTCCTCTGAGTAAATGGTATTATGGCTGAGACTAAGAACTACAATTATACCTACTTAGAGCAAAACCCAAAGCAAAAGGGCTGAAAACCTGATTTTGATCTGACCCAATAGGATATTGAGGTATCAATTTCCAATATTGGAGACAAATAAGTCATCCAAGGATAAACTACCGTAAGTAAGTCCATGAAAATTTATCGTACCCATTGGAAGTAAAATTGGAGAAAATGTCATCTGAGAAGATCTAATGTTTGAGACTAAAAACTATAATTTTACCAAGTTAGAGCAAATTCTGCAGCAAGAACTATGATAAAAGGGCTGAAATCCTGATTTTGATCAGACCTGATTGGTTATAGGGGTATCAATTTCCGATTTTGTGGGGTGGGGAATCAGAAAAAATAACTAGCCCATGACCTAACCAGAAGCCTAAAGAATATTTGTGTAAAGTTTGGTGAGAATCAGATAAAAATTGTGGATTTGTATAAAGGACATACAGACAGACACACAAACATCTTGCTTTATATATATATACTGAATGTGTTAAAATTTAACTTTTTAACAAGAAAAATATCAAGTTGATGTTAAAATTTGCTGACTTTTTTATTTATTTAACATGGAACGTTGTATTATGACATGTCTGTAATTCTTATTTAGATACATTGTATTTATTTTCTATTATTCGAGTTGAATTGTTCACCTTTATTGCATATGATTCTTTATTGCACATATTAGGTTGCAATATAAAATTTGTATTTGATATAAATACAGCCTTATGAAAATTAAAATGTAGAATGGGTTCAGTTTGAATTTTCGTGGTAAGTTAAAACCAATAATAGACAACTGAAAATGGTTAGTTTGTACAATAGCAAAACATAACTATATTCAGATAATGACATAGTTCAAGTATAGTAAATTAGCTATTGTTTCAAAAAAATAATACAATTGTATCTTGTCAGAAAAAAAGAAAAGACTAAAATCATGTAAATTCTATATTTATAATAGCTTATAAAATTTCAAGACAGATAAACACCACTTATTTGGACAACAAAATTCTCAAATCTATTAAGAAAGGAAATGTCCAGCTGACTTTTTAGATTTCCCAATCTGTTTGTATCTGTTGACATTGGCACTGTTCCAACTGTTAAGCTTCTTCAGTGGCATGTGTCTGTCCATTTGGGCTGATGTTTCAGTGCTCTACCATCCATCTTTATACACCCACACCCAAAATCTTATCCCTACCCTTCCTTTGAAAGATTGGGAGGTGGAAGAGAGTTTATGGGTGGGGGCACTGCCATTTATGGTCTGCTGCCACTGTATGTACTGTTTGTTTGTCCTGCTAATTAGCTTCTTCTTCTTGGCCATTTTGTGCCATATGTTCCTCATGATTTAACCACACTTGTTTGATATATTTCATCACTGTCTACCTCTACTGCAAATATCTGAAGTGTCTGAAAAGGTTAGAAACACACAATGTATTTATATACTTACCTACAATCATATCTCTCCTCATGCATACATATGTAATACAGATAATCTTCAGAACATGGATGATCCACAACTTTGTATTTTTTGTATCCCTAAACAATGTTTGTCCCCTTACTATCTCTGTTCTACAATCCTTTTACACAAATTTAAGTAGGTGACCTAATGTTTCCATTTTTGAATTTAATACTTAAAGATTTATTAATGTTTTATGAGTATCAAGTTCTCCAAGCTCTTTTTCTTCATTATGTGTCTCAGAAATTTTAATTGTTTTCCTTATTCTATATATAAGCATCTGTTTTGTTTCCATTTTCTTTAAAACTTCCTCATTGCTTACATGCTCCATCCACAGTATTCTCAGCATCCTTCTGTAGAACCACATTTCTGTTGCCTTGAATTTTTGCTTATTCTGTAAGGAGGTTGTTCAGCATTTACTAACACAGAAGGACTGATATTACATAGCAGTTTAACAATCTTTTCTTTAGAAAATAAATATTAAATTTTTGAAAGAATTTAGTAAATAATGTAAATTTATTTAACAAGGAAAACTTATTTTAATGAATTTATACTATTTACATTGTTCAGACTGTTGTCCTAATCTTTATTGCCATATTTCAACAAAAGAATGCTGGAGTATACAATGGTCAAAACATTGTGAATATGGCAATAAAGATGTAGGCAACAGTCTAAATGATGAAATTAGTGTAAATAGTTACAATACCTTATCTAAAAAATATTAGAGTTATTTTAATGCTTTCACTTGAAATTTTCAAATCAATTTTTCTCCTTACTAGATTCTCTTTATTATATACTGTGTCCTTTCAGGACATAGGTGATCATAGTCCTCCATATCTTCCTAGCTTTTGTTGCTCTTAATATATTTTGTTCTGTTATTTCTCCTAAACTCTGCTCTGCCATTCATTTGTTTAAATCCCTCAAGTATGTCATATGGTTTTATTCATCTTTCGTTTTCTGTCCCCACTGTGAATATCAGATTCTCCAAGCCTTCCTTCCTTATTACGTGTTCCAGAAACTTTAGCTGTCTCTTTCTGATGTTAAGTATGTTTCCTTTTTGTTTTCATTCTCACTAAAACCTTGTTGCTGCTCACATGTTTGGCCTATGTTATCCTCAGCATCCTTCTGTAGAACTACATTGCTCTTGCTTCAAGTTTCTCCTTCATACTTAATGAAATTGTCCAGCATTCACTGCCATATTGGACAAACATCACATAACAGTGCAATACTCTTTTCTTTGTTTTCAATACAATTTTCCTATCTCTCAATACTCTACTCAGCTTTTGGAATGCTTTCTTTGCCATATCAATATGCCTTCGGATCTCAGTATTGAACATATTTAATGCAGAAGTTACTTGAAGCTCTAAGAAAATTAATGATTTTAAGTGTCCCTTGTAAGTGTATCTTTATTTTTGATTTAAGAAATCAATGAATTCTATATCCGACACTATTTCTTACTCCAAACATTGTATTGTGAATATCCATGTTTGATTAGAAGCCCTGTTTATATAAACAGTGTAAATTTGAATTATTTGTACCAACTTGTGCATTTGAGAGACCTAATAAAAAAAACTTAAAGGGCCCATTTTCTTTAGGTCTCTCGAATACACAAGCTGGTAGATGTAAATTACACTGTTTATAAAAACTGGATGTCTACTCAGACATGGAATCCACAAAATAATGTTTATAGTAATAGGAAGTGGATCTTTATAATCTTTGGCAATCACTGTTTATATAAAAATTAGTTTGCTTAGAGTTTTTTTTTGCTTGTTTTAATCCCTGATCTTCTTAGGCCCATTATTTAAAAGTATATACAATTGTAAAGATCTTTCCGATGTTGTATCTACTTCATGTTGTGTCCCTTCAGGATGTACATGATCATGGACTTCCTCTTTCCCCTATCCCTTGTCACTCTCAATACTTTTCCTCTTGGTATCTCTCCCAACCCCTCCTCCACTATCCACTTGCTCAAGCCCATCATGTCTTGTGTTGCTTTCCCCTGTCTCTCTTTCCCTTTATTCATCTCATAAGTATTAGATTCTTCAAGCCCTCTTTCCTCATTATGCATCCCAGAAACTGCATCTGTCTCTTCATGATGTTAAATATGTTTCCTTTTCATTTGCATCCTCTCCAAAATATTGTTGTTTCTCACTTTTTCTGTCCATGGTATCCTCAGCATCCTTCTGTAGAACCACATATACAACATCTTATGCTTCTGTTAAGGACACATTTTATATTGAAGACCATATAAGGTTTGGTAGAGAACTGATATTAAGAATTATCAGGCAGTTCCTCTTAGCTTTTGCCGCCTCTTTGGCCCATTTACTAGAACTTTTTAATCTACCTCTTTTACTTTATCATATAAATAAAAGATTAAAACTAGAAAAAGGAAGAAAACTAGTGACTTATCTTTGTTTCTTATCATGAGAAAGCCTTTAGTCATCCAGAAAGGCAATGATAAGCCATAAGTTCTATGTCTGGTTTTTGTCTGATGTTCAACAAATCATCTCCAGAAATTTTTGTTAAAACAGCACTTTTTTTATGCTTCTTTTAATACTGCTTGTGTTCTGAGGCTGTTCCTGGTGTTAAAATATTTAACATCTGGTGGCCCAAAGTTGGGTCTCTCTTATGAGCAATAATTCTTCATTTAACTCTCTTTTTATTTTATTTTATTTTTTTTCTATCATGTTTGGCATGAATTAAATAAAAACTGTCTTTAAAATTATTAATTTGGGATTAAACATATTTGTGTTACAAAACAGTGGAGTTAAATTTATTTCATTATATTTGGTACTTTAAAAATGTGTAGAATATAAGTAAAGACATTATAACAAACTAATCAAAATAAAGAGAGAAAAAAAGGAAAAATTATCAGTTGAAATTTCATGAATAAACTTGGATAATTTTTATTTACTTGTTTGTTTATAAACACATTCTCTTTAATCATTCCAAAGGCTTTTCAATCAATTTAGTTAAACTGACAGTACAAAGTAACCTACTTTTAGTAAATTTTTTGATGTGTTTTTGTTATCATAGTCTATGCCATTTTCTTTAGGTCTCTCAAATAAAAGTTTAAAAAAAAATAATTATTAAAATAAATACTTATTTTTGTTAATGATAATTTTTTTAAACTTTTGTTTTTTAACAACTGATTTCTTCAAATTAATTAAACTAGATTATTACATAACTTTGATTATTTTAATAATGTACTTTTGTACACGCAGACAATATTGACTAAAAACATTCCATGATACTGTTCAATTCCACAACCAAACCAATCAATCAATCAATTTTTTCAAAGTGCATTAACCTCTATAGAATGTACCATTTCAGATGTTAAGTGCCAATAAATTATTAACAACTTTTATATTTTCTGTGTTTATTTTATGAATGTTTTCTGCCAAATAATTTCTTTAATAAAATGCCTGTCTAAGTATGTTGAACTTGAAATCATTAGTCTTAAGAGTGTTATTTTACTCTTTTTAACAAATATACTTACCAAAATTACACAAAAATATCTTGAAATAATAAAGAGTAAATTTATTCAATAAAATTACTAATGGCTTCAACCATGGCCTCCAGACGACTTGGGAATTTCCTGCACATCTTGTGGATGATCTCTTTAAGTTCGTGAATACTACCATAATTCTTGCCTGCAGTTCATCTTTCAGTTTTGTTGGTATCTTGCTCAAATGTGAACCACACGTTATAATCAAGGGGGTGTGGTCTGGGGTGTTAGATGGCCAAATGTAAGGGGTGATGTGGTTTCAGGAATTATCTGACAGCCATAACTGGGTTCTCTTGCTTGTGTGGCATGGTGCAGAATCCTGTTGCCATACTTAGGGTCTTCTAGCAGCCACTCTCTTGCTCCTCAAGGCACTTGATGTAAGCCTCCATGTTGAGTCTGAGGCTCTCACCAATAAATTCTGGGTTTCCGCTAATAAATTCAGGAGTTCTTTTTTTTATCAGAACAATCAATGAGCTTTCCAAGGTGCCGTCCTTTTTTTTAATTGCCATCAGACTCTTTCCCAACTCTTTCCGCATCCTCTGCATTGTTCTCAGATCGACACCTAAACACTCTCCAATGTTCCTATTAGGGCTTCCATGTCGATGTCAAGCAGCACAACATGCTAAAATTGAAAATATAAAATGGCGACAATTTACCCATCGCACCATTTGTGTGAGATTCAAATTACATCCGCAGTAGAGAAAGTTCACAAACGCATCATCCATGTTGTGATAAAAATAAGCACAAGAATATTACTACTCCAAATAAACATCATAAAAAAAACAAATTTCACCTTAGTTGAGAGTCAACCCCAGTCAACATGTAATAGAAACTGTGGAAATTAGATTCTTCTTTTGGGCGACACTAAACACGATTTCTGAAACATTAAAATCTGTAAAAGTGAAAAAACATCATTAAAAATATGAACGCATAAAACAGAAAATTAACTGAATTATCTGGAGTAGTCTGGGTAGAAAGAATAATATTAAAAAATACTTTTCTGGCAATTTTGAGGCATAACCTAAGTTAATTTTGAAATGTATGTTTGGAGAGAATTGGTATTTTCTGAAAAGAATTGCAAGCAATTTTTTTTTCTTTTTATACTTGTTCACCTCATCCTCAGACAAATGTTCAAAGAAGAATGGTGATAATACTAATAAATTAGCGGAATCAATGACAATTCTTGTTTATTAAATGGGCATGGCATAAAAATATATTTATCAAAATTACTATCATTTTGATAGGTACTTTAAAATTGTTTTCTCTAGTTTCTGAAAAACTATGTGCACATCCTACAGAAAATGTGTTTGTAAATTTCCCAAACTTTTTTCCTTTGAGATATTTGTGTTGTTTTCCTTTGAGATATTTGTGTTGTTTTCCTTTGCATATAGAATAGAGACAGAAACTGTGCCAATAGTCAAGTCTGTAAATAATTACCTGCTGAGCTTGGGTTTGGGAAAAAGGCCAACCTTTTTAAATTTTTGTTTTTTTTTTTTTTTTTTTTTTTTTTTTTTTTTTTTTTTTTTTTTTTTTTGTTTTTTTTTTTTTTTTTTTTTTTTTTTTTTTTTTTTTTTTTTTTTTTTTTGTTTTGTTTTTTTTTGTTTGTGTGTGTGTGTGTGTGTGTGTGTGTGTGTGTGTGTAACACTGTTTTTCTTGCAAAATAAGAAAAAGTAAAAGGAAAAGATTTGCTTTTCTGAATTTCTTACATTGTTCCACCTTTTTTGCAAAGCTTTTTTTAAGCTGATGGCATGAAAAAGAACAAAACATCTGAAGCATTTTCATGACAGCATTATTCTCAGTTCTTGTGATTGGTATGTTAGCTTACTGTGGATGTCCTAGTGTTGGAAATGTTTTTTACTTATTTTTTTTATCCTCTTAAAATAGTTGCCTGGTGTCATAATCAAATTGATATTTGATAATATGACCATTTTAGCAGAGATATATAAAATTTGTATAATATAAAAAAAGTAGAGAATGAGTAGTAACAAGATCAAATAATATCAATAAAATATTTCCAATAAATTTATTTAATCTGAAATTTATGATATGAAGAAAATTCAGTTTTATCTTTTCGTCCTAATAATTTTCAAATTTAAATAGTCTTGTTTGGAATCTCTTAACTACGGTTTTATTTTATTGGTTGGGATTATACTCATCATGTGCTTACATTTCATCTGTTGTAATCGCCATCCTTCTTCAGAGGATCCTTCTTGGAATTTTGAACCAAATCCTTTATTCAGTCCTTGGTCGTGGATTGTGCTTATTCAACTTTCTCTACTTACAGGATCTCTCCTATCAGTTAATATTTTATTTACCTAATAATCTATTTGCCTTTTTTGTCACTTGTCTGTTTCCTCCACTCAGAGTATATGACTTTTCCATACTACTTTGGCCCTTGGATTGGATTTACAGCTGCAATCACTTTAAACAACACTTGAATCCATTAGGCTTAGACAACCCAGTGGTGTAATTTTAGGGCCTTAATCTCTATTCGGGTGGTGGAAAATTTTGAGTGCAGTTTTTTACTTTTATTTTTCAAATCGAGAATCCCAGATATTCATCTCTCTCCTGTCTACTGAGGAGGTTGTCACTGTCTAACACGTGTGATGATTCTTTCAATTGTCTTATCCTTTAGTGTTATTCTATTTTGATTTCATTCCACACTGCTCTTTTTCCTTCCATACATGATCAGTCATGTCTTACTTCGTCTCTCCCCAGACTACAGCCTTTTGATGTTCCTTTACTTTTAGGGATGACTGGTCTAACATCTGAATTCTTTGGCACAACTGCATGAGATAAACTACACAGTTCTTGGTTACATTATCTTTAGTGGGTAGGACTTGCTTTAAGGGAAATATTTCTGAATGCTTGAAATGTTTTTAAATGCTATACAGACTGCAGATCTACATCTTTTCAGCTGTATTCCTTATGAATAGTAGACAAACTAAACATTGAATAAATGGTTATGTTCAGTTACTGAAAACAACAGATACTTAAAGAGATCTTTATGAAATATGGCCAGAATTGTAAAAAGTTGAAACTCAGAGCTCTGATTTTTTATTTATTTTTTTTTAAACCAGATTTTTGGGTTATATCACCATCAGCTTCAAAACTCCTGTCTATATTATCTGTATGATGACCTTATGTTCTCTTTCTCTGCATTCACAATCTTTGTATGCTTAAAGATGTAATATTATTTAGCAGAGAACACTAACATCAATAAATCATATGATAGATATCATTTCTATAGAAAATCCTAGTTAATGAGTCCATGAAACTGTAAAATTATTTGATCAAGCTGAAAGAATTATGGTCAGTAGTATAATTAGTTCTGAAATTCTGTTTTTAAATTTTGAAATGATTTCTAAAGGAAATTTGTAACTTTGTATTAACAAAGAATATTTTAAGTTTCTTAGAATTTATAAATTTACTGAAAAGAATAAAGCATTTTACTTTTAAAAAAATGTTAGTTTGGTTAAGTTTTTTTTTACCTTATTTCCTTTTTTGTGCATCTGTTTGAATGCACAACTGTTTCCACACTAGCAAATTTGGCTGCTACATTTTATGTTTCTGTTGTCTTCAACACATTGTTCTTTTTTTTCTTCTTCAAAGTTTTAACTGTTCAAAAAAATCTTAAATTTCTCTTGAATTATTTTTTACAGGGAGAAAGAGTATGTTCATTTGACACATCGCTTATAACTTCCTAGACTCAAACTTTAAATAATTCTTGCTAAACTGTGATTATATTCTTTGTCATTTTTGACATCCAATTTATTAAAACCACCCTCTTTCATCTGTTGAAAGAAAACCAACTAAATCATTGGTGCAGGGTGACAGGATACGTTTCCAAACAGTTCCTAATATTTTCAGTAACAATATAACATTGAATTATGTATTGTTTTCGTTATGCCCAAAAGATAATTTTTTTTTCTAAAATTCTCTAAAGGAAATCAAGTTCTCTGCAATTTATACTTTGATTGCCTGTTTCAGTGTTTGCCAAAGATAGCAAGCGTTAAATTTAACAATTACTCAGTCAGTTAATGCCATGTGTGATACATGGATGAGTGCTTATGTTTTGTTTGATACATTACTGACTTGGCAGAAGATTTTTCCTGAAATATGCTACCATTTTTGTCTGTGGTAGACTAGTTGCCAACCAAGCCTAAAAACCCAGCCAGTCCTGCTAATCAAGCCTCTGATCAGAAGGTTGTGAGGAGCATAGAAACTACCTCTTAATTACTGTTGTTCCCAGGTCCACCCTGACCTGGAGTGGTAGCACCTGTTAGGGTCCCAGCTATGGGCAAATAGTTAACCCCCAAACTGAGGTCAAAACACTATGAAAGTATAAAAATACTTTTATAGAAATATATACATAAAAATAAACTTCTATAGAAAAAGACACATTTTTGAAGGAAAAATATTACCAACAATAGATTATTGAAGAAAAAATTATTCTTAGCAAAACATTTTTTAATACAAAACTAGAAGACATTTTCTGTTTTCTAAAAAAAAAAAAAAAAAAAAAAATGAAAAAACAAATTTTCATCACAATTTGACTAAATCAACCTTCTCACTATAACCGAACATTAAAAAAATACCTTAAAACCCTACGTTTTTGGCATTAAATAACCCACAGAGGTTGATATGCCGTTAAACAAAACTCAAACTGTCCTGCTAATCAATCCATAGCTGGTGGGGAGAAGAAATGATTTCACATCTTTCTCAAGGGTATTTGTGTGTAAGTGACTGTAAGAAACTCAACTGTTATTTAAACTCTGCTCTCTGATTTCTCATTCCGAGCCAATACATTACATGTCAGCACACAATTACACCATGATCTATAACCTGTAAAAGATATGTAGTATTTTGAGGTGAAGTCATTGAAAGTAGCATATCTTGCTACATTGTTTGGAATGAACAACACCTAAAAGTCAAGATCATTTTTTGTGATAAGATTTGATGTGATACTGTATGGTTTCCATCATTTTTTTTTATTTATTTATTTATTTATTTATTTTGATAAAAAATGTTAGTACATTAAGAAAAAAATGTACTAATCAGAATCCATTTTAATTGGAAGGTTCTAGTAATTTACAAGAATAAAAAAGTTATTCAAAAAGTTTAGCTAGCTGTCATTTATAAAGATGTAGGGGAAATAACTCTTGTCCTCACTTGTTTTAGGGAATAAACTTTGAGTACAAGTAAAGGTGATATGGGCAGATTCTTTGTGACAGTTTAGTCAATTCAAACCTTACTGGACGCTCCAAGCTTGTAGCCTTGTGCCAAATTAAATGTATTAAATATTTACGAGATTCAAAGAAAACAAAATGTTTCTCTATAACTTACTACTGAGTATAAGAGTAGTTGAGAAAGAAAAATATATCTAAACCATATTTGTTTTTGTGAACAAGCTTGTTACAGTTCTGAACGATACATACGTAAAATGTTCAAAACAAGACACATGAAAGCAATATAAAAATTCAAAGGATGTTATATTTGTATAGGTTTTCAAAAATTAGTGTTTGTTTTTTTTTTTAGGTAGATGTTAACTTTATTGCTCATGGTAGGGGTTGTCTAAACTGAGTCAGAGGGTAATGTATTATTCCAATGTCTTTTTTTAAACTCATTCAAATTGTGTGTGTGTGTTTGTTTGCATTAATTGGCACAACTGATACATTGTCTGCATGTGACTTTGCATGCATCTATGTGACACAGAATCATTAAATACAGACGACAACTCTACTCCTGCAGCTTCTTCTCTCGCACTTCCCACCTGTGGAACTCACTTCCATATTCTTGCTTTCCTGACGACTACAACCTCCAGGAATTTAAATGCAATTTCAATACTCATCTATTCACCACTTGACTCTAGTTCTTTCACCACCCCGTATATCCTTTCCTTTCTCTCCACCTTTGCAACTGTCATCACACCTGTATTCCCATCCTTCTCTTGCTCCTTTCTAACTGACTCGTCTTCTTCTTCACCCTCTTCTACTTAATCTTCTCTTATGTAGCCCCTTGCACATCAGTGGCATTACCGCCTTGCTCGGGGTGATATGATTAAAAAAAAAAAATTTCAGCTGTTGCCTTAATTTTTACAGCCTCAAATTAATTTGACTTCAAAGATTTTGTTAATATTTCAAGACAGAAGTTTAATTTTTCATCTTGTTTTGAAGGGATTTGTTGATTCATTCATTACATATTGCTGAAAAAAACACCCCAAAGGTTTTTAAACAACTTCATCACATTTTATCCATTTCCTCCCACCAGCCTCCCTTTTTTCTGAAATTGTAAATGCTAACAAGATGTTTTCTGTATAATCTCAACATATTCTTGTACTCCTATCAAATGTGATAAGAATCTTCCAAGGTATTTTTAACCAAAGTTTACATTGGTTTACTCAGGTCCATCATCAGAGTAGGGTGGGACTGAGGGGACACTTCAGAAAATATTTTGCTCCCCTCTTTCCTGTGAAAATGACGTTAACTGCTTTAGCATGCAGAATCTTATTCCCCTCCCCCAAAGTCAAAGCATTCTAGCAAAAAAGATCCAAAAAATATAAAAATCTTTACAGGTCTTGTATAGTCTGTTTGAATCAGTAAGATGTTTTGGGGTATATGGAGAACCAACAACTTGTTAGGCAGGTAGTCATAATGTTTTGGCACATACATATATTAACTGAAATAAGCTGTGTATGAAATCAAGACTCCGATTGAAACAGGTTATATTAGTTGTAAGACAATTCATCAGTGCAATGATTTTAAGTTAAGACTGCCAGAATCAAGTAATGATAAATTGCTATATATATAATAGAACATCTGGTAAATAATCCCAATGAATATTAGTAATATTAGGTTAAATATTAAAACTGATCAAACAAAGAGCTCAATATAAATTTAATTTACAGAGCAGCAGATATTTATTTTGTATATAAATTCAATATTTTATATTTGGGGAATAGCCATTTCTATAGGTTCTAAGAACCCACATTATTAACCCCAGCCAGATATAAAATCAAGAAATTCTAGTGTGACCAGAAATGAGTTAGTTTTTTAAAAAAAAGATGCTAAAAAGGGAGAAAGGAAGAATATTAGCACTAGTTAAGATAGGAGTGAAAAGGAAGGCAGCTTGCCTGATGGGTTAAGGGTAGCAGGTAGGAATAAACTTAAGGCTCAGTTGTATCTCTGCCCAAAGACAAATATGCAACTGCAACTGAGAGATAATAAGCCTTACCTGGCATCAAGTAAGTATTATATATATATATATATATATATATATATATATATATGCTGCTGTCATTTTAACTATTCTATGTTTGCGAAACCTGAACCCTATATCATTGCAATATCCAAAAATGAAAATGCTTTCACAAGCAAAAGTTTGAATATCAAATTACTATGTGGCTAACACCAAAATTGTGAAAAGAGCCATTAGTCAAAGCATCAGATTATTGATCATTAAACACTGTTTTCAATGGTCAGGACATGTAGCAAGAATGGAAGAGTCATAGTTTCCACATCAAGTCTAATTCAGTGAGCTCAATTCAGGGAAAAGAGCATTTTTTGAGGATACAAGGACCAACCAAACAATATTGAAAGCCACAGGACTTGAGCCTAAAACATTTGAAACAAGGGCACAAGACCATACCAAATGGTGATATTCCATCATCATTGGAACCAAAACTTTAAAGCCACCAGATGAGAAAAAGAAACTGTTGAACAACAAGAGAAAAGTTTAAAAATTGATCTTGTCCTCCACCGACATTACTATGTGATCAAGGCCATTGGCTCTTCCATGTAAGAACTGATCTACTTAATCAATACCATCATCATAAAGGAAGTGATCAGAAAAGAAATTAAGTTCTTAGATACAAGATAAAGCAAGCAAGTTTTGTGAATTACATACCACAGAATTTTCACAATAAGAAATTATATGTGGAAAGAGAAATGCCGTTCCTGAGTATACTAATTTTATCAAGAGTTTGTTGCTTTAAGAAAACTGTTTATTATAACATACCAATGTTTCTACACTTAATAGCAGAACATTTATTAAGGCTAATTTTAAACGTCACAGGCACTTACCCATGGTCTAGCTGAATCCAGGTAAAAATCCACAAGACAATGTTAGCACTGTTTCTACTTTCTTTAGTAGACTTATAATTTTAGTATCCTTAATCTTAACCCTGAAGACAGTGTGAATAGTGGAAATCCCTGATCTCAGTGCTGTTAGGGATTGACAATACTTGAATTTAGAGAAAAATAATTTTTAGACTTGACATGGAAATTATTAACAATAGCCGGTATGTTTAAAAAATCTGCAAGAATGGATTCCTGTGTACTTGCAAAACCAAGTTGTGGGTTTTTTTTTTCCTAGCAAAAATTATAAAATCTTTTCTTGGCTACAGTCTGGCTATTCAAAATCATTTATAAATAAGAAATAAACTCAGGTTTAACTTTAATTTATTCAATAGTTGAACCTGAATTTATTTCTTAGGTTTTATTCAACAAAGAACATGTCAATGCACATAATGACAATCTACATAGCCTTTCATTAAGAAACGAGATTCACCAACTTTACCAGAGAAAGCAGAAACATGTCTATGCAGTTTTGCTAGCCATGATGTTAGTCATTATACATTGTATAACCATAAACCTCATTACGATATGGGTTAGTATTTAACAAATAATCCAAATTACCACAACCTTCTTCACATAGAGTATCTTAATAATTGTTATCAGTAAAATGTGAAAGTGCTTTTTTAAATAGAAAGTGTTTTTGGCTGTCAATCCAAAAATACATTATGGAATGTAGTCTCTTAAGATCTTTTGAAGTCCATATCTGCTTTGTTTAATGAGAGATATTCTTTTTCTTTATGAGATTAACTGAGCCTTGAAAATCCTCTGTGGATGAGCAGTCTAAAGGCATGCTAGGCTATAGAATATTGCGTATCTAAAATGGTTTAATTTTAATTTTATAAATGTTTACTAAACCTATGTAGATATTTTTCAAAGCTTTCATTAACATAGGTATTCTTTTTGAAACTGGAAAACAAAAAATACAAGTTTTGAATCAACACTTTTACGAAGTTGGTGACTCATTGCTGTTTATAAAAGTTGATGAAATATGTAAACCAAAATAGTATGATAAATAACAATGCTTGTTGCTGCCATTTTATTAGTGATCATACTGGGAATTAAGAATAATTATAGGAAAATTATTAATTTGATATCAGATATATTATGGCCTAAAAGGAAGGAGACTGTAACAGCAGGACAATTCCAAATATTAGACTTTGCGCTCCAAAATTCTTTTACTTAAAATGTTGTCCAGAGAAAACATTTTTAAAACACTCTCTTTGTTTCCATTATGCCTGTCTTAAGCTATTTAACCATTTTAGCATGTGTCCTTCTGTATTACAATCCCCTCAATCACTAGATATCAACAATAACCCATATCAAAATTTCAAATTACATAAAAATCAGACGAAGAACTAAAAGGCTATGAATAGGCTGTTACATTCTAGAATTTACAATTTAAGAAAATAAAATAAGTAGAGATTGCTGTATTGTAAAATGCTGTTAGTCTTTGTATTATTTGTTTCTTATAATTTGTTTAAAAGAAAAAATATCTTGTATTAAATTTATATTCATTGTTATATTAAGTTATTTGTGTGACTTTGGTTTGATTTTTTTTGTGTGTGTGTGTGTTTGACAATAGCTGAGTTTTATTTAATTCTCAATTGGTCTGCTACTGAATCCCAATTCTCACTATGTCATTTTTTTTATATTTATTATTGCTCTCAATGTTTTGTCTCCCCACTGCCCTTATTAATAAAAAAAAAACAAAAAAAACTTTACCCTGCTTCTAAGTTTGCTTCTGAACTTTCTCCTTACTTCTCATTCTTCTCTACTATTCATGATCCAACATCATCAGTTAGGCCTCCAAAAACAGTTTTAGACAGCAAACATGTCTAATATGTCTGCTTTCTTTGGTAGTTAGTATTTCCTGTAGTTATAATATTATTTCCTGTAGTTTGTTCTCTTGTTCTGTGTCTTCCTTTGCAGTGAACTGCACCTGTTCTCATGAAAATGCCTGGAGACCTTCAAGACTCTTTTTCCCATGTTCTGGTTTTGGGAAAATTTTATTTGCTCCCTAAACAAGCCCTGTCATTGTCACAATAATTCTATATCTTTACATTGTATTATTTCTCTCTCTCTCATTAACTTCCTTCCTATTTTTTTTTTTGTCTCACACTCTTCTTCTTCCCATTGTCATTATTTTGTTCTTTGGCTTTTTCTTCTCTTTCTTTCCTCGTTTCTTTCCTCGCTACTTCTATTCTCTCTCTCTCTCTATATATATATATATGTGTGTATATATATATATATATATATATATATATATATAGAGAGAGAGAGAGAAGAAATCTTTTTATTGCTGATGTATTTTTTTTTCTCCATTTACCCATTGCCCTATTGCCAACTTTTTCTCTTATTTCTTCTTTTACCTTCTCTTTATTTATTCAGCTTATTCTTTACCTGTCTGTCTCTTCTTATTCAATCTATTCACCTTCATCACTATTTTTTGTTCTCTTATTTTCATTTGTATATCTCTCCAATTTTGTGCCTGTTTCTTACATGACTGTAAATCTCCATGTAAATCAATAGCTTATGACATGTTAACCATGAAAGAAAAAACAACTATAATAACAATGCAATTACTGATGTTGTATCACTTTATTTCATCCAAAGATTTGATTTTTTTTCAAACAAAATGCATTAAGTCTCTGAAAAGCTAAAAACTGAATGTGTTTTCTGGTTTGATTCGTGTCTAATAGTTTATTTAATTTTGTCAATTACTTGTTACTCTTGACATTTCATTTGTCATGGGTCTCAATGAAAGTTTCAAATCTGTAGGGTTTTATTGTTCCTTCATAATTAATAGAAAAATGATTTTGTTAGAAAAGTTCATTTACTCCTTTGGCATATCTTAATATTATCTGCAAAATATCCACTTCTTTGCCATAAATTCTTAATTGTTTGTTAATATTTAATGCCATCATTTTTTATAGCTTTCTTGCTAATAGACATGACATACAGTTCTACCTATTATGAAGTATGTTGATTGTAATTTTAAATAAATATTAGTAATTCATTAATTCAGCAATGGAGGCTTTGAAGGGCTAAGTATTATATCAGTATACAAATTCATGATCCTTGAGGTCCAAATTTGCTATTTTGCCTTGTTTTTACAAAATTTCTTGAGGTTTTATTTAACAAGAGTGATTATTTAAAAAAGACATAAAAATATGTATTAAAAATTATGTATAAATAAGGAAATGGTTGAAATGTTTTTTTACCCTTATATGAGGAAAGTGCTGATTTTGAAAAGTAGATCTGGCTGAAGATGCTTTTTTGTACATAGAAAAATTCTTATAAAGAAATTCCACTTAAAAGTTTAAAGGGGGCAGTTATTGGAAATGTTATTTCACAGATTTCATATTTACAAGAGATTCATAATGTAAAGTTATTAATATTTTATTTTTCAAGGTAATATTGGTTGTGTCTATCAACATCTCCCAATATATTTCTATTCTTAAAAAGTTTAATGTATATTTTAATGTTTGTTTCTTGCAACATAAGAAAGGATTTTTCTATTAAGAATAAATTTTAATTCCTATTATGAGGTGATATAAAAAAGATTTTTGTTTTTTAATTTACTGCTCATAAAAAGTAAATATTTATCATGAGCAGTTGTCAGTTTCTATCACACTTTTTGTTATTATTTATATAATGGTAGTATCTACCTATTTTCTTGGTTTTACACTGCAAATGAAAAACAGCTTCACCTACTTTAAAAGATCAAAGGGATAAAGGAGTAATAAAACACAAAGCAGTCATCTTGTCTGTCCATTTTCTTTTGTCTCCATCTCTTCTTCCTTTCTTTTCCTCTTGTTTTTTTTTCCTTCTAATTTTTCTTGTTTCACATTTTTCCCTTTTTTCTTTATTTTCTATTTTTGTTATGCGTGTGTGTATGTATATATATATATATATATATAACTTTAATGTCACTGTTATCCTCAAAAGTTTCATGTGGGTATAAAGATGGAACTTTGTCATAAACATAATTAACATTGAAGTAGTTTTTTTTTATTATGTATTTACTGTTTTGTATAGATTTTTTATATCTTACATTGAACACTATTTCTGTTAACTATAAATATATATATATATATATATATATATATATATATATATATATATTTAAAGTGATAAAAAAATCTCTGATTGATAAAAATCCAGTATCTGAGAAAATTTTGTTTACATTTGAATACAAAACTAGGCAGATATGAAAATATTGAGGAATTTATGATGAAAAGGATTTCGCTTTAAGTTACTATGTGAACATTGCTTGATCGGCAAGGCTACTCTGTGGCTGAGTCAGTTAAGGCATGTTGGATCTAATGATAATTCCCCTCTGTCTAGAGGAACACAAACTTGAATCCTGTCAGAGAGCACATATTTTTCTTTAAGATTTCTCAAATATTTAGGCCAGTAGACAAAAAGAAATTTACTGTTTAATAAATAGTGTCTACGCAATAATCAGTAACGACTAAAAATGATGTTTAAAGTGATAAAGATCTGTTGGATTGATAAATAAAAATCTATTACTTTAAAAAAAGTGTGTGTGTGTAACATTTTTCACTGACTACAAAGATAATCTTTGACAAATGCAACACTTTGATCCGAGACAAAGGATGCTAATATTGTAATCCTCAGCAGAAGTGCCAATCCATGCAATTTTTGACAGGTACTATGCCAAGCTAATAGTTGAAAATATTTTTTTTAAATTTTGCCAACTTCACAAAAACAATTGTTGACTTTCAGCAGCCTTGAGAAAGATTTAATTTATAATAGCTAAAAATAAGTTAATTTTTTTTATCCAGCTTTGAAGAACTAATGTAACAAATGTATATTACATTTTTGCAAAGAATTGTAAGTTGAATTTTGATAAACAACTGCTGTTTGTTAATGTCTTCTTTTCTAATTGAATTAATATAAGATGCTAGTTTATTTTAAAAAGGGAATTGTACAAAAATATGTATCTTGTGTTCCGTCAGTTACAATTTTCGCACTACATTGGCTAAATTTGTTTAAGTATACACTAAGTGTTTTTGGCACATGTTTGAAATTCAACAGAAAAAAAAATTCAGTTTTGGGTACTTAGTAAAGTTATGTTGTATTTAGATTTAATAATTTAGATAAAATCTTAATTATATCATTGCAATAGACAAGATGCTGCAATTAACTATATTGAGAATTTTGAGAAAAATAATTAACTAAGTGTTGCTGTTGACTGGATGCTCTTTTAAGAGTATACATCATCACTGTTTGGTAGTTTTTTGTTTTTCTTAATCATTTAACCCCAAGCAAGGTAATAAGCCACTATGGCACAAGGGATTAGTGAGGGTGAAAGAAAAAGAGAAACATTAAAGAACGAGAACATCAAAAGAACAGGAATTAAGAAAACAGGAGGTAACAATTGATATTGTATTTACATCCTCAAATTTTTGAAGATCAAAGTTGACTGAAAAGCAAGTGCAAGAGAAGAAACTGTCAGCGTAGGATTTAAGGTCACTTCTAGCCATTTGTATGAACTGTAAAATGAGACCTTGCTGCCAATTTAGTACAGCATTTAAATTCATAAAATTTAGGTACCATAGAGGAAAGTTTATCAGAACAATTACCATGAAATTATTTATAGAAAAGGCGCAGGGATGCTAAGCTCTGTTATAGTTATAGGAAAGTGACTGAAGTTGACATGCTAGGTCAGGACCCATAATATTGCAGATTCTTTTAATTTTAGCAAGGACCTCTAAATATATAGTAGAAGTACCAGTATCACAATGGGC
Source organism: Ascarosepion bandense (assembly GCA_037127315.1). Taxonomy (NCBI): domain Eukaryota; kingdom Metazoa; phylum Mollusca; class Cephalopoda; order Sepiida; family Sepiidae; genus Ascarosepion; species Ascarosepion bandense. Next base: position 820,364 of record JBBBDQ010000235.1, on the reverse strand, counting down.
CCTCCAAAAGGTTATAAATGTTACTAAAAAATAATTGGCTGCTTGCGTTTTACTCTCCTTGGAGGATATTTCTAATTCTTTCTGTTGTAGCAAAACTGAAAACAAGACAGCACACATCCTGGGTACCACTTGATTGAGTTATCTTCAGGACAACATTTTAGATCCATCAGTTCAAGAACAAAACACTTGAGGGACAGCTTTTATCTTTGGGCCCTGTGTAGAATAAACACATCTACAGGGTGACAATTTTAAACATGATTACTTTATTCTTCTTCTTTAAATACTGTGTATGTCTGTTTCATCTGTTTATTTATACATATATATATATATATATATATATATATATATATATATAAACTGCTATGAAAGTTAATTCTCTGTGTAGGGCCTGGAAGTTTTTTCCATCTGAATCTATCCTGCACATATATAAATCCACCATCCGCCTGTGTATTGAATACTGCTGCCACATCTGGTCGAGTGCCCCTGCTATTCTCCTCAAAGTTCTTGACAAAATACAACGGGGAGTTGTATGTGATCGATACCGACTTGGCAGACCGGCTGCAGTCACTCTCTCATCGGCGTGACATGGCTTCTGTGTCTCTTCTATAAATACTTTCACGGCTTCTGCTCCGATAAACTTAGATCACTGGTGCCCTCTAGGTGTGAATTTGCACGAGATACTAGATTAGCAACTAGATCCCACCCTTTTACAGTGAAACCGATAAAATGTAACCGCAGTTTCTACTCCAACAGCTTCTTTTCTCGCATTTCCCGCCTGTGGAATTCTCTTCCACATGATTGCTTTCCCGAGGGCTACAATCTCCAGGAGTTTTAATGTAAGTCAATAGACACCTCCTAACACACTAACTTTGCATCCATTCTCTCAAACACGCTTCCCATCTGCCAACCCTCAGCCTTGGTATTCTTACCCGTCTATCACCCTCCTTCTGACATTTCTTATATCTAACAACTCTTTCTCTTCACCTTCCCCTATGTAACCCCCTGTGTAATAATGGCAGTGGAATGCCTTGCTTGGAGAGAAATGATTTAAAAAAAATATATATATGTTGGTGCACTTGGAGATTGCTGTTTAATCTCATTGTGCTTTGCACAGTCATAAGAATAATAATAAATAAAATGAATTGACAGTTCAATAAGTCAATATTGAATGGCCTTTGAAAGCAGTCATGGCCAAACATAATGTAAGTGCCTCAAATAATAAATTTAATATATTTGAGAACTGCAATGCATAAACATTATTCTGTAACCTTTGCTGACCTGAAATTCCTTTAATCTTCCTCTCCTTCCACTGTTCTCTCGGTACTAAAAAAAATATATATATATCTTGCTCAAATCTAACATTAAAATTAGGATTTAGTTTCTTAATATTTTTTGTTAATCATGAACTCTAAATCTGTTTTATTTATTAAGGTCACATTCTATACCTGGTGAATAAGCTGGATATATTTTTTATTTTTGCTCAACAAGCATATTTTCATGAACTTTTGTGGTATGCGTCACAGGTTCCTGTGTTGACAATGTCTGGCATGCTTGGAAGTGTTATACAGGACCTGCTTTTTATAATTGGTGAGCAGTCAATCAAATATTGGTACATTGCATTGCCAAGAAAGCAACAAGAAACAAGCTGTTGCTTCTCAATCATGTCAGATACCCACTTGCTTAACTTGCTCCCAATGTGATGCAAGTGAAGTTTGACTGTTTCACCAGAAACCTGGAAGCCTTCAGCAAGCTCATCACAGGTTTGGTTGTTGTCCTCATTTATGGCCACCTTCAGGGCCTGTTCATCCAGGATTGATGGCTGGCTACTGTTGGGTTCACTTAAGATCTCTTGACCTGATCTTTCAGAACCAGTTCCTGGTGGTGCATTCACTCACAGAATTATCCACAAAGGCTTGATGTATTCAACAACTTAATGCAGCTGTAGACAAGCCCACCTTAAAACCATAGAGCAGACAACCCCCAAATGAATTGCTTTGACATTGCCAGGTTTTCTCATCACTTCTTGAGCTAAGACTGATCTGTATACACAAGACACTGGCATTGATCAAGAGCAATTCCCCCCACCCCACTACTTTCCTGACACATGACTTTCTCATTTCTATATCGATGATCACTTCTTCCAACATGACATAAAAAACATGGATTTTTATTTTTTGATTACCTTATAGTATCTTGCTTTGTGATGGGGGAAGAGTAAATATTATCAAATTAATAAAAAAAATGTTTGTTAGCAGATTAGAGGTGTTGAAAAATTCTTGCTCTGACCCATTTAAAATAATTATTTCAATGACCAAAGATAATTTCTTTTGGATTTTGCTAAAGAAACTTGCTAATCAATGTCTCAAGTATGTTGAGCTGTGGGGTGAATATAGGAAAATGGATGTACTTTGTAGTTTTTGGTTGGCCAAAGACTACTCTGTACCCACCCACCCCATCTCATATATTTCCATTATTTGTATTTTTCATTAAACCGTTACTTGATTGTTAGGCTTTGTAAGAGCGTTAGTACATAATGAAATTATCAACCAACTTAATATTTTCTTTGATATAGAAAAATTTGATCTTGAGAAATTGAAGGAAAACTTTTATTAAAACTTTTTTTTTATTAATTCTTAGTCATTTAGTAATTCAATTGTTTGAAACTGAATCCAGTAGTGTGTATATTTGTACTGTGCATGATACATTCAAATCAAAATATATTTGGTATTGTATAAATTATTCTGATGATTATAAGTGGTAGTCATATTAAAAAATACATTTTTGTGATTATCGATATATAAAGAGGAAGAATTCTGACGATAATAAAATTGCAGTTATCGCCCTTAAGTTAGCTAATGCTTTCGATCGTGATATTTATTTTCAGAATTATTTTTGTTTTGCTCCAGTAAAAATATTCACATCGACTGAGAGTTCAAATTATAATTTGATTGAACATTTATTCAGACAGTAAAAAGAAATTAGATTTTGTGAGCTACAGAAAGCATCTCTTTAAACAAGATGGTCACTTATTAATATTTGTTACAATACATGAGAGATTGAAATTTACTTTAAGCTACAAAAATCATGCATAGTTTCTCTGTTTCTTTATTAATGTTTTTTCTCTTTTTCTGAATTGCTATTTATGGTGATTATTTTTTCTGACTTTTCAATTTTTCAGTGTTTCAATTTCATGTAACAATTACAATCACTGTCTGACAAGCTTTCTATCATTGTTTATAATGGTCTTGATTGGATGATCCCTTTAGAAAATAAAACTTTTCTTTTAGTTTCTAAAACAGCTTCTAGTTTGTGCATATAAAATTGGCATGCATTATTATTATTATTATTATTATTATTATTATTATTAACAACCAATTTTTTTTCTACTCTTGAAATTAGGATTACTTTGGTAGTTTTAGAGTTGCTAATATGTTAGTGACTTGAATAATGCAAATGTCACTATTTCAAAAGTGTAAGTAGTGCCAAAATAAACTTTTTCATTAGTCTTAAGAAAACAAATAATGATTAATATTTTAACTGTGCTTGAAATTAAGATAGATGCCTACAAAGCACTTGGCATAAGAAACTTCAGATATACATGTTGTTTTTATATATATATATATATATATATATATATATATATATAGGAAAAACTACTAAAAAGTTGTAAGTTTAAAAATGTATTTATTTGACAGTATTTGTTTATTTCTATTATTATATTTGATATTTCAGACCGGCCTCGGCCCTTCATCAGAAACAAACGATTTTTAAACTTACAACTTTTTAGTAGTTTTTCCTATACATATTAAGACAGTATACGTGGATCATCACTATGTTATATACCCCCAAGTATAGAGTAGGTATAGATGGAATAAAATTCTGTATCTGAAAAATGCTATTCTTAAAAATGTGCTCAGTACACAGTAAAGCAAATGATATTTATTTAAAATTCAAAAGTAGCTATTTTGTTTCGATTCTACTTGTGTCTTATCAAGTAATGGTGCTGATTTCAAGTTTAAGAATTTTAAAAGGTTCAAAACTAGCCAAACGCCCTCAATCAGGGCGATATTGTTACATATTCTGTGGTGACCAATCAAAAAACAAGTAATTTCTGATTTTAAAAACATAAGAACAAACTCTAAAAACAATTTTACTTGTAGATAATAATGCCTTTCTTTATAAATATTTCTTTTTTTTTTTTCTTGCAGGTATTCTTCCGTGCTGGAGCTCTGACTGGATTAGAAGTCACCCGTGATGAAAAGATTACCGGTACCATGATCAAGTTCCAGGCTTTCTGCCGTGGTTATCTAGGAAGGAAGAAGCTTGAAAAATTACGGGTAAGTAATTGAAATATAAACTTAAGGCTCTATCCTAGGTCCTATGCTTTTTCTGATCTTCATCAATGATCTTCCTGATGTAATCAGTTCCCAAGAAGGCATCTATGCAGATGACAACGCCATTTACGCCCGTTTCAATAAGAAATCTGCCAAAGTTGACAAAGTAAACATGGTTGTTGCACTTGAAAAGGACCTCCAATCTGTGATTAAATGGGGTAAGAAATGGCTCGTAAATTTTAATGCCTCCAAAACAAAGCAACTCCGCTTTAACCACCATAGAGAAACATTCCTACCATGATCAGAATGGATAATGGTAATCTCCTAGAGAACAACGCACTGAGACTCCTTGGCTTCACTCTTTCAAATGACCTCTAACAGAATGACTACATTAAATCCATAGCAGCATCTACTGCTAGGAAGATTGGTTCACTGTGTTGGGCCAGGAAATTTTTCTCGTCAGAATACATTTTGCACATTTATAAGTCTATTATTCGTCCATGCATTGAACACTTGCTATATCTGGTCAGCTGCTCCTGCATTCATCTTGAGGTTCTCGAAAAGATCAAAAAGAGGGTCTGCAATATAATTGATCCTGACTTGGCCGCCTGCTTTCAGTCACTTTCTTACCGATGTGATGTGGCTTCCCTCTGTCTTTTCTATAAGTATTTCCATGGTAACCTCTGATGAGCTTTTTTTCCTGATGCCTCGGCTACATGTATTTACTCCTGCTACTAGATTGGCATTAAGGTCCCACCCTTTTACCATGGAACTAGTAAAATATAACAGCCTTTTCTAACAGTTTCCAAAAGTTTAAATACGTCTTTTATCTATTTGATTCCCATTCATCTCTTATCTTTTCTTCAACATTCCTTGTACCCTTTTTATTCTTCTACTGTTACCCCTAGCACACCAGTGGCATTTCTGCTTTGTATGGGGTTAAATGATTATATAAAAATAACCAAAAAAAAAAAAAAAACCCACTAAAATGCACAAATTATTATACATTTTTATTATCTGAAATTAGTTTGAATAGCATCTGATTAAAATACATGAGATAAAAGTATATATGCCAAAAAATATTTTTTCTAATTTAATTTTCTTATGTTTTAAAAAAATTCCTTTTTAAAAAACAAAGTTGCCATTTTTCAAACAACACTGAAATATTTTTGCTAAAACCTAACACCATCATCATAAGCTCCCTTTTTTCTCTCTCTCTCTCTCTCTATATATATATATATATATATATATATATATATATATATAGTTTTTAATGGTCTCTAGGTCCGTTTATTTTTAAAGAAAATTTTTTTTTACAAAAGTAAATAAAGTAATCTCCCTTTGTTTCATATAAAACAATATTCTCAACTTTAAATAAGTTAATTTTTTTTCCCGTCTAGTTTTAGGTCTATTTTAATTATATTTTTTGTACCATCAATCCCTGTTTTTATATATATATAATTATAAATAAATTCTGTCTATTTTAAATGCAACAGATATTATTTTAAAAAAAACAAAACAAAACAACTTTAATCCCTGTATAATATTTGGACTGTGCTAGCATTGTGTTAACTAGATTTTTATTAAAATTATGTAATAGTCAGCTTCTACCCAGCACCTGAAAATTGCATTGTGCATGTAACTCCAAATTCTGCTACCAGTGAGGAATAATATTTACTAATATATACCTAGTAGTTCTGTTGTATTACATTGAGCAGTTTTATTAATACCAGCTCTCTATGTGTAATATATATATATATATATATATATATATATATATATAGTCTCCAAACAAATAAGGAATGAAGAAAATATTTACAACATTAAAAACATTAATTTAAACAGTGCTCAATATAGAAATAGAGCTATGAATATTTATTATAAATTATATTTTAGAACATGTCCAAACTATAATTTACTACAAAAGTGTACATTTTGTTTCGACATTGAAAGAACAATGTTGTATCAGTTAGTAAATGTTATTTTTAGAAGCTTTTCAAAATAACATTTACTACCTGATGAGACATTGTTCTTTCAATGTCGAAACAAAATGTTCACTTTCGTAGTAGAGTGTACTTTAAACATATTCTAAAATATAATTTATAATATATAATTAATTTTCTGACTATGAGACACAATATTAAATATTACCATGGTTGATTTGTCAAAAAGTTGACTTCCTAGTGCTGTTGGCCTGGGTAGATGTTTCCAATGTGCAGAATTCTAGTAGCGATTTGAGTATCCAAGCTTCATGAAGTGCTCCTGGATGGTGGTATTTGATAAACTTAGTGCATTCTGAGTTGTGTAATGTGGGTTATTTTCAATCAATGTCTTAATTTGGTTGTCACCTGTAGTGAGGAGTCTGCCAGAGCATTCTTCATCAGTAAGGTGACAATTAATAACTCTTAGTGAAACGCATCTGTACAGTTCTGTCAGCTAAAGTAACTTTAACCATACATAGCAAATATCATTTTTGTTGCTTGCAAGGAATTTTTGCCTTTACAGTAATAAAAAATGTCTAAAATGCACCTTATAGTTTTCCATTTTCATAGGGATGCAAAACTGACACAAATTAACTAATTTTAAATTTCCTTCTCAAGAGACAATCTATGCTCTAATCGGAAATGTAAGCATATTTATCAGTAAATTTTACATGTTGGAACATGGATGACTAAAAATTGGCATGAACTTTCTGGATGACCCAGTACAATCTAATATAGTGTAGTTGATGTTTTCATAGATTATGCTGACTTTGTAGGTTTTTATCTTGTATGTTCTTTGTTTCAGTATTAGATCATTTATCTGATAGCTAACAATGCCTATTGACCTGGGTAACGTATGTGCATATCAGAGATAAATGTAACAGCCTCTTCTACTCTAACAGTTTACAAAATATGGCATCTTGTGGCTTTGTTGCATTTATACCAGAATATTGTTTGTGACTGAACTTCAGACAGTGATGCATGCTGCAACAAGGTTTGGTGTGATAAGAGTGCATTGCAAGCAGACGTCTTGTCTTGGAAATACATACATATTTCATAATGGTTCAATTGTAGGTTTTAAAGAAGTTGGAAGTTCATTTTGTTGAACTACATGTGTTGGGGGTTCTTTGATGTTGGCTACACTGGTCAAATTAACATTCTTACACTCATAGACTTTGGTCTGGACAATATAGACTTCTATGTGCCATGTTCCTTCAGGACATAGGCAGCCATGGCCTTTCACATGTCCTTGTCTTTTGTAGCTCTTAACACTCTTTCTCGTGTTACCCCTCTCAAACCCTGCTCTACTGTCCATTTGCTCAAGCCCATCAAATATGTCATGCATTTCCACTGTCTTCATGGAAGTGGTATGGAATAATGTTATCTGTACCATCAAATTTACATGCCTGTTAGCTCCCAAAGAAAATGTACAGTAGTTGCTAATAATGGTTATGAGATCAGTGATTAAAGGTGATTTTGAAGGAATTAAACTCTGTAGGTCTTAGTGAGGACTAGCCTTTGAAACTCGGGGACTGGTGCTATAGAATCACAAATGAGGAACTCTACCAAATGGCAGAAACTGTGTCAGTTGAGAACTTTCAACAACAACTAAAATGTAAATGTACGAAAATAATGACTTAAGATATTCTCGTTCTACACTTAAACAAAAAAATTAGGAAGGGAGCCTCCATCAGTACTAGAAAGATTGATAAGTTATTGGACTTAAATTTATTTTCCTGAAAAATCATTTTTATTGAAAGATTTTTTAAAATTTTACCTGAGAGCAGCAGTGGCTATTGGGTCAATAAATGCCAATTTTTTCCATATAAGAAAATGGCAAATATTGCCATGTTGTTGTTGTGATCTTTTCAAATCTTTGCATGTACTGATTTGTATATGTAGTCCTTTACTCCAGTGCAGCTATATTAAGTAAATGTTTAACATTGAATAAATTGAGTAAATATTTAATGAAAACATACATGTTTAACCTTGAGGAAATTGTAATTTCTATTTAGTGTGTATATAATTGACAAATTAACTAAAGCATTTTTTTACATAATGTCCTTCATGATGTAGGTGATTATTGCTGACTACAGATTTCTTTTATTATCTGTGAATTGCCATAACTCCTTGGGAAAGATAGTGGATTGGTTTCCTGTTGCCTTCTCCATGGTTTTGAATTACAAGTAGTTCTTCACTTAAACTGGTTACCACCTAAAAAGGTTGAGGGTTTTGCTATTAAATCTGTAGTTGTGAGGGTCAAGTGGTGATTTAATACCTTTCCCAAGGCCATCAATAGAGAAAAAAAAAATTTTTTTTTAATCATTTCATCCCAAGTGAGGCAGTAAAGCCACTAAGATGCAGAGGTTATTGAGTATGAGAGTAAAAAAAAACATTACTAAGGAGATAGAGAAATAATAGACAAGAATTAAAAAGAAATATATATATATATATATATATATATAATAGTAATGAACTTAATCACAGTAAGTCAACACTAATAATAACAGACTAAATATCCGAAAATAATGCTAACAGTAATATAAACCGTCTTCTAACCCAGTGAGGTCTACCTCATGGGTTAAATAAAGGGGGAAAAAAAAGAAACAAACACCGCACAAGAACAATACATCTAGTGCTCGTTTGAAAGAAAAAAAAACCCAAGACGAAACCTTAGCAGCAAAGTGCTTGATACGAAAGTAGAGCAGAATACAATACAAAAATCTAGAATTGAGCCACCACCTACCACAGTTTCACATGAACAGTTCTTCAGGATAAGAGTACCCTGAAGAACCATTCGTGCGAAACCGCAGTAGGTGGTGGCTCAATTCTAGATTTTTGTATTATATATATATATATATATATATATATATACACACACACACACACACACACACACACACACACACACACACACACCTAATTAAACAGTTATAAATCTAGAATTACACTGTTTTGTCAAACCTGAAAAAATTTTCATGTTTGACAAAGTAGTATGTGATTTTTACAATTGCCATAAGAAATTATGGATTTATAATAATTTATGTGTTAAGTTTTCTTCTCTACTTTTCATATTGCTCTGGATATATATGGTAAATGACTTTTGTATTTGTTCCTCTTACCTGATGAGTTTTATTAGATGAAACTGCAGTAGTAATAAATAGACAAATATTGTTTCTACTGGGTTTTTTTAAATTTTTTTTTTTAATTATTTTTGTTCTGCTTTAAGTGTTGAGCATTTTTATTGACTGCCTTCTCATTTTGAAATAGTCTATTTATATAGATTTCTAAACATAACCTATTCTGTGTGCGCATCTCATGCCATTTTGTATTTTGGGTTGCATTTGAAAATTGCAGTACTGACCTTAAAAGGCCCACCTTTAGAATCCTGCATAAATTCAGACGAAATATCAACAAAGATTTCATATACTTTTTAATTCAGAGTCTATTCTTTGCTTTATATAAGTGTAGGATTAAATTGCATTGTGTTATTTTGAAATATTTCATAATGTTGGTTAATTATTTAACTTTTTTATGGCAAGATTTATTTAATCTCTTTTCACATTTGGATTAACCTCTCCTAATTTTTGCGTATATTTTTATATTTTCTCTTATTTTACTGAAATCTTGTTGATGAGTTAAGTGTCAAGTATTTGGAGTAACATTGGTTTTACTATATGTAAAATAGATGAGCCGCAGATGTCGCAGATGCCATAACTTTCATTGTACCTGCTGTGGGCATCTAATTCATAGTGGCTTGCCATGGTAATTCACACTGTCCAAAATGCTAAAACACTGATTTATTTAGATTGTTATGGGTACTTCTTTTTAAGACAACTAGTAAAATATGCTTTATTTTTTTTTTAGATACAGTACCAAAAGATTTTTTGCTTTTTCTGTTGGTGTCTGCCAAAGTTTCCAGCTAAAAAAAAAGAAAAACTGGTTTTAAACTGTGTTACCAATTTCTAGTTTTTAAAATTGAATGCTAAACTTTTGCACATACTTAATAAATAAAGATAATAAAAATAGCTAGTAGTACCCATGAAAATTTCAGTTTTCCTTGTTGAATTTTCTGGTGTATCATAATATTTAATGAATAAATAAGCTGATTGCTAGTTCCGAGACTATGAAATACATGTGGACAATCCCCTAATGTCTTGTTACATATTTAATTTTAACAACTTCAGCAAAGTATTGCAATGGTAATCATAAAACTAAATTTAGATTGTTATATAAAGAAGTAAGTGGGTACAAATAAAAAGATTTAGAATTAACAAGATTTACCATTTCACTGAAAGCAGCCATTAAACACAGGAGTGCTATTGACTGCTCTATCTTCCTTTTCATTCATTCATTATTTCTTTGCCATTCCTTTTCATAAAACTAAACACTGCTTTTAATATGTTTCTTTCTGCTTTCCACACAATATAAAAGGAATTACCCATTGTTTATCTGAGGTAATGGCAGGGTGTAACTTTGATGAATCATTATTCTTAAGTTAATGTTTGAATAAACTCCTTGCGAGATCCTACAACAATACCCAGGGAAAATACCCCACTATGCATCATTAAATATTTTAGTTTAGCAATTTTAATAAAATATAGTAATAAAAATCCAGAATATGAATTCAGGTTATTATTATATATCAGAGAGTTCAAATGATATTTGTCACTTTAATTTGAGCAGGTTCATGCCAACTTCAAACACTGTTATGATGTCCTCATAAGTAAGGGTATCATAATGATGTCCTCACAAAGTCAGCTTGAACCTTCTCAGTTAAAGTGACAAATTTTTTGCACTAAAGCTATCAATGCTCTATCTTCACCTTGATATTGAGCATTTTATGATAAAAAAAAAAACTGCTTACCAAAATACCTTTTATTAGTAAAACTACTGAAAAGACAACAATCTTGTCACCCAAACATTATCATGACTTAACACACACACACACATCTATATATATATATATATATATATATATATATAACTAAATAGACTCTGTAAGTATGTAGGCCGTAAATTTATACTAAAATAAACCTAAAAAAAAAACATTAACAAACAGAACCTAATTCCGTTACAATCCGGTGCACTAAGACGTTGGATAAATGGGGAGAAAAAAAGAAACCCGCGGAACAAGAACAAAACATTCAATACTCCGCAGTAAAGAAAAAACCCCAAATGGAACTAACCACAAGAAAAAGTGCTCGATACAAAGTACAAAAGAAAATATACAAAAGTAGAGCAAAGACACACAAAAATCTAGAGTGAGCCAAAACCTACCGCGGTTTCACACTACGGATCGTCAGGGCAAAGGCCTTTGCCCTGACGATCCGTAGTGTGAAACCGCGGTAGGTTTTGGCTCACTCTAGATTTTTGTGTGTGTGTGTATATATATATATATATATATATATATATATATAGTCATCCGCAGACAGATCTATTTCGCTGCATCACAGCTCATCGGTACTGTTGGGCTCCGATTGTTTTTAATCCAGGATTGAAACCCGGCCGAATTGGCACCAGTCGGCGATTCTACCTCTAGGCTATGGGCGTTCGGTAGAAGAAGGCAGATTTTTTAGCGTGTATATTATCATTATACCTGCCCAATAGCCCGAGTGATCTAATCCATTACTGAATGAGCGATACTATATATATATATATATATATAGTGATCTTGTTGGGTCCAGAAATAAATTCACAAAAAAGGAATAGAGTAAACAAATATATTTAACAAAGACAGTAATACAAACATATACTAATGAGAGATTTTTAGTATGTGTTAGTCTGGCTGTCAGTTATCTGCTGGAATAGATTCTGCTCTCACTCTTTGCCAAGCAAAACTGCCGCTTATATATAGTTCAGAAGAGTTCATGTGTCATATGGGTAAACCACATAACAATATATAACAGTAAAAGGCTACGAATGAAAATATTTGAAAATGACAAGTTTTACCATTACACCAAAGTAGATACTAAATGCATTTCATCTCCTCTATCATTTCTTTCTTTCTTTGTTTTTCTCACTGAGATTAAACAGTGTCTCTGATATGTATTTTCTGGCTTTACTCTGATCCAAACAGAATAGTTCATTATTTATAAGGTATTGGAAGGGTATAACATGTGCTAAATAGGGAAGTAAGAGACGTAGATTTATAAGATTCTATAACCAAAAGAAAACTATTATGTAATTTTAGCTTAAGGTAGTTTTGTTGGCAATAAATAACATCAATACAAGGATGCTCAACTGCTTATATAACAGTGGATGCTTGAAGATTTTATTGTATATGAAGAGATGACTTGAGAAAATAGAGATATGATCTACAAAAGGATGCTGGGATACCATGGAGAGAGCATGTAAGCAATGAGGAAGTTTTAAGGGGAAATTGCAATAAAAAGGACCCTTAGAATCAGAAAGAGACAGTTGAAATTTCTGTGATAACTAATGAGGAAACTTGGCTTGGAAAAGTTGCCACTCGCAGGATATTACAGGGACAGAAGGAAACCGCAAGTAACCAACCTAATGAGCTTATGTAAATGGATGACTGAACAGGGATTGAGTGGGAGGATTAGTAAAATGACAAGCATTTTTAAGAACTACAAAGAATAGGAAGTTGTGGAGAATCATTTCTGCCCATGCTCTGAAAAGATGTGGTACATAGACGATATTTGTTAAGTATATTATATCTAAGTTCTTAATTTAAAGCATTTTTGGGTAATTAAGATGGAATGTCTGATTAAAACTTTTTTTTTTTTTTTTATCATTAAAATTATAGTTGTCTGAAGTAAAAGATAATCTGAAAGAATTAAGGACCACACTATCTAAGATAGTCCTTAATAGTTATTTTGAAGAATATTTAACAGGGTAAGGAAATAACTCCAATATTGTACAAAAATTTGCATAAATGACTACAGAATTCTATAAAGATTTGTATAAAATGACTGCAGAATAACTATTGGATAAACTTATTCACTAAATACTAAATATTAGTAAAAGACTAAGGTGTCAAAAAGTTTTTACATTTTTGTTAAGCATAGATATTTATTTGTATTTTGTATTTAACTATTTTAGACTTATTTTGGGAAGTCTCTTAACATAGGACAGGAAGTGTGACACTGAAATCCAAAACCATATTGCAAGAGTGAAAGATGCCTTCCAAAAGCTGAGCAAAGTATTAAGAAACAATTTTTTTGTTAGAAATAAAGGAAAGAGTACTGCTATGTAATATCAGTCTCACTATACAGCAGTTAATGCTGGACAATACAGTAATAACATTACTTTCTTAGTGAGCCATTTATAAATATTTTAGATATTACTGTGAAAAGAATAGCTTGGCTCTTCCTTCTTGAAAGATCAGTAAAATAGAATCTTCCAGTCTCTGTCCTCCTCCATCTGGCCTTCTGCCATCCTCAGCTTGGCTTTATAAATATGAAAAACAAATACTGCTTAAATAAGAAATAAGTATTTATGACTTCTTATAGTTATATTTGTGTTTTCTCATTTCTATGTATTTAGCTTGCTTTTCGATTTGTCTTATTTTCTTTTGCTTTAGTCAGATATATATTTTTTTCCTTTTTACTTTACATTGCATCTGCAGAAGAAACAAAAAGTGTGTAATCTCATTTAGCTTGGATTGCTTTGTGAAATATGTGAAACATTTTGTGAAATTCCTCTTCGCATTCATTGTTGCAGAAGCTTTTATCAGAATCTGTTTGGCAAAAACCTTAAAATCAATAATCTAGTCATACATCAAGTAAAGCGCTTCCAGAGGCATCTAGTGCCAGTTTTTAATGGAATTTTGATTTGGGACTGACTTGCAGAGAAATATCTCCCCAAGCCATTACAAGTTTCAGTATTGATCTAAATAACAAGGCTCTTGAGGTTATATATCAGCACTCAGTGCATATATATAAGTACATTTTTTACATTCATTTATTATATATATATAGTACAATTTATGGATCTACAATTAATTCAGTAACATCATTGCTGTAAGTTTTAAAAAAAAAAGGAAATCATAATTAGCCTTTGGAGGATAAAAGATTAGTCACTACATAAGTACATTTTGCAATGCTTTAATTCTCATTGACAAAAGTATGATTGGGACTTAAATATAATTGCATCAGTAAAAAATAGTTTTAATTAAAATGAAGGTTGAGTAAAAAGCCCCAAATTTTGCTGCTTCAAATTATACCAAGTGAAAGAAGCAATGAGAAACGAGTTATCATTCTATGTTTTGGTTGTAATCAAATAGCGATGGTCTTTTTGTTTCTTTTTCGCTGATATTTTTCCAATAATATTTCTTTTAATTTTATCATTATTGTTTTTGCTTTATTTTTTTCACAACACTCTTGGTAGATTAACTGTTTGACCTCTGCAGAAAATGGTGTAAAACTAAGAAATAAAGCAATGGCTTCTAGTAAAATTTGTACTCTTCCCCAACATCTCAGGACAGGACCCTGTATTTGATAACTGTTGCTTTGGCTAATTCAGAAGTACCAATGATTAAACAGAGCACAGATCACTCTAATTTTCTTGGCCATCTTTGTTTTAATAACTAATAATAATAGTTATAGTTTTTAACATTTCTTTTAGATTAAGTTTTTCTCTATTAGTTTTAATCAGGTAATTTTGATGTAGGTGTGTAGATGTGTGTGTGTGGGGGCGTGGTCATTTTTTTTTTTTTTTAATTTGCTCTAATGGTTTAAGACTTAGTATTGTAATAAAAAGCAACATTGACACTTTGTATAGTTTTTTTTAGAATTGTATCCTCAGATTTCAAGAAATGAGTTTATAGCTCACAGTATATAATATCAGTCAGTTTAATGTCAACTCTTATACAACTCTCAAGTATTATAATAATTACAATTAAATATCAAGTTGCCCATAAATTATTCCAAGCAGGTAATCTTTATATTAATAAAATTTATTATATATTGTCCTTTCTCTCCCTCACTCTCTCATATGCCCTTAATCCTAAAAATGTCTGACTTTTGAGATTCTAAATTCTCTGTTAGTCGCATTTGTATTAATTTGTTGCCTTATTCATTGAGCTAAACTCATAAGTATTATTGTCCTCAGATCTCTAATTATATTTTTTCTCAAGCTAACTGTATATGATTTATGCAATATATACATTGAGGCAATCCTGAGAGAATTAGAAGTCTTATCCAGATTCATTATTGGCAGCCACAATCTTTAATGTAAAATATGTAGATAACAATCTTGATAGCAGAAAGGAAACTACAAGAACTCCTACAGAAGGTAATAAAGGAAAGCAAGAAGAAAGGACTAAACATCAATTGCAAAAAGACAGAATTCATGGCTGTTAGCAAAAGGAACAGCCCAACATGCAAATTAAAAATTGGATATACCAAAATCAAATAAGTATGACAATTTAACTATTTGGGAAGTCTCTTAACATAGGACAGAAAGTGTGACACTGAAATCCAAAGCTACATTGCAAGCGTGAAAGATGTCTTCCAAAAGCTGAGTAAAGTATTAAGAAACAAATTTTTTGTTAGAAACAAAGGAAAGAGTACTGCTATGTAATATCAGTCTCACTATACAGCAGTTAATGCTGGACAATGCCCTCATAAATGAAGAAAACTTGAACCAACAGAAATGGGGTTCTACAGAAAGATGCTGAGAATATCATGACAATGTGTGAACAACAACAGTTTTAGAAAAGAAGGAAACAAAACGGAAATTTGTACTTAACATCAGGAATAGTTGAAATTTCTCGTGTCCATAATGAAGAAAAAGAGTTTGGAAAATTTGATACTCATAGGACAGATTGAAAGCAAGAAAGCTAAAAAAAAGCCACAAACTACCTTGCAAGCTTAAGTAAATGGATGGCAGAGCAAGGTTTAGGAGAGGTAATATTGTTCGTCTAACCTGGTGCACCATCACCAGCTTCCGTCATTCCCTGCATTTTGTCCACCTTTGCTGCCACCAAATAAATTGACAATGACTCCACAACCGCCACAAAGTAGAGCGAAACAACAAAGGATGTGCGTTATAGGGCAGTGGACATCAGCTTGGAACAAAAAATGAAGAGCCAAGTTCGAATTCCAGTTGAAACCATTGCATTCACTTATGTGCAAATGCCCTTGGGAAAGTTAGGAATCTATTGCTTCTCCCTCCAGCTATGGGTTAAATAGCTGGACAGATTGGGTTCTATAGCCTTGGTTAGCAACCAGTCTACCACAGAAAGTAATGGCAACCTACTGCGGGCAATTCCTCTGCTCAGTCAGTCATGTTTTTTTCAAGACATGATCGCCAAAGTGTGTATCATGTATGGAAAACAACTGGCTGAATAAAAAGACAAAATTTATTAAGAGCTATAAGAGGCAGGAAATTGTGGAGTCAGAATTGCCAACAGCCTGATGGCACATAGAAGAAATAAACATGAATCCAACATATGAACAGAAATGAACAAACATTGTGTGTGTGTGTGTGTGTGTGTGTGTTAACAGAAAGCTAAAGCTGGGATATAAATGTTAAAATGTAAAATATTTTTTCTAAAATTAAAATTGACCAAAGAAAAGAGTAGAGACACCATGTTAATGTACTGAAAGTTAATTTCTGAAAGGTATGAACAAGAAATCAATTTTAAAAATCTAAATCTAAACTTATTTATCAATGGAATTTTGTGTGTCTGTTACCTATAGACTCCGAAACGGCTGAACCGATTTTCTTGAAAATTTACTCAGTTGTACTATAAGCATCTGCGAGTGTTCTTAGCTAGGTTTTGTGTCAAGGTACCACCGATAAATATTGAAAATCGATAATCGAAAAAATCAGGTTATAGAAGGAGTGGTTCAATTTTAATCAAATTTGATACACTCATAGACAAAGACATTAGAAACGATATTCAGAAGTTTTAAGGTTGCAGTTCTTACAATAGTTCAGAAAATCGATTCTATATATATAAAAGGCTAAATGTTTGTGAGTGTGTCTGTTTATCTGTCTGTATGTCTGTCTTTTTGTCAGCCCTTTTGTTTTAGTTTTTGCTTCAGGTTTGGCTCTAAGTAGGTATAATTGTAATTCTTAGTCTCAGCCATGATACCATTTACTTAGAGGATTTATTTAGCCTTCAAAATTCAGTTTACGATGAAAAAAACTTATTTGATATCGATACCAGGAAATCAAAAATTTGACTTACATGCATTCATTTTTCTTTCAGTCTATGATTTCACTTTAACTGAAAACAACTATTGCTTTTTAGTTCTTCATGCTAACATACAAAGAGTCTGAGCTCCAGGACCATGGATTAGTTTTAAAGCCTTCATTACACCCGAGCAATGCCGGGCTATACTGCTAGTAATCAGATAAAACAAAATGAAAAATATGTAAGGAATTTAGTCGAAATGATTGAAGGTCAAGTGAATTGAGATTTTATTTCAAGTCACCAAAAGTAATTTTGAAGAATTTTGATGTTAAAAACCAGAGCTCGTAAAATTTATAATATTCTGTTTTTGTTTTGTTTTTTTAATTAGAAAATATTAAAAAGATTTTATATCAATCAGCTTCAGAAAAAAAATTGCACCAAACAAATTTTTTTTTAACAAATTTTGATTAACTTGGTTCATTTGAAATTTTAGAATGCTGTTCAGGATCACTATTATTTTCAAGTTTTCTTTCTTTATTCTTTTATGAATTTCTTTCTTTATTATTTTATGGATTCATTAATTTATGGATTGATTTTATTTTAAGTATTGATTTATTTGCTTATTTATTTTTGTTTGATGATAATAAATTTCTTTGTTAAAAAAAAAAAATGAAGTTTAGATGGAGGAAATTTTTATTGCAAAGAAAAATGTCACTTTGTGGAAATGTGTGACTGCATGAGCTTTACTCTTTCTTTCTTTTTTTTTTTTTTTTTTTTTCATCTCTTCTGAGGAATTTTTTCCAGCTCAAGAACATATTGATTAAAAATTGACTTCTTTGCCTTTTCCCTTTACCCAACAATTGAATTACTGAATGATCACCACACAAAAAGATCAATATTGTAATCATTTAAATCTACTCCTTACATAATTGAATGACAGTTATAAATTATTTGTATTTAATGTTTGTTTGTTCTGTCAGTGCCTGTAAATGTTTCTTTGTGCCCATAAAATTGTTCATTGATTTTTCTAAGAACCTATAATCATGTGAATAAAACAACTACAAATGATAGGTTGAAAGCAACTGAGTGTGGAAATTATTGTTATATTTTAGGCGTTGAAAAGTTATCACCCTAACACACTTCCCAAAATCTGAACACACGCACTTTTTTTTTTTATTATTCAAGAAATTTTCAACACACTATTGTTAGCCACATTCAATTAGGAAATTTCTCTTTTAACAGGTACAAAAATTTACATAAATGCTGCAGTCTGTACAATTTCAACAAATTTAAAGAAACTATAATGTACTTCTAATCACACTTTCAATTTGAAATATTTTATCTATTCAAATGTATCTTTAAAATAATATGGCAGTTTTGCAAACTAATGGAACAGTTAGAAATTTTATGAATGCTGTTGTCTGCAATTATTAACAATTTGTAAAATGTATATATATTTTTGCACTTTAAATCATACATGAAAATATATTGGTATTTTTACCAGCTGAAAATTGACTTTTATGAAATTATCTGATACAAATTCTAGATTTCTTCACTCCTTTCACCACCACCATTTTAATATTAAGAAAATTTCAGTTATTCTTACTGCCTGTGGAATCTATATATATATATATATATATATATATATATATATATATATATACATACATACATACACACTATAGTCATCCATAGACAGATCTGTTTCGCTGTATCACAGCTCTTCAGTACGGTTAGACTCCGATTGCTTTTTTTACCCAGGATTGAAACCTGACCGAAATGGTGTCAGTCAGCAACTCTACCTCTGGGCTACGAGCGTTCGGTGGAAGAAGGCAGACTTTTAGCGCGCATATCATTATACATGCCCAATAGCCATAGTGCTCTAATTCATTATTAAATGAGCGATATATATATATATATATATATATATATATATATATATGTGTGTGTGTACACACAGTTTGCATGTGTAAACTGGTCAAACTTTCAAGTTAAAAATTTAAATTGAAAAATGAAATTAATGCAAACATACAATGTGAAATATACAGCAGAAATGACCATTTTTCATGCAAGAAATTGTATTGTGTAAAATTATTTTCACTTAGTCATATTTACTCTTCAATTATGCTTTCCTCTTGTTGTATTCCAACTTATGATTGTCCTATTTTTACTAAGAAAACCTTCAGATAATTATAATTCAAGATATTTTCTGAAAAAATGGTTGATATTATTTAAAACTGTTTGAAAATACATTCTAGACAGGTTATAAAATAAAGGTTTTTATGATCTCTTGTGCATCTACTTCCAGAAGCTATCTTATTTCAACAGAAATGTCAAAGCATGGGCACTTAAAAAAAAAAAATAATGACACGTAAACCAGTAATTGGAGACTTTAATAAGATAGACAACATAACTATTACATGTAAAATTAGAAGTGTTAGTTTTTATGATATTTGAAAAATAGTCGTTAACAAATGAAGTAGTAGTTTATAATCCTCAAAAATGACTATACGAAAACAATCCCACTATTATTTCATTACTAAATTAATCCATTTTATTATTGCTGCTTTTTATCCAAATACTAAGTCTTCGACCATATCACAGATGATATTACTCTTGGAGACAGTTCAATTTTACTTTATGCTTCACTCTCTGTTCTGTACAAAGCTAGGCTTAATAAAAATTAATAGTCTAATTGAGGTGGTAAGAAAACCTGTATTAAGAATGTTTATAGTTCATACTATTTTTTCTTTTTTTTATAGATGACAAATGTATGCTTTTATTTTCAAATCTTATCTCTTAACAACTCCAAAATTAATTTAATTCATTCCTTTTCATTGTCCTATTGGAGTGTTGGTGTGCCATGCTGAGTAAATTGACTTCACAGCATTTCTTAGGACAATAGGCATGATTTGACAGTGCCCATTTCCTCTCTGATTAACATATAACAGTTTGTATTCAGTTTTGTGGTAAAAGAAAGCATCTTCTGTTCATTTTGTAGTATACCTCAAACTGTATGCCTATACAAGGTTAAAGGGCTCCTGATGTTCTGCTATTAACTCCTGTCTTGGAGAAGTTGATTCCTTTTTTTTTTTTCCCCAAAGAATATTAGGGTAAAATGAATACAAACTTCTCTAGTCAGATTTTGAACTCAGTTTGTCAATTCCATTCTTATTTCAACAGAAATGTCAAAGCATGGGCACTTAAAAAAAATGATGACATGTAAACCAGTAATTGGAGACTTTAATAAGACAGACAACACAACTATTACATTAACACACACTTTAAAATTTCAACTGAAAAATATTTAAAAATAATCTCTGTCCGTGAACTTCAATTGACAAAAGCTTGTTAATATTAATACTTTTTAAAATGGAACTCAAGACGCTGGGGAAGAATTCTAGGATTGACATTTCCTTTCCAAATTATTATTTACTTGAACAGTTATTTAAAGATAAGATTGCCTAAAACTGGGCTATATTTTTGGCATATTTCATATTCCAATTTCTTTTTTTTTATCAAGTTCATTCCAAGTAAGGCATTAAAGCCACGAAGACACAAATGGTTACTTGGTGTAGAAGAATGAAAGAGAAAATAGAAACACAACTAAGGAGTGAATACAGAAGAAGAGTAATAAGGAGGACAATAGATAGTGATTAACATTGCATTTAAATTTTTGAAGATTAAACTTGATTTGAAAGCATGAGACTGGAAGTGGGGGGTTCCACAAGCAAGAAACACAAGAAAGGAAGCTGTTAGCATAGAACTTAGTTACATCTAGCCAATTCAACTGTATATCAATGAGACCTCATTACCAGTCTAGTACTGTGCTTATATTTGTAAAATTTAGTTACCATAATGAAGAGCTTATTTGAATAATTACCATGAAAGTATTTATAGAAAAGGCACAAGAAGGCAACTTTACAGTGGTGGGAAAGTGACTGAAGCTTTTTAATTTACAAAACAATTTAGCATAATTTCAGAAAGCTTCAATCTTTTATAAATAGCATTATCAGTTATTAAGTTGTAATAAATAATAGCTATTTAAAAAAATGCTAGGGGAGAACCAATCATAATTTGCAATACTAAAGAATTTTATATTAGCGGATAAGCATGTAAATATTTCAAAGTTCTCCTCCATCCTGGTAAAGAGAATTTATTCAAGATGAAAAAAAAAAATGTCATAGCATTTGTCCATATCATCAACCCTTCTCCTCCCCAACTGTCAGCTCCCGGTAGTTAAGCATGTCCAGTTTTCTCTCTTTGTCACTATAAATATTTAAATTTAGTTACAAGCAGTCCAATACTTAAAAATAAATAAATAAATAAAAATTAGTTGCTGTAGTGGCTACAGAAATGGTAATAAACTTAGAATTAGGACTACTGCAAGTTTCCGAGGGAGAGAAAGAGATACAAAAGGCACACATCAGTGATGACACCCCCCCCACACACACACACACATTTTCTTCCACATATCGCTTGTTATGTATGTATCCCAAGAGCCCTCAACACACAAGCATTTCTAACTTCATCATCATCATTGTTGTCCGTAACAGTGTTACTGCTATTTTAAGGAGACTGATACAGAAAATGAACAGTGATGGAGATGGGGAGGAGGACTTCTTCCATTGAACAACAAACCCCAACTACTACTGTTATAGATTCTTTTTGTAAATTCCCCACTGTTTTTTTTGGTCTTTAAGAAACCATCTAAATGACTGAAAAATGTCTCGTGTCTCTATTCTTACCCACTACTGACTTCTTCATGTACTTGTAAAATTTGTCATACCCATATATTGCCAAATAGTGACATAAAAATATCTACTACAATCACTACTATTATTGGCTATGGATTTTTCTGCTCCCACTATATTGTGGACAAAGACTCTGGGAGTTCGCTCCTGTGAATGACGGATTGGATTGGACCGCTTCCTAATAACTGCTAACCTTACATCAAATTTTTAGCACCTTAAAAAAAAATTAGAGAAGGAAGATTTTAAACAGGACATACACAGTTGGACACAAGTGACACTTTCTACTGACGGCTGTGACTGACAACAGGGGTAGAGTTGTGGTGGTGAATGTGTAAAAGGAGGCAAGAATTCCATTGCTTGATGTGGGCACTCACTTGTTCTACAATAGTAATTAGATTCCCCACTCTCCCAGGCATCAGACAAATAATGATTTAAGACCCCTGCCTGCTGGTAAGGACCGATTTCTTTAATTTATTTTTCTGTGTTCATTCAACCTTTTCATTTTTGTTGTTATTGCAATTTATTCAAGCCAGTTCCCTGTTTACTTCTTTTCAAGTCAGCTGCAGCTGTGGATTCTGCACTCGGTGTCTCTTCCTCTTCCTGGCTTAAATTTTTTTTTTTTTTTCTCTGTTATGTACCTACTTACATGCTAACAGCTGGCAATCTCTAGTTTATTATTTTTCTCTTTCAATCGATCTTCATCTCTCCTCCTCCTCCTTCTCACCCTTTTTCTCCAAAATATATTTTTCATCTTTCTTATTTATTGTTGGTTACCTTTGTAACATACTTTCCTCTCTTTCATCTTTTCTACTGTCTATGACTTTTTATATGATTTCAAATATTTATTGTATTTGTCATATAATCTTTGTGTATATTAATAACTAAAGACATGCACCCCCGCTTTTTTTACTATCAATGATGTGCCTATACATTTTAATACATTTATGTATTAGAGTAGATATGACTTTATCTGTTGATTTTTATTTTACTTATTTTGCCATTGTATTATTTATTTAGATATGTGTGTTTTTTTTTTAATCTGGGAATAAGATGTGTCCATTTTTATTTAGTTCATTCAGCAATATGTAGTTGCCATTTCATTTCTATCTCCATACCATCCATTCAGCTGTCTCCAGCTATTAAAAGAAGAAAGAAAGTCAAATGAGTTTGGAATGTCAAACTATTCCTAAAAGAATGTCATTACTTCTTATTGCAAGCATTTGATTTTAGACAACATCCCCCCTTACTTTAAATAGTTATTTTCTATATAATTTTAAACCCCTTGTTTATGTGCCTCAAAGAAAAATATTACTCCTATTCTATAAAGACTTAATTATTCAAGCTTAACAATGCAGTTTCAGATTGGGTATGTATATTATGTGTACATTTCTTTTTTTTTTTTTTTTTTTCCTTCTTAGAAGAAGTCATATTTTATACAATATTTAGTAAATTATATGTGCGTAAGTGTATCTAGTGTGTCAGAGAGAAAATGGAGTATTAAAAACACACTAACAAAGTGTTGGCTAATCCACAATTAATTTAAATAAGCAAAAACTTAATATTTGACTGTTATGGGAAAGAATACATGCTTTTGGTTCATAAACAATTACAGATTAAAAATATTTTTGAAAAGAACTTACAAAAGTACATTCCAATCTTGATTTGTATTTCTCTCTGTTTATGCATCTGATGTATTTTCTAGCCCTTTAAATCCTGTTTAACAAGCATTTAATTATATTTCTACTACACCTCAATATTGTTCTGGTTAAGCATCTTGAACAAACTATTAATTTTTTTCTGTTGTTTTTTAAGTTTATCTTATAGGTCATCAAATTTTGTCCTTGTGTGTGTGTAAAAATTCAGATATAACTAAAAAAAAATATTTGTTTAAAAGGACAATATAAAAAAAGACTAAAGGAAAACTTACCTGTACCAACACGTTTCATCCTCTGATGAATTTTATCAAAGCAAATGTCATGATTTTTAAAAAATAAAATCTTTAAATTTGCTTTTGATAAAGTCCATCAGAGGATGAAACGTGGTTAAATTTTAAATTTTCCTTTTATTTCATATATATATATATATATATATATAAAAAGACAAAAGAAAAATTTACTGCCACATTTCAATTTACCCATTCCATCCTATATGTATACACATGCACAATGTAAATTTTTGCCCTTTATATTTTTAATTTTGCGCATTTGCATTGTTTTTGATTTTGTTGACCCTACAGTATAGTAGGAACCTTCTGTGTGAAAAAGCACAATGATGCAATTAAATTTGTCAGAACTTTCAAAATGGCATACTGTAATGCTTAGGATTCATGCTGGATGCTCCAATACAAATATTTCAGTGTTTAGGGGTGTCAATCTGAGGACAGTGCGGAGGATTCGGAAAGAAGTGAATGAGTCTTATGGTGATTATGAAGATGCTTGGATGGATCAGTTGTGATGGCAATGTTATGCCTTCATTCAGCTTCCCATATTGCCTCAGATGCAAGGCCTACGTCAAGTGCTGTAAGGAGGTAGTGCTACTCTGGGTCAAGAGAGTGATTATGTTGGGCAACAGGACTCTGCACCATGTCATGCAAGCAAGAGAATCCAGTCATTGCTGTCAGAAAATTCTGACACCACATCACCCCTTACATCTGGCCATCTGACTCCCTAGACTGCAACTCTAGATTATTATGTGTAGGCCACAGTTGAGTGAAAAACAAACAGAAATCTTTGCAATAGCAAAGATGAACTGAAGGCAAATATCATAGCAGCATTCACCAACTTAAGTAAGGAGACCATCGAGAAGATTCTGAAGTCGCCTGGAGACCATGGTTGAAGGCAATGGCGATTTTATTGAATAAACTTACTCTTTAGTATTTCAAGATATTTTTGTGTAATTTTCATAAATATATTTGTTAAAATGAGATGTCTGTTATTTTCATTTCTGTATAATTTAGACAATTTATCTTATAGGGTGTAAAGGATAAATTGTTTAAATTATACAGAAATGAAAATAACAGACATCTCATTTTAACTAATATATATATATATATATATATATATATATACACACACATATACTTTGTGTGTCAAAGTAGTAGAGCTACCACATTGAATTTTAATATGTTAATTTGCACTTGTATGAACTATATTGTAGCTAATTAAAATTCTTAAAAATAATCTTATGTAGAAATATAAATATAGTAAGATTGTTGACAATATCAAATTTTGGTCAATAAAATTTAATTAGTATTTTAAAAACAGGAAAAAGGCTACACACACACACACACACACACACACGTATATATATATGGAGTAGATAGACTAACCTATTGCCCAGTTCACACTCCACCCACGTCTATTGAAGAGGTGAAGAGGCTCATCCCTTGTTCCCTGTTTAGGATGTGGTTTCCAGCTTTCTCTTTTCCAATCTTTTCACTCTTACGTAGCCCCCTGCACATCAGTGGCGTTACCCCCTTGCTCGGGGTGATATGATTAAAATATATATATATATATATATATATATATAGTCATCCGCAGACAGATCTGTTTCGCTGTATCCAAGCTCATCAGTACGGTTAGACTCCAATTGCTATTAACCCAGGATTGAAAACCGACCGAATTGGTGTCATTTGGTGATTCTACCCCTGGGCTATGAGTGCTCAGTAGAAGAAGACAGACTTTTTAGTGTGTAATATTATCATTATACACGGCCAATAGCCAGAGTGCTCTAATCCATTACTGAATGAGTATATATATATATATATATATATATAACAATGTAATTGTTTTATTTTGAAGTAATTTCTTCATTATGAATCTAACATCTCTTAATTTCATCGTTAAAATAATAATCTTGAAAAGCAAAAGTATCTTCCTTATATTTATCTACTGAGTTATCTATAACAAATATTTTTATGGTTGTTTTTTGGCTTCTGCGCATCACAAGAAAAAGTTGTAACTCATAGTTTGATTTACATTTGAAACATTCAGTAAGCAAATAGATTTATTGTTTACCAAGCTCAGTGTTATATGAATATGCAATGTTATTGGCCCTGATTCGGCATCTCAGCTTCAGTCATTTTCCCACTACCATAACGTGCCTCTTCTATAAATATTTTCATGGTAATTGTTCTGATGAACTTTACTCATTGGTATATAGACTTTGACTTTAAGTGCACTGATAGATCAGTGGCAAGGTCTCATCAAGTCACTAGTGAAATGGCTAGATATAAGTTTTATGCTAACATTTTATTTCATTTGCAGGTTAGCTTGTTGAAATCTCTTTCGGCTTTTGCCTCTCACTCGACCTTGTTCATCAAAAATTTGAGTGTTGTGATGTTGCTTATTGTCGAGATTGTTGTTTTTTCAGTGGTTAAAAAATATTTTCAGTGATAAAGATATTTTAACAAGGCCTCACTCCTCAGGGCTCTTTCTTTATTTCAATCAAGCAAATTGAAAAAGTGCTGAGGAGCAAGGACATCATAGTGGTGCCTTCATGAAACTTCAAAGTGGGCATGACTGCTCAGTTAAGTGACAAACTTTGCCACAATAATCCTCTCTCTCTCTCTCTCTCTCTCTATATATATATATATATATATATATATATATATATAATCATAACAAATAACTTAGTATGGCAAGTGATGCTCTGGCACTACTTACAAGTTGATTTAATGTGTGTGTGTATATATATATATATATATATATATATAGTAGTGTGAATTAATAAATATACATATCAGGGTGTGCATATCTATAGTAATATTATTCATATGTTAATAAAACAGTGCTCAATGTATTATGAACAGAGCTATTTTATATATATTAATAAATATACATATTGTCCTACGTCGATGGTACCACTCGGAGTTTCATGCATTATACAGTCGTCAGGTGCATTTTTCTGTTTGGAAAATATAGGACAATATGTATATTTATCAATATATATATATATATATATATATATATATATACACACACACACACACACACCTCCTGACAAATGTATTGAGTAATTCCCAGAGGGTCCATCTACAAAATTAGTCAAATGCTGAAGGCAATATCAATCAGTTGACAAACCATTTTCTTGTATTAATCATGAATAAATGATGGGCTGCTGAAAAGTTCTTAGCCTGACACTTCCCAAAATCTGAACTTTTTAAAGCTTTTTTTTTGGCTAGGTCATGTTAAGAAATATTTATTTTTTTATAGAAACCTTTTTAAGTGAATATTGATTACTAACAGAGTTTTTTTAGTTCCCTTCCTCTTCAAATTGGCTGAAGAACAATATGCCATCTATATGCATGTATTAAGTGTATAGGTATAGTTCTATATTGACATCTTGCTTCAATATTATTATTTGCCAGCAAGCCTAGAAGAACATTACTACTGTAGTGAGTTTAATTCTCTCCTGGTGATTTACAAGTGGCCTTGTGCCAGATAAACATAAGAAATAAGAATATTTATGAACCCACCCATGTTAAATCCTCATTTCTAAAGCCTGGATACAACTCGGAAAGACAAGGTTTAACTGCAATGACCTTTACTAATTTCTGTATTTTATTATCAGAAAATGAATTGATATGTTTATTTCAGTTTTGTCTACTAAATAAATTCCAGGATGTCTATGAAGATCTGATGCTTGCTTGATGGAGTTGATGCTTTTTAGATGGTAGCAATAAATTCTTATCTCTCCATCACCATATGTAAACTTTATCTTCTCTTTATCTCTTTATTTTTTTTCTTGCTTCACAGGTGAAGCAACAAGTCTTATCAGGTCTCTTTAACTATTTTTGTCTCTGCTTTTCCTTTACTGACAAGTGTTATCTTTTTTCATTTGCCTGTCACTGGCTTTTCTTTTTTTAATTTTTCAACCCATATTCCCATCGATAACAAACCTTGTCTACTTGATTAAAGCAAAAAAATAATAAAAACAAATGGTAACAAATATAACTACCCAGTTTTAATTTACATCTCCTTTAAAGACTTCATTTTTTCAATTTGTTTTTTCATTTTTTTTTCTTTTGTTTTCTATAATTTTTTTCTTTCCTCTTTTTTTTTTTTTTTTAATTTTAGTTTGTTCTATTTTTCAATGTTCTTGAACTATAATCTTTTTTTAACAAACTCTAAATATATTTATTGGCCTTTCCAAAATCTCTTCTCTCCCACTTGTACTTGGGATAATTTATCTTCTCATTCTTACATTTTTTATTTCAAATTTTTTTTTTATCATTTATCTTCATTCTTTTCTCTCCCTTATTACAGCAACTCTTAATTTAGTTTCTCAACCTCTTTTTTTTATCTGATAATTTTCAAGCTGCCTCCTAATTTTTTTATTACTCCACCAGCTATTTTCCTAAGGTTTTTTTTTTCTAAGCATCAACTTTCATTTCACCTGTTACTTTAATTTCTTTCCTAATAATTCTCTTAATTTCTATTGACTTTTCTTTCAGTTTTCTACTTATATTCACAGCCTCGTTTTCACTTCATCTTTTTCTCCTCCTCACTATTTCATTCTCTTTGTTTCCAGCTGCGTTTGTTTTAGTTTAGAAGTTTCTCTTTTCTTAAATAGGTTTTTCTTTTTGCAAAAATGGTTTTGTAGCTTAGATCTCCACCCACACAAAATTAACTAAAAGTTCTTTTAAGTCAATTATCTTTCTCTTTTTTTTTTATAATGTTGATTAAGCTTTGTGATATCTGATATAACTGAAAGCAGACTCTATGGGAGAAATCAATTAGCAGAAGAAACACATTGTTAGATTACAGAGTCTCAAATGAAAGAGAAACTAAAGACTCATGGGATATATAAAACAATTTCAGAGCAGCTTCAAGAAAGCAATGAATGTTTTACTTAAAAATTTATTTTTTAGATATTTCTTGCTTGGGTAAAATATATATAAAAGAAAATGAAGTTTCAAATGCAACTTGAATTTATTCAAAATATTTCACTGGTTTCACACTTCTATGATTATTAAAAGTTAAATTAAAATGGAAAGATTTGTGGCTATGCCATTTTTTACATAATTTAGACAATTTCTAACACTGATCTGTCATTTTAACATATTTCTCAAAATTACACAAAAAATATCTTGAAATACTAAAGAGTATATTTATTCAATAAAATTGCCATAGGTTTTAACTATTGCCTCCAGACAACTTCAGAATGTCCTGCAACTCACTCTTTTGGATGGTCTCCTACTTTAAGTTGGTGAATGCTGCCATAATCCTTGCCTTCAGTTCCCCTTTGGTGTTACAAGGAGTTTTATTGTTCTCTCTCTCAACTGCACCCCACACATAATCAAGAGGGTGCAGTCCGGGGAGTTACATGGCCAGATGTAAGGGGTGATATGGTTTCAGAAATTATCTGACAGCCATGACTGGTTTGTCCTGCTTGTGTAACATGGTGCAGAGTCCTGTCGCCAGATGTAGAATCTTCCTCTTGACCCAGAGAAGTACTACCTCCTCAGTCCATCTGATGTAGGACTACATTTTGAGTCTGAGGCCCTCATCAACAAATTTGGGAGTTCTTTTCTCATCAGAACGATCAGTCAGTTTTTCAAGCTGCCATACCTTCATAATTACTATTAGACATGTCCAACTTTTTCCAAATTCTCTGAACTGTCCTCAGATTAACGTCCAAATGGTCTTTTTCTCACAGATGGTGCTCAACTGACCCAATATGCTGTGCAGTCAACAAAATAAAAAAAAATAATGTGCAAAATTAAGAATATAAAATGGTAACAATTTACCTATCATGCGCTACACACACACACACCCACATATATAAAATCATTTGGAAATGAGTTATTTCTGCAACCTAGGTTTTAAGCCTGTGCTATCAAAACATTTTTAACTTTAAAGTATGTAAACACATGATCTAACCATCCAACAAGCATAACCAAACACATCCATAAAGGAATAGAGCACAGGCTATCAAAAAATTTGTCAAAGAAACCAATCTTTGAGGAAAAGAAAAAAGATTATGAAAATGCCTTAAAGAAATCTGGCCATAAGAACGTTTTAGAATACAAACCTCAGCCAAACAAACAAATGAAAAACAATAATAGAAATTGAAATATTATTTGGTTCAACCCACCATTTAACTTAGAAGTAAACAAAATTTTCAATAGGAATTCAATTAAATTAAGTAATTTAATTTAATTAAATTAGTAATTTAGAAAATTGCATAAAAAAGCAAAATGCCAGAAACCTATATAAGAATATACAAATTAACATCATTAACAAAGAATGTAACTGTAGGGACAAAACAAATGTTCACTTAACAGACTTTGTAATGCAGAAGGGGTTATTTATAAAGCAGAGGTACATGACATAGATGGTTAAAGTGAAACACATTTGGGATCTACTAAAGACAGTTTTAAAATCAGATGAAATAATCATAAATCTATATTTAAACTGGAAATTTCAAATGTGGTACCAAACTGGCTAGCTACGTGTTGAAATTAAAATTTAAATATGGAAAAGACCCTGTTATGACTTGGAGTATAGTGAAAATAGCCAAACCTTACAATGATGGTAACATATGCAGATTGTGCCAGGAGGAAAAATTAGCTATTGAGCTGTTCCCAGGAAAAAAAAAAAATTACTAAATGAAAGATCAGGAATTATGTCCAGATGTAATCATACCCGTAAATGATCTAACCATCCTAGGATCATACAAACATGGATAGAAGTGTTCTAAGATCCTTAAATAATTTCTCTCTAATTTTGAAAATTCCAATCACATGTTTGTAAAAAAAAATCCTGTTAAAAACGTTTGAAAAATGGTAAAATCAGTTATTGTAAATCACCTGAAGATACTGAAAGATTGAAACCTAATGCAGAGGACGTGATAACAAGGTCAGGTAGAATGAACTTTCAGCTACAAAATGCTCTTTTTCCAAATAATCACTACCATTGGCCTTGAATTTTTGCCAATGATAAACAAGAGCCTGCATTTCATGCTTGTAAAATTTGTCTGCACTAGCAAACTACTCTTTCAATGAAATGCATTACCCACCACCTAACAGTGCTCAGATCTACTGTTTGGTCTGGATAAACATTCAGTAAATATCAAAGAATGTACGTTTTTAAGTATGAAAGAGTTAAGTGACACAACACTGTTTTGTATGCGCTTTCATGGCAGACTTCATTTTGCAAGACAGCTGATTGGCTACTATCCATAACAAGTAAAAAAAAACAAACAAAAAAAGCAAAATAATATTATATATCCTTGATAGGAAGGTTCAATCTCTACTGCCAAACTATTAACAGGTGTCTCTGATATTGTTGGACAACATAATAAAATTTGAAGCATTACTTTTGGAATGATTCTCATCCACCCTTAAATCTATGTAAATACATTGTGTGTGTGTGTGTGTTCATGTTAATTTTAGAAAGCTTCCCCCACCCCAAATCATGCACACTCCCAAAATTATGTATTATTTGAGGACGGTTTTAATAATTTCATTTTTTGCTATCTTCTCAATTTTATATTTGATTTCTTCATGTAAAACTATAAACTAATCTCTTAGAATATTTTTCAGAGACTTTTGACTTCTTACTTCAGGTTAAAAAAAAAAATTCAAATGTGTTTTTCAAATAAACCATTTCAGTAAGAATATGTATGAAAAGAAAAATATTCTATCATTTGAGCATTTGGCATGTGGATTATTCAACCATAATTTCATAATTCTAACAATTTTTTTTAAATGATATTTTTTTTAGTCTCATTATAAGAACCTAATCAGTTGGATGATTGAACAAGGATTGCACAGCATAAAAGAAGGCGTGCTCAGAGCCACCAGGGATAGGGAAACGTGGAAATTCATGACTGCCTATGTCCTGAAGGGACAGGGCACATAGAACAAGTAGTACAATGACTATCTTTAAGCTACACTTGCTTTTGGTGGTCCATTGATGAAATGAGTGCAATTATGAGCATATTTATGTGGTTATATCAAACCTGATCTAAGGCTCTTTTTTCAAAATTGCTTCAATACTCCATATTGCAAAAAAGAACTGTATGTGGAGATTTTTTGCGAATTCCTTTCGTGCAAGAGAATCTGTATTTGATAAGCACAGCTGGATTCTGAGTGTCAGGCAGATAAGAATTTTGTTGACCATTTTGTTAGAATGAAAAATTGGGTAAAGTTCAGTTGACCAAACGAATGATTTTTATATCACCATATGGTATGTGTTAACAAAATCCTGTCATTTTATGTTGAAGTAAATTAAGAAAAAAAATTTCTTCACAGACTTATTTTTTGATATACTTATCTCTTATGATGATGATTATATAGGGTTTTGTAATATTGATTAAACCCCTAATTATTGCTATATAAATATGCATAGTTTGATTTTTAAACTTTATATATTGCTAAGCTATTAATGTCCAATGTACATGTATTTACAATATGTGCAAGATCTTGTCTTTTTCACTAAAGTCAACCTTTACTGGTTAAATAAATGGGAATGAAAAAGAATTATTTACTTGGATTTATTATCTACAGAGTGTAAAATAAAATTAATCGTTTTCATGTGTTCATTGCATTGAATATAAAATAATTTTTAGTATTGATTTCTTAATTTAAAAGATAGAACAAAAAAAAAACGCTATTCTTTGTAAAATATCTTCCTTACACGTACACATACACACAGAGGTTGTGATGCATTAATTGTTTAAATTATGCAAAAATGGAAATAACATTGACATCTCATTTTAACATATATTTAGCAAAGTTACACAAAAATATCCTGAAATACTAAAGTAAATTTATTCAATAAAATCACCATTGCCTTCAACCATAGCCTTCAGACAACTTCAGAATCTCTTGCAACTCTTGTTTAAGTTGGCAAATGCTGCCATAATCCTTGCTTTCAGTTCATCTTTGGTATTGAAGTTTTGTTAGTCTCTCACTCAATTATGCCTCACACTTAATAATCAAGAGTTGCATTCTAGGGAGTTAGGTGACCAGATGTAAGGGATGATGTGGTCAGAGAAATTGTCTGACAGACATGATTGATTTCTCCTGCTTGTGTGACATGGTGCAGAGTCCTGTTGCCAGACATAGGATCTTCTAGCAGCTGCCCTCTTGACTCAGGGCAGCACTATCTCCTTATGTAAGCCTCTGTGTTACATCTGAGGCTCTGTAGAAAGATGAATTGGAGGCATAACGTTGCCATCACTAGTGATCACTTCAAGCACCTTTATAATCACTTTTAGACTCATTCAACTTTTTCTAAATCCTCTGCACTGTCCTCAGGTTGACACCCAATCACTCTGAAATGTCCATATTGAATCTTCTAGCACAAATGCCAAGCCACACAGCATGCCGTTTTCAGATTTCTGACAGTGAATTATATCATTGTGCCCTTTTCCTCACAAGTGGTGCCCAATTGACCCAACTAAACTGTGCCATCAACAAAATAAAAAACAATGTGCATACAAAAATATGAAATGGCGACAATTTACCCATCACCAACCTATATGTATATATATATATATATATATATATATATATATATATATATATATATATACACACACACACACACGCACACATATATAAATAGAATAAGTAAAGAACAAGTAGGAAAAAATGTCTTTAATCTAACGTTTCACTATAACAAGCTTCATCAGAGATTCATTAAAAAAGAAGCAGCTTGTTAAAGTCAAACGTTAGATTAAAGATACTTATTTCCTAATTGCTCTTTACTTATTCTATTCATCTTGTTGTATTTTGATCCATATAGATCATAACAGCTCCTGGCATGTGAAAATAATATATTTCAGTTAAGCTGAAGCTGCTTGCTTTCATTTCACACTCATATTCTTAAGAAAGTCATGAATCCACTTCTTCCTTCTATTACACATAAATCACAAATATTACATTCTCTAGTTTTGCTTAAAATCAATTTAAGAGACGGACAATTCTGATTCCAAACCTGGAGTAGAGCCTCCAAGACAAAGTAAACTCTATTGCTTTTCTGGCAACACCTGTTGTCAAAAAAGCTACTGTTCATTTTGCATCATGCAACAAACAACAAACTTCATTTTGGAATTGTTCCTATGTAATGATCCCCACTTTACACACACTTAAATTTAAATTTTTGAAGGTCATAGTTGACTGGTAAGTTAGAAGCCGAAAAATGACCAGACCTGTAAAATGATGAAATCTTGCCGCCAATCTAGTACTAAACTTATAAAATCCAGGTACCATAGAGGAAAGTTAATCAGAAAAATTACCATTAAAGTACTTGTATAAAAAGCACAGAGAAGCTATGTTGCAGCTGTGAGAAAATAACTGGAAGCTATATGCCTGATTAGGACCAATAACATAGCAGATTCTTCTTTAGATTTTATTAAGAATTTCTAAATGTATAGCAAGAGTACCAGACAAGATGTAGTAGCAATATTCAATGCATGGAAGAATTGTAGACCTATAAATTTATAAAATAATATTCTGGAGAGAAAAATTATCTAGCACAACACAGTGAACCTACTTTTCTAGTTGCAAACTTAGAAATTGATTCAAAATATTCCTTCAACTTCATGTCAGTGGAAAACGTTAACCTAAGATGGGGCAATGACTGACTCTTTTTGAGGTTAGCATCAGGCATGCTGGTGGAAGGCAGATAGGGTCTGTCAAATGATTGATAGAGAACAGTTTTATTTTGGAGAACATAAAAATTAACAAGCCATTCCTTACCTCAGTTAAGAGCAGATTGTAGAAAAAAAGTGGTTTGTACATAATTTTCTGTGAAGATCTCCTATTCTGTAAAACCCAGAACTCAATGGCATCAACTATGAACACGCTAACAACATGCTTACCATGTTTGGTATACAACACATGCACACTACTCCACATTATACATAACATCACATACATTCTGTTACATGTATAGTAACATTTATCCTTGAAAATGGGTAAAAGTATAACTGAAAGTGCTCGGATAAACAAAACATTTAGACAATTTTTATATAATTTACATCCTAAAAAAAGAAAAAAAAAACATAAGATCACATGAAAAATTACATAAAAAAACTTCACCATCAAACCTTCTGTCATTTTTAATGAAACCTGCATAAAAAAGATTACTACCCAAATATACAATTCTGCACATTAGCAGACATCATCAGAACAATGTTCTACCCAAGAAAAAATATACTGATTGTGAGTTATAGGTCTACAGAAGTATGCTGGGGATGCCATGGACCAAACATGTGAGCAATGACAAGATTTTGGAGAGGATAGAAATGAACAAGAAACTGATATTTAACATCAGGAAGAGACAGCTGAAGTTTCTCGCACACATAACGAGGAAGGATGACTAAGAGAATCTAATACTCACTAGACAAATGGAAAAAGAGACAGGAAAACAACATGAGACATACTTGATGGGCTTGAGCAAGTGGATGGCATAACAGTTTGGGATAAATGCCAAAAAAAAGTGTTAAAAGCTACAAGGAATGGGAGGATGTAGAGGGCCATGATTGCCTGTGTCTTGAAGAGACATGGCACTTAAATGAAAAGCTAGCTAGCTGAACTATTGCTAGTCTTCTCAATCCTCACTAGGTGATTCATTAAAGTGGCTTTGTTTCAGACTATGCTAAATATCTGAGCCATAGAATTGAAAACTCATCATAACAATGCATTCTCAAATCTAGGGCGTTACACTTGACATAAAGTCCTTGTGTCCATATTAACAATACAAGGACACAATGATTTTATCTCTGCAACAAGTTTTTATATTATTATTTTTATGCAAATTTTGGTTGTTCATGTTTCTGATCTTGTGATTCTGATGCAAGTTCAACTGTTCTTATTGTAAAATAGATAATATCATAAAATTCTCGTTATGAAAATTTAATTGTTTACACTTGATGTATGTTTGCTTTTATCTGTGCAATTATGTACTTGTCTTTTAATATATATATATATATATATATATATATATATATATATATATTAAAACTTTGAAATACAAAGTTTATAAGTTTATCACTTAGCTGATTGGTGTTAACTTCAGCATCTCAACTAAAGTTTCATAGAGAGACTCCAGCAATTGACTGATATCTCTCTCTCTCTCTCTCTCTCTCTCTATATATATATATATATATATATATATATATATATATATATAAAAACTTATTTATAAATGGAACTTTGTCTCTCTGTGTGTCTGTTACCTACCTATAGATTCTGAAATGGCTGAACTGATTTTCTTGAAAATTTACACAGTTCTACTATAAGCGTCTGCGAGTGTTCTTAGCTAGGTTTTGTGTCGAGGTACTCCCAATAAACAATGATAATCAAAAAAATCGGGTTATAGGAGTGGTCCCATTTTAATCAAATTTCATACACTCATAGACAAAGACATAAGAAATGATATTCAGAAGTTTCAAGGTTGCAGTTCTTACAATAGTGCAGAAAATCAATAATATATACATACAAAAGGCAAGATGTTTGTGTGTGTGTCTGTTTATCTGCCTGTATGTCTGTATTTTTTTTCAGCCCTTTTATTTTAGTTTTTGCTTCAGGTTTGGCTCTAAGTAGGTATAATTGTAGTTCTTAGTCTCAGCCATGATACCATTTACTCAGAGGACATATTTAGCCTTCAAAATTCAGTTTACAACGAAAAAAACTTATTTGATATCGATATCAGGAAAATTTGACTTACATCCATTCATTTTTCTTTCAGTCTACGGTTTCATTTTAACTGGAAACAACTATTGCTTTTTAGTTTTTCGTGACAACGTCCAAAGAGTCTGAACTCCAGGAGTATGGATTAGTTTTAAAGCTTTCATTACACCTAAGCAATGCCGGGCTATACTGCTAGTATATATATATATATATATATATATATATATATATAACCAAAAGTCGCACAATTCTATATTTATTTACCAAATGAAATATTTTTTCTGCATGTGACTATACATTATTTGGAAATTTTTTAAATCTAATTATGGGCAATGATGTCTTGCAGATGTTCTTCAGTTGCTGTTTTACAAACGTGTTTTCTTTCAATTGCATCTTGACTTTTGAGACGCCCTGTATATGATGAAAATATTTATGGCGAAAAGTGCTCAATAGAACGAATAGTATGTGCGTGAATATAAAAGTGGATACTGAGGTCAACACTTAGTGGCAACAGTCTGTTTCATGCTTGAACACAATTATCAGGTTGCATTCAAACATGAAACAGACTGTCACCACTTGATATTGACGTCCATGTTAACTATATATATATATATATAAAAAGCTAAACAAGCTACAACTTAGTGCTGCAAAATTTGAATGGGTTTCAAACTATTTCCTTAGATGGGACTTAGCACAGATTTATTTAATAAAGGGTCTCTAGTTTTTATTGAGTTTAGTTTCTCACTAAATCTGAATTTGACATTGTGATTTTGCGTATGCGAAAATGTGTATATTTCATAGGTTTTTGTTTTTGTAAAACGTTACATTATTCATAAATTTTTAAATCTTATTTCTGATCGTTTTTATCAAAACTCTCAGATTGTTATTCTCTAGCAATTTTAAGTAAGTTACATAGATTAGAAATATATTTTATTTCTGTCTCATACTGTTTATCATAAAAAAATGGTTTAAAAGATTTTTTTTTTTTAAAAAAGCAACCTAAAATGAAAAACCTTTTTAATATTAACAATAATAACCAACAATGCTTCTCTGTAATTTTTTTGTGCATAATCAGTCAGTCAGTTAAGTGCCATACGTGATACACACTTAGGCGATCATGTCTCGAAAGAGACATGACTGACTGGGCAGAAGATTATCCCGCAGTAGTTTGCCATTGCTTTCTGCTGTAGACTGGTTGCCGACCAAGGCTATAGAACCCAATCTGTCCTGCTATTTAACCCATAACTGGAAGGAAGAGACGGATTAATACCTTTTCCAAGGGTATTTGCGTGTAAGTGAATACAATGGATTCAACTGGAATTCGAACTCTGCTCGCCGGTTTCTCGTTCTGAGCCGATATCTACTGTACCACAACGCACATCCTTTTGTGCATAATACTTTTCACAAAGACTACATATATAAGGCTTTGATCCAAAGCAGATGTGCTGGCGGTGTAATGTTTTTACCTGAAAGAGAAGATTTGGCAGAAAGTCTGCTCTATATGGAAATAATCCTGTTATATATATAATTTTTTTTTTTATTAGTACCAACCCAGTATTGTATAGTTATTATACCTTGTTATGTGTCTTAACTGTCCCTGTGGTGTAGACCCTCCCTGCACTGGCTCCAGTAATGCTTGATCCTTCTGGTCTTGCCTGAATCACCTCTGAACAGCTGTCAGTCATGGTAGAGCTGACCTTCAGAAATGGGGATATACCATGAATGTTGATCCCAACTGCTAATACAGGCAATCACAAACTATGGCACATCTAGTTTTCTCCAATCTTGAAGATTCATGCACACTTAATGACCTTGAAACCCTAACACCTCCAAGAAAGACTCTGTGTATGACACTGGGCAGGTGTGTGGGCAGGTGTGGTATAACAAGTTGAAAAGATAACATTACATTTTATTTCAGTGTTTGGAAATTTTCAACTAATCTGCAAATGCTGCTATTTTATTTGACACCTTCAGCAATGAAACTGTTTTTTGATAAGAGCAATAAAGTCAAATGTTTAAGTTCTTAAGAAATATTTTCAAAGAAATTGTAATTAACCTTGTTGTAAATAACCTTGATTGCTCTGTAATTTTCTCTCTTTGGTCTTTCTTTTTTATCCTCTCATCATACCCTTGAAAGTGTTAATCAAAATTGACATTTTTTTTTTAATTATTCTCCCTTTAACAAAATTACCTTATCAGAAGTAACTAGAAAATTCCTTCATAATTGAGATAACTCTATAGGAATGTCTTTGGCTATATCAGTCAAAGAAAGGCTAATTATTTCTGCCATTAAAGTTAAATTTGACTCATGCTAATTTAATTTCATTATTATTATTATTATTAATCAAAATATACAGTTGACTGTTTCTTTGTTTTTTTTTTAATGCTTAAACTCCAGATTCAGTTTTAAAATTATCTAAAAACAAAAAGTAAATTTGAATGAAAAAACAAGTCATGTATACTATGTTCCAACTCAATGGAATTTTAAAAAGTCTTTTTTTTTTTTTATAACAATATTCACTAGAGAATTCTTCATAGAACAAGTTATATAATTATTCAGTAATCATATTTATATAAGCTATATGGGGCAATTCATATAAATAATGAAACAATTAATGAAAGTGATATTATCAATTTTCATCTAATAAAAATAACAATAACATTGCTACTGTTAATACTACTAACGTAAAAAAAAACATTAATAAAGACTATACAATGAAGTGATAGGTTTATAGGCTAGATTTTTTTTATTTCTGTAAATTCATCAAGTTCTTGTAGCTTGGCAGTCAAAGTGGTTTGGGTTTCTCACCATTCTTCCCTGAAGCAAAAGTGACACAAGTTCTAATCTCACTGAGTTTGTCATTTATTTCTGATCCTGCAGTGTTGATTTACTGCTGAAGATTGATGGGCAGAATAAGTTATGATTAAAAGTACCTAAAATGGAACTACTTACAATAATTATTGATATTACAAAGACTTGTTAATGAGGAAAATAATGATGTTAAAAGCAAGAGTATATGCTAGTTCCATAATAAAAAGCAAGAGTATATGCTAGTTCCATAATAAAGCAAGAGTATGCTAGTTCCATAATAAAGCAAGAGTATATGCTAGTTCCATAATAAAGCAAGAGTATATGCTAGTTCCATAATAAAGCAAGAGTATATGCTAGTTCCATAATAAAGCAAGAGTATATGCTAGTTCCATAATAAAGCAAGAGTATATGCTAGTTCCATAATAAAGCAAGAGTATATGCTAGTTCCATAATAAAGTATATGCTAGTTCCATAATAAAGCAAGAGTATATGCTAGTTCCATAATAAAGCAAGAGTATATGCTAGTTCCATAATAAAGCAAGAGTATATGCTAGTTCCATAATAAAGCAAGAGTATATGCTAGTTCCATAATAAAGCAAGAGTATATGCTAGTTCCATAATAAAAGCAAGAGTATATGCTAGTTCCACTTAATAAAGAAGCAAGAGTATATGCTAGTTCCATAATAAAGCAAGAGTATATGCTAGTTCATAATAAAACCAAAGAGTATATACTAGTTCCATAATAAAGCAAGAGTATATGCTAGTTCCATAATAAAGCAAGAGTATATGCTAGTTCATAATAAAGCAAGTATATGCTAGTTCCAAAAGCAAAGAGTATATGCTAGTTCCATAATAAAGCAAGAGTATATGCTAGTTCCATAATAAAGCAAGAGTATATGCTAGTTCCATAATAAAGCAAGAGTATATGCTAGTTCCATAATAAAGCAAGTATATACTGATTCCATAATAAAGCAAGAGTATATGCTAGTTCCATAATAAAGCAAGAGTATATGCTAGTTCCATAATAAAGCAAAAAGGTAGTTCCATAATAAAGCAAGAGTATATGCTAGTTCATAATAAAGCAAGAGTATGCTAGTTCCATAATAAAGCAAAGGTATATGCTAGTTCCATGTCAAGCAAGAGTATATGCTAGTTCCATAATAAAGCAAGAGTATATGTAGTTCATAATAAAGCAAGAGTATATGCTAGTTCCATAATAAAGCAAGAGTATATGCTAGTTCCATAATAAAGCAAGTATATGCTAGTTCCATAATAAAGCAAGAGTATATGCTAGTTCCATAATAAAGCAAGTATATGCTAGTTCCATAATAAAGCAAGAGTATATGCTAGTTCCATAATAAAGCAAGAGTATATGCTAGTTCCATAATAAAGCAAGAGTATATGCTAGTTCCATAATAAAGCAAGAGTATATGCTAGTTCCATAATAAAGCAAGAGTATATGCTGATTCCATAATAAAGCTTAAAAGTATATACTGTAGTTCCATAATAAAGCAAGAGTATATGCTAGTTCCATAATAAAGCAAGAGTATATGCTAGTTCCATAATAAAGCAAAGTATATGCTAGTTCCATAATAAAGCAAAGTGTAGTTCATAATAAAGCAAGAGTATATGCTAGTTCCATAATAAAGCAAGAGTATATGCTAGTTCCATAATAAAAGCAAGAGTATATGCTAGTTCCATAATAAAGCAAGAGTATATGCTAGTTCCATAATAAAGCAGAGTATATGCTAGTTCCATAATAAAAGCAAAATTATATACTGGATTCCATAATAAAGCAAGAGTATATGCTAGTTCCATAATAAAGCAAGAGTATATGCTAGTTCCATAATAAAGCAAGAGTATATGCTAGTTCATAATAAAACAGAGTATATGCTAGTTCCATAATAAAGCAAAGAGTATATGCTAGTTCCATAATAAAGCAGAGTATATGCTAGTTCCATAATAAAGCAAGAGTATATGCTAGTTCCATAATAAAGCAAAAGAGTATATGCTAGTTCCATAATAAAGCAAGAGTATATGCTAGTTCCATAATAAAGCAAGAGTATATGCTAGTTCCATAATAAAGCAAGAGTATATGCTAGTTCCATAATAAAACAAGAGTATATGCTAGTTCCATAATAAAACAAGAGTATATGCTAGTTCCATAATAAAGCAAGAGTATATGCTAGTTCCACTTAATTTGAGAAACAGTTCTTGTAAACATGGAAAGTGTTTTATTTCTTGAAATTTGCTTTTGATTGGTTGCCATTATCTTGCCCCTTTTTATATGTTTACTAACTCAAAATATCATAATTAAAGCCTGTTTTTAAGATGCACAATGGAATTTAAATCTTTAAGTGGCTCTCATTAATTTCTTATTTTTTCACATTCGTTTTAATTTGTTCTTTGACTTTTTTGTGAATTTAAAAACATTTTTTTTACTTTCATATAGTTATTTTTCCATTTCTCACTAGAATTCCTGATTTTCTTTTTTCCTTTATTGCTTCCTCTTATTTTGATCTCCCTTCTTGTGTCAATCTTTTTAGGATCATCTGGGAACTATAAAAAGTAAAGAAAAAAAAATTAATCATGAAGTAAAAACCTTTTTATGAGTTCCTCTTCCCCACAAAA
The DNA here is from genome assembly GCA_037127315.1 of Ascarosepion bandense. Lineage (NCBI taxonomy): Eukaryota > Metazoa > Mollusca > Cephalopoda > Sepiida > Sepiidae > Ascarosepion > Ascarosepion bandense. The sequence goes on along the minus strand of JBBBDQ010000235.1, from coordinate 778,094 downwards.
TTGAATATGATATATACAAATAAATATTTAAAAAAACGATAAATGAATCTACATAAATAAAACACTGTGTGTGTACTATACTGATCCTAGGCAGAAATGCCAATCCATGCAGAATTCCATCAATCATTTTTGACAGGTTATAACTTAATAAATTAAAAATATTTTTTAGTGTTTATATATATATATATATATATATATATATATATATATATACACACTTGAAAAATAAAAGGCAGAACCACATTGTGAATGTACAATGTGTGTGTCTATATAAATAGCACACTCTTACAAAATTCATAGTCCGTCCTACTTTTCAGAAACAAACTTTCAATGGCCAAACATTTGAATACTGATTTTGGGAAATTGTGCAAGACTATGAACTTTTAGCACTGCTTCATATCTCCCTCTTTATATATATATATATATATATATATATATACATACACACACACACACACACACACACACACACCAAAAGAGAGATTAATGGTTTAATGAATTATATTTTGATATGAATAATGAATAAACGATAATATTGGTGCTGCCTTTCTAGTTTCTCTTTCTCTTTTCCGTCCCTTTTCTTTTTCTTTTTTGGCCTTTTTCCCTCTCTCTCGTCTAACTCTTTATATCCATGACTTGAACCAATCTAAATTATCTCTTGCCCTGTCATCGAGAAGGAAACAGGATAGACATAGTAATTTATTCACTTCATCCTCTTCCTTCCTTCCTAATGAAAATTTTGGGTGGGATTGTTATCCCCACACACTGATATTCTCAAACCTTTCTGAACTCAGTGTGTACACTGTGTTAATTTTGCTATACCTTCACCATGTAATACAAGTTAAATGAATTTGAATATGAAGTAGCTTGACATTCCCATTACTGTTTTCATAGTTATTATTAGGTCATATGATCTTTTTTTTTTTTTTTTTTTTTTTTTCATGATTTGCAGATATCCATTGCCTACTGAAGATATATTTTTAGTTTCATTTGAATATGACCAAATTAATGACTAAGCATCTTGGCTTCAAGTAAATTCTTGCCATTCTATGCTTATCAAAGTTAAAAGTTTGATAAATGTTTCACTGAGTATTTTTTTTTTTTTTTAATCAAAATCTAGGCATTGAAGCTTTTTTTTTTATAGGATCTATTTATTGGCTATGTCATATTCAGGATTAACTGATATTTATCCTACACATCCTCATAATGTATGCTTTTTATAACCTTCTTCCCTTTCCTTGGTAACAATGTTGCTCAGTAACCTCTTTACCTTGTTCTGTTTTTACAGCAGAACTGCAAGCCTTTCATCTTATAAGGTACTCAGTGGAGCAGTAGTTTGCAATATTTATGGACTTCCTATTCTCTCTAGTTGCTCTAAAAGAACCATTGCAGATATGATAGTGATTTATAACAATCTGGTGAAATAATAAAAATCTGTAGTTTTAGCATACATTTGTCTATATTTCTGAGATGAGGTAGTATTTACACTATTTACATTATTCAGACTATTGTCCTTGTATTCATTGCCATTTCCAAGACGTTTTGACCATTGTATCCTTCGGCCTTCTTCAGGTGCTAAGAATTTCAAACTGAACCCTTTATTACGATCACTGAGGTATATCATTCTCATTCATTTTGCAAAGACGCTTCTAGTGGTAATGAGTTATCTCCCTTTAACCCAACTCTGTAAGCCCAGTGGACATAGTTGGTTAGTTCCAGTGATTTGGCCCAAAGAGTTGTGAGTTCAATACCAGGCTACAATAGTAGTGAACAAGTAACTTAGAGAGGTGGGTTAAAGAGAGATAATTCATGACTACCAGAAGAGGCTTCACACAAGAAATGAGAATGATCTACCCCAGTGATTGTAATAAAGGGTTCGGTTTAAAATTCCTAGCACCTGATGAATGCCAAAACATACAATGGCCGAAACGTTGTGAAAATGGCAACAAAGGTAAGGACAATAGTTCGAATAATGTAAATAGTTTTAGCATGGTTACCTGGTCATGTTAGCATAAAAGGGTAATGAGAAAGTAGATGAACTAGCAAAAAGAATCTGTAATCTAAAAATAAAAAAAAAAAAAAATGTCTGTATACAGATTTTAAAAAGAAAATTAATGGCTATAAAAAGCAAATGACAAACAATGAGGAACACATTCCCAGAAAACAAACTTTACCAACATCAACCCAGCATCAAACAAGAAAACACAAATCTACTAAAATGGGCAAAGAGTGCTAACTAGAGTTTATATTTGACATACAAGACTAACTCATGTACTCCTGCTCAGAGTTGAGGATGTACCTCGATGTACTCATTGCAATCATAGCATTTAAGCATATCCTGATTGAATGTAAAAGCTATTAGCTTAAATATAGTAGATTCTACAATGTCTTAAATTTAAAAAACATTGTTTAAAGATATTGACCCTGACTCAATAATAAGGTTTTTAAAAGAAATAGAAATTTTAAAATTCCTTTAAAAATTGCTTATTTATGAGTATATATAAAGCCCCTCAACTACTGGGATAAAAGTATATGTGTGTGTATATGTAATATATGTATGAAATGACCTATGAGGGTCAACATGCTGTTAATCAAAATCTAACCAACCTTTTACTATGATTGACCATCAGACCAAAAATGACTGTTGGCTTAGATGCATAAATAGAGGCTTTAGTTATTATAGGTTACATATGCATAATCATCTTTCAAATCATCTAAAAGTGGGGTCATTTAGCTAGGGATGGCACCAGTTCTACAATAGGTAGTTGTAAATTAGTTTTAACAAATCATCATTTTTTTTTTTTTTTTTTTTACACTATTTATATTCAGACTATTGTCCTCATCGTTGTAGTTGTTTTCACAAGGCTTTGGCCTTCTTTCTGTATACAGATTTGGGTAATCTACAGGGAATTCTGAATGAAACCTTTTATTTAATCTATGTAGGTAGTCTGTTCTGGACCATTGAAGAAGACCAGAGAGTACAAAAGCTGAAACATTGTGATAACAACAACAAAGATGAGGACAATAGTCCAAATATAAGTAGTGTAAATTATGATAACTCCTCATCCAAGTAATTATGACCAATTATAAAAATTATCTTTGCGAAAGTTTAGTTTCCCAGGTTGTAAGATTTTCACTGAACTCTGTTAAGATGCGTGTTTGTTTCTCAATCATAAATGATTGAAAAATTGATCCCATTTCTGAGTAACAAAAACAAACAAAAGAATGAGTAATGATAAATCCTGTTTAATCTTATATATTTATAAATCTGTTATTCTTCCATGCATTGAATATTGCTGTTGCATCTGACTGAGTGTTTCTGCTGTACATTTAGAGATTCTTGATAAAATTCCAAAGAATAACCTGCAATATTATTGGTCCTAACCTGGCATCTCTCCTTCAGTTACTTTCCCATTGGCATAATGTAGCTTCCCTGTACCTTTTCTATGAATTTGTGGTAATTGAACTTTCTTGATGAATTTAAGTACAGTATTAGATGTACATTGTGGTGCAGTGGATCTCGGCTTAGAATGAAGAATCAAAGAGCTGAGTTCGAATTCCTGTTGAATTCATTGTATTCACTTACACACAAACACCTTTGAGAAAAGTATTAATTCATCTCTTCTCCCACCAGCTATGGGTTAAATAGCAGGAGAGATTGGGTTCTATAACTTTGGTCGGCAACCAGTCTACCTAAGAAAGTAATCACAACCTACTATAAGAAAATCTTCTTCCGGGTCAGTTGTGTCTCTTTCGAGACATGATTGCCCAAGCATTTATCATGTATGGAACTTAACTGACTGACTTATTAGTTTGGCAGCAAGGTCTAACCTTTACAGTTTAAATGGCTAGCTGTAACTAAGTTCTGTGCTAACAGTTTCTTCTATCTTCTAGCTATCCAGCTAACTTGGATCTTCAAAAATTTAAATGCAAGGACAATTGTCGTCTACTGTCTTCTTAATTCTTGTTCTTTTAATGTTCTGTCTCTTTAATAAGAGGGTTTTTTTGTTTGTTTTTTTTTTCTTCTAAAACTTGGTAACCCCTTGCATCTTACTGAGTTTATTGTCTTGCTTGTGGCGGAACGATTAAAAAAAAAAAATTAAATGCTTCAATGGCTTGAAAGTAGTGACATTGTCATAAATGATGCCCAGTTGAGAAATGTTTTTAATGTGCTTATCAATGAACAGTTAGCACTGTTGACTAGACAGGAAAAAGTACATTTTGACCCTATTGTCAAGGACTGCTTGTACTAGAAATCTTAAAAAAATGATGCCTAAGTAATTTTTTTAAAACTTTTTTCTTGGATTCTGCTCAGAGCAGTTTACTAGTATGGGTTGCCTCAAACAGACCACATCACCTCTTTGAGTCGGGGCTGCGTTCAACTCAGTCCAGCTAGTACTAGGGACAATTAGAAGCAAAATATACAGAACTGATTTTACAAAAGAGGTAGGGAGATACCCTTTTAACAGGAAGTTCCAAATTACTACAGTTTCTGTGTTTTTTTTGTTTTTTTTTTTACTGCTTGTCATCAGTCAGTGGCTATCAATGGCGAAGGGATGGGAGGGTGGAAATGTCCTTTCTTTCCATTGCTACCCATTATGCTCACACACCTTGTTCGGTTTAGGACAGATAGACATATACAGATTAATCTTTACTTGCATACGCATACATACACACAGTCACTTCTCTCATAAATACACTTTCAATTAATTTTTAGATACCTACATACAAATTCAGACAGAAATTTTAATTCATATTCTTTTTATGCATACATTTCCATGCATATTCAAATTTAACATATATGTCCACATTCTTTGTGTCTTCTCTCTCACACTCATTTATATTTATTCAGCATCCAACAAACGCATCAACATTCTCACATACAGTCACATTCTTTTCATACAAACTTTATCTATACATATGCACACATATTCATCCATGCATGGATGTTGCATTCACACTTATATAGAAAATACGCTCACATCCCTATCTATACAGAAACATTTGTCACTCTTTGTTTTGATCTTTCTCCAGGAATACACAAACTTTCATTCACACACTTTCTCATCGTTCATTTCTATATACACATATACATACTTCATTCATTTCTATATACACACATGTATCCTCGCATGTACATAATTCAACTTTATATACATACACTTCCTTCATTACACATTATGTAGATAGCAGTCTCTTAGATGTATAAATATATATCATTTGAATCTTTATTCTTTATACCTAGCTTTTTTATACAAGACTAGACAGGCATTTTCAGTGTTGTATATACACACACATTATTTTCCTCTTTGTTTTTATGCATTTATCTGCAGACACACCATTTACACATCTTTATGGTCCACTCTAGAATTCATGTATATTTATCTACATACAGTAACACACAATCATGCAATCTTATTCATCGCACATCTATTCACATCTGTGTGTTAATATTTAGTCACGTTCTCTCACACAGCAATTTTGTGCAACATTTTATTTTTCCTTTTTAATAATGTCTTTGTCTACACATAAACTGTTCATGCCACCTTCTGTTTTGGGCTTTGCATTGATTTTAAAGAACAAAGAGAAGATGGTGATAATTTAATTCATTATCCATATGCAACTTGGATGTTGGAAAATGATGTGGTTACTTTATGCCTTTTTGTTCGGCATTGCGGCCTTCCTCGGCCTCATCTTCTCTATCAAGGTAAGCGTTATTGCATCTGATAAAGGCTTCTCTCTTTACTTTCTTTATGTTACTCTCTTTGCTTTTCATTTTTTTTACTTTCCCTCTTTTCATCCTCTTTTTCTCTCATTATCTTTCTCTATCTCTATCACCCTCTTCCTTTGTAAATGGAATATTTGATGCCTTATGATAACTTCACTTTTCTTTCTTTTGTTTCTAATCAGATGAATAAACTCTTACACAATCAATGAGTGTTGTATAAACCCAAAGGAGTTATGTCCCTTTTGTTTATACATTTTTTTTTTTTTTTTTTGTTGATTAGATGTCTTTAAAGTTTTATATTGTTTCATAGTATTCTTTCTAACTTATTTTAATGACTTGAGGTGTGTTCAGTTTTTTTATTAAAACCAAAAATGTCTTACACTTTTATCAAACATCGGTCTGTACTTAGTATGAAAAATCTTGTTTTGTATTTTCTTCCTAAACAATGGATTATTAATAAGTCTTTGCATTAAAGTTACTGCTTAATAAAAGCCAACATCAGAAAGTACATTTCGCTTGGCCAGTGTTGATAATTTTAGATTATTAAGTGTGAATCATTTTCTTCATTTTAATGTAAAGACTTGAAAATACCATTTTAAAACTAGTTGCTACAAACCACTAATAATTATATTTAATATCTTTCGAGGAAACTTAAAAAGTGATATTTCTTCCAGTCTCATTAATAATGTAATGTGATTTTATTGAAATTAAATCTTGATATAAATCTGAAATAAAAATGGTACTCTTCATAAGATTCTGTATTTTTGTTTTTACATTTGTTTATTTACTGTAGCCACTTGTGCGCACACACACACACACACACACACACACATATATATATATATATATATATATATATATATATATATATATATATATTTCTTCTCTCTATTTTCTTTCACTTCCTACCAAATTGATTAAATATTTAAATTTCTCTTCTTTACTCTCTTGGAATTCCCTCTCAAGGCAGATTGCTATCATGGCAGTCTGGCTGAGTGTTATCTTGGCAAATTTAGAAGTAGTTTAGGTGTGGGACTCAAGAATTATTAACTTTTTATGCACTAAATTTCTTATCTGTAAATTCTTTAGGGATTAATGTCTGCAATGTAAATATTGGTCATCCTGACTTTTGATATGATTCTAAAATGACTTTTAGGAATGATCAATTTAATATAAATTTTGCAAATTTCCTGACTTTTTAAGTATTTATTCAGATAAATATTAACTTTAATGACTAACATTAGTCACCATCTGTGTTATGGAAAACTAAGATGAGTTCTTTTTTGGCTGACTGAAGGAATTTTCATTTTTAAAAATTAAATCTCATTTAAATCCCTGATAAAAGTGCAATAATAGCTAATAAATTAACAATAATCTTTAAAAATAGTGGACATTTATTGAATGAGTAAATATTTTTAGTTTTACATGAGATATATGAACTTTACACAATTTAATATTAGCTACACATAAAGTATTTGTCATAGACATATTGTACAATTCCGGATTGTAAACCAAACTGGAAACAAATCCAATTTGAGATAAATTAAAAATCTGTTTTTAAACTGTCAAAACTGACCCTGCAAGAAAATGTTGATTTGACTGTGACATAAAATACTCTTTCAAACTGATTATTGTTAAATTTTACATTTAATCTACTGATTTTAATAATATTTTGGGGACAGTTTTTATCGTTGATACATACTTTAGAATTGCTATATTTATTTTTAGATTTTAGAAAATTTGATATAACTGGTTTTTTATGAATTATTCTTTTGGCAAAATGTCCAGCTTAGCAGTCTCTGATTTGCCAACAAAAACAGCCAGTTCTATAGAACAACTATGTTTTGCAAATTCTGTTTTAAGAGTTGTTAACATCTCAATACACAGTATAGAATTAAAACAAAATGCAATTTATCTTTTTACCAAAATGCTTTGTTTTATTTTCTATAGTTATTTTCTTTCATTTATTCTTTGTAGTTTTTTATTTTTTTATCTGCACTCATTCACACACACACTTGCAAAGCATTTGTGTGTGTGTATGTGTATAAATAAATATAGTGACATAAATTAATAAATATACATATGAGGAGTATGTACATATGTATAGTATTATTATTCGGGTGTTAATAAAACAGTGCTTTATCTCACACCCTGATTGAGCACTCTGGAAGAATGGTAGACTTTGAAAAACAGTAGCTACTTTAGCATATACGCATCATTCATCCAGCAATGAATTAGAACACACTCAACTATTGGGCATGTATAATGATAATGTACACGCTAAAAAGTTTGCCTCCTTCTACCAAGCACCCATAGCTCAGAGGTAGAATCGCCGACTGACACCAATTTGGTTGGGTTTCAATCCTGGGTTAAAAAGCAATCGCAGTCTAACTGTACTGATGAGCTGTGATACAGTGAAACAGATCAGTCTGCAGATGACTATATATATTTATTTATTTAATTTTAATATCTTTTCATTATGTGTGTGTGTGTGTATATATATATATATATATATATATATATATATAAACTTATTTGGCATTAATTGATATAACTTAAGATTAGCCTGTTTGATGATGAATTTTTATTTTGCTTCATATACTTTTAACACTTAGAAATTGAACATTTTGACAAGCAAAAAGAATTGTTTGCTATTTTTTTTGTAGTTCTTTTTCTGATTTTATTTATGCAATCAGTTTAGCATCTCTACTTTTTTTTAAAGGTCTAGAAAATTGAAAGCAGAATCTCAACTCAATTTTCTTTTTTTCCAAACTTGTCCTCTTTTAGTAGTGCATTGTTTTATATAGATTAATCATAAATTTTCATATGAAGATATTAAATTTGTTCAATTAAAAGTAAAGTTTATGTTGGTTGATTTTTCATGTTCAACCCTTGTTGGATTATGTAAGAGCAAATTTTCTCTGTGGCACTCAGTGAAAATTGAATTTGTAACTCAGAATAGCTTAGCTAATCCATTACCTTATACTAAGGCATCTTAGTAATAATAAAACAACTAAAACAGAGTGAAGGCAAGAGAGATAGAGGAAAACAATGTATAACCTATCTGTATGTGTTTGTTTGTGTATCTCCATTTTAAAGAACGTTACTCCTCATGTGCAATGTGGTGCAGTCAATATCAACTCGGAACGAAAAATCGGAGAGCCAAGTTTCAATTCCAGTTGAATTCGTTGCATTCACTTACGCACAAATACCCTTGGAAAAGGTATTAATCCGTCTCTTCCTTCCAGTTATGGGTTAAATAATAGGACAGATTGGGCTCTATAGCCTTGGCTGACAACCAGTCTACCGCAGAAAGCAATGGCAACCTCCTATGGGATAATGTTCTGCCCAGTCAGTCATGTCTCTTTCGAGACATGATCGCCCAAGCATGTTTCACATATGGCACTTAACTGACTCCCTTGGTTCAATTTCAACCAAAATTGGGTCACTTGTCGATCATGACATGAACCTTTGATGTACGCAAAAATATTTTGAATCAATTTACACGGTATGGCAGAAATCACTGAAACGCTTTGAATTTATTAACTCTTCTCCTCTGAGATGTGAATTCAATCAAAATTAGGTAACTTGTAGATCAATGTCCGAACCTTTGATGTAGACAAAAAAAATTTTTTGAATCAATTAACAGGGTTTATCAAAAACCAACAGCAAACATGATTTCGGCTTTTCTTTTGCACACTTTTATGCATTTCTCCAAGACTCTTCACTCAAATTCAACCAAAACAATTCACTGGTTGATCAAGGTCTGATGCCTTGCCTTGATAGGCAAACAAAAATTTCATTTGACACAGTGTGCAGCAAAAATGAATGGGAAATATTGCTTTTTGTGATCATTTAATTTTTTGAAACACTTAGTTGTATTCCAACAATAATTGGGCCTTTTTTAGAACTTCTACCTTATCATATGCCATAACAATTTGAAATTTTTTTTATAAGATGTCAACCTCTCCAACGTTGCAGGGACAATGCATCCACTTCTGCATCACAACATCGTCACAGCACATTACAGGTTCCTGTAATGCCCACCCCCTGTTCTTTCAATTGTACATACATCATTCCTGTTTATTGGAAGAATTAACCAAGCATGAATCCCATTTTTTCCCATTTTTTTAACCTATGCATCATGGCAACCTCATACTGGAGCTTTTTGAATAAGCTCTTGACCTTACCATTTCAACATAACCACTAAAAAACCCTGAACAATGCCAGGCTATACAGCTAGTAATAGATCTGTTGTGACATGATGTCTGTAATGACTTGTTAACAGTATTAACTCATCAATCCAAGATATTTCAATGAACAGTTTATATTCTGTGGGTTTTACATTTTACTTTTTGATGATTTTTTTTTTTTTTAAATTAGGTTATTCTTCATTATTACTCTCTGAGATGTTCTGTCTTATTTTTTTACCAATTCATCCCAATACAAGGTGATAATGCCACTAAGATGTAAAGGGCAACTGTAAGAGAATGAGAATATTTTAGAAGGAACTGTAAATCCAATTCTAAACCGGAAAGAAGTGATAAATCTCTACTCATGTTCAAAAGACTGGAGAGGAGTGTGAACTGGATGATAGTCACATTTCATTAATTTATTCATTTAGCACTGCTGTGGTCACTATTCCTCTCTATATCACAATTGTGCTTCATGGTGACATTCACGGTCAACAATTCAATGGATTGCTAGTTTCTTTTGCACCAAGAATGTTCAGATAATCCCATCCCTCTTCCTCTCAGAGACAAGACCTACAAGGCAGCAAGTGGTTTGAGTTCAGAGTTTTCCTTCTAGTTTGGCAATGGTATATGGAGGCCATGCATTGCCCAGACTACATTCAGCCAGCTGCCTTCAGGACTCCAGTTTTGGTTTTCTATCTGTATTTAATTCCATAGCCTTTCCCATGTGTGGATATGACTGCAAGGCAGTGGAGGTTTAAAATCAGGGTTTTCTTCCTTCAGATGGATTGCTTTCCTGGGCTATTGAGCTCCATCTACCTAAAGCAGCTTGTTATAAGGCTTCAGTTTTCTTCTGTTGCCTGTTCTCTTCTCCAGCTTGGAGCTGGACTTAGTTGTCAGAGGCAATCTGAGTCACGTGCTATGGAAACCTTTTATAGACTGTAGGAGCTTGTCCCAAATATCATGCCTGACTATGACAATCTTTGGAACATAAAATACATATATGAACATTTATATGAATTACATGTTTTAGAAGCTTAAAAAAAAAAAGGTTTTGAAAGTTGAACATAACATATATTACTTTAATCTCAATAGAAATTAAAGATGAATTTATGATTAGATAAAATTATTCTGTAATCTTGCAGGATGACTTTGCATTGCACTTGAATATTCTTCCTGACCATGACTTGTGGATAATTTTTTACTTCACATGTAATCTCTTTAGTTTTTATAAAATGTTTATAGAATAGAAGATTATTAAAAAATACAAAGCAATAATTTATTATTATTGCAAATAAAAATCCAGAACATGATATCAGTCTTCCTATATGGCAGTGAATGCTGAACAATATCATCACAGTTGAAGAAGCAACAGTAGGATGATGAGGATAACATGGACCAAACATGTGAGTAGCAAGAAAGTTTTAGTGAAAATGGAAGCAAAAAAGACACTTACCACCAGGAAGACACAGTTGAATTTTATAGGGTACCTAATGAGGAAAGGAGGTTTGGAAAATTGTATGCTCACAAGACAGACTGAAGGCAATACATAACCCACGTAGTGAGCTTAAGTTGATGGCAGAGCAAGCTTTAGCAGAGATAACAAAAAGATGAAATCTATTAAGAGCAACAAAAATTAGGAAATTATGGAGAGTCATGATCGCCAATGTCTTGAAGAGACACGGCATATAGAGGAAATTACTTGACTGGACAGCAGTATCATGTCATTTAACGAATATAAACCATTTATTTTTTTATTATTAATGCCATGAAAAATTATTTTTTTTAATCAATGAATGAAATTTTTTGTTATGTAGAAAACAAAGAAAAAAAAACGTTTTTCAAATGTTGAAAGTTTGATGTTTACTGAAATGAGCAAACTTTGTAACAAGAGCATATATATGGAGAACATGTTCAGAAGAGAAATAAATTATTCTAACTTGTTAATGAGACTAGAGAGTAATGAGTGCAAGCAGAAATTCGATTTCATGACTTTAAGTGCAGTACGAGATTGGAAGTTAGGTCTCATCATTTTACTGTTGAAATTATGAACTGGAACTACAAGTTTTATGCTAATAGTTTCTTCTCTTCCATTTCTTACTTGTGGAGTTCTTTTGGCTTCTTGCTTTCCTGTCAACTATGATCTTCAAAAATTTAAATGCTGTATCGACAGTTTTTTTTGTTTTTTTTTAAACCTATTCTTTTATTGTCCTTTCTCATCAATAACGTTTTCTGATTTTTACTTTTAGTAACCCTTTGCACCTTATTAGCTTTATCAACTCATTGGGTTGAAATGATTAAAAAAAAAAAATTAACTTAGCTGCTAAGTCATGTTCATAAAAAACACTACGAGTAAAACACTACGCCTCCTTGGTCTCACACTTTCAGCGGACCTCAAATGGAATGACTATATCGAATCCATTGCTAAATCCGCTGCTATGAAAGTCGGTTCTCTGTGTAGGGGCCGGAAGTTTTTTCCGTCTATATCTATCCTGCACATTTATAAATCTACCATCCGCTCGTGCATTGAATACTGCTGCCATATCTGGTCGGGTGCCCCAGCTGTTCTCCTCGGGCTTCTCGATAAGGTTCAGAGGAGGGTCTGTAATGTGATAGATACCAACTTGGCAGACCGCCTGCAGTCTCTCTCCCACCGGCGCAACGTGGCTTCCCTGTGTCTCTTCTATAAATACTTTCACGGCTTCTGCTCCGATGAACTTTGATCACTGGTGCCACCTAAATACGAATTTGCATGAGATACTAGATTAGCAACTAGATCCCACCCTTTTACAGTGAAACTGATAAAATGCAGCCGTAACTTCTACTCCAACAGTTTCTTTCCTCGCACTTCCTGACTGTGGAATTCTCTTCCACACGATTGCTTCCCCGACGGCTACAATCTCCAGGAGTTTAAATATAAGGTCAATACACACCTCCTAGCACACTAACCTGCTCCCATTCTATCAAACACTCTTCCCATCTGCCCAACCCTCATCCTCGCTATCCTTACTCATCTGTCACCTTCCTCCTGACATTCCCTATGTATAACCACTCCTTCTCTTTACCTTCCCCTATGTAGCCCCATGCGCAATAGTGGCAGTGGAATGCCTTGCTTGGGGTGAGATGATTAAAAAAAAAAAAAAAAAGAGAACCTGGAAGAAACAAACTCTACATTTTAACAAGCAAATGAACTCTTGTTCTGTGAGAAGTGCTTGTAGTTAATTTGTTGCATGAAGCGTATTTTATGTTCTTGGAGCTTACCAAAAAAGGAATCAAATCAGTTTGCAAAAATACCAACATGCAGCAGGTTTTTTTTAGTTTATATTTATGGCTTCTCTGTTATTTACCATTTAAAAATTTTTTTTTTTTTTTATGTATGCTGACTTTTAAGAAAGCAGCAGAAATCAGTGTTTTTCCTTCACTGAAATTATGAGAGAAAGATTAAGCCTCTGGTATCATGAACTCATGGCATCTTAAAATGGTTAAGTTAGTGGCAAAAAACATTTTAATCATTTCACAGGTGTTTCTTAGACTGTTTTAAAATGGCCTCTTTTTTTTTTCTTGTTACAATATAAATATAGTTCGAATATTTAAGCGATTTGTAGAGGTACTGAAGTACAGTTTGTAATTGACAAGGCTGAGAACTTTAACAAAAAAATTGAATTCAACATCTTCGAAAAAAAAAAATTCAGCTTGTGGAAGAATTTTACATTGTTTGGTCTGTTGTTCATATTCACAGCATTTTGGCTGTTGTATGCCCCAATCTTTCTCAGGTGATTGGAATTTTGAACTAAACCCAAAGAAAATTCTATTTACATTGTTTGGACTATTGTCCTCATCTTTTCTGTCACATTTACAGTGTTTCAACCATTGTATGCTCCAGCCTTCTTCAGATAATATTTGTTCGAATTTTGAACTGAACCCTTTTAGTTCATGGGGGTAGATGGTTCTAATTCCATGTGGCATGTCTTTGGATATCTCAGTTTTAATTAATTCCCCTTCATAAATCTCCAAGTTTTTTTCCCCTCCACTGAGGACAGGGATTGAACTCACAACCCTTTAGGGCAATGACTTTTTGGATCAGTCAACCAAAGCTTTTATTGACTGGGCCATGTGTCCCTGGAGGTGACTGTAAAAATGAGGACAATAGTCTGAATAGTGTAGATTGTTACAATACCTCATCTTAAAAATAGATAGAGATGTTGGAAAAGAATTTGCTGAAAAATATCTTGTGTAAAAGCAATTCTTATTTTGATTTATTTTTCATCATTAGCCTGTAATTTTATTTTATATATTTATATAATACAAGCTTTTTTACCAGGTTTTTAACAAAAGAGTAATGTTGAATTTTCTCAAATTTTCTCAGCAGCACATTCTCCATTTAAATAATTAAAAAGAAAATGTGTCAGAAACATTTGTTGGAACCTTCTTGTGTTTAAGAAAGTTTCTTATTTCTAGAATTATTATTTTAAAGATGAAGCACTAGTAAATGAATAGAGATACTTTGGCTTATATGTTTTTTCTTTTCTTTTATTGTTGACAGAAAGACTTTGTTCATAATTTTTCAATCAACTGACAATGCTTTGCATTTATATTGTTTGATATTGTCTTCTTTCTTGATTACTGTTTTGTTGATTAAGATCAAAACTGGAAACTCTCGGCTTTTGTGCTGAGAAACCTTGCAACTTATTACATAACTATTGTTGGATTTTTCAAATTTAACAAAAGAGAAAGCAAGCGGAAAAACAATAAATTAGAAGACTGAAATAAGGAAATAAAAAAACAAGATAGAGCTTTGGATGAAGGGGCAAAAAAGTGAAAAAGAACATAGAACTAAAAAGAAGAATGTATCCCAACTTTGAATTTTAAGTAAATTATTGGATGAAGACTTTGTTATATGGTCTATAATTTTGAGAAGTCATGAGCATTCCAATTTTTGTTTGGACAATTAAACTCTGTTATGTTTCTTAGTACAGTGTTTCAGACTGTTTTTTCTCAATGGAATTTAAACCATTAAACAATAGGGAAAAATACCTTTTTTTTTTTTTTTTTTTTTCCTTCAGAAAATAGTAATGGAAAAAATGTTTGTTAATATACCATGTGGATCTCCCTATCATTTTTAGTTTTCTGATATGTCATAAAAAAAAAGCTAGATATACAGCTTTTACAAGTTTTGTCATTTGTTATCACTCACTCATGTGTATAGTTTTCTAAACTGAAATAGATCAATATTTTTGTATCTTTCATGCATAGCACAAACCCATTCAGAAATATCTAAAATGTCAACTGTATACAGCTACTTTCTAAGATCAATGGTGAAAAAAGTACTTTGAGCAAGTGAAATCTGAGGGTCTTGGCAATGATCATCTTTTTTTGATTATGAACTGGCAATACAGAATCACAAAGACCTGTATCAAATAATAGAAACCACATCACTTAAGGACTTTCAACAGCAGCAACAACTAAAATGAATAGCACATGAAGCTTGAAGAGAAAATGACATAATCAAGATGTTGATATTCCACATGACTTTAAATAAAGGTTAGGAAGGAAATCCCCTTCAAGACTGGAAAGCATGATAAAAGCTACTGGACTTGTTTTCCTAAAAAAAACAACTATTTTACAAGAAAGATTTTATAAATTTCAACTGAAAGCAGTACTGGCTGCTTGGTCAACGAATGCCAAATCTTTCCTTGTAGGCTATTATTATCATTACCATTTAACAATATCTGTATCTTTGCTTTTCCGTTCATGAAAAGTGTTTAAAAGAAAATCCGCTGATCAGAGCTTATAAAACAACCACTTCTCTTTTTAAATTCCAGTTTGCAAAACATTTGCTTCCATATCTTGTTCCCTTAGGCTGAGAGTGAAAGATATTTTTTTATTAAGTCAATGATACTTCTTAATGCATGTTAACTTGAATGATTCCAATTTAATTTTTGACTCAACTGCTCAAATAGATTGACATGTTTGTGATTGATAGGATCAAATACATTATTTCTGCTTTGACAAATACAAGTAAAAGAAAAGTCTTTTTCATATTAAAGTCAATTATATGAATTGGGATCAAATCTGAATTAGAATCCAACAGGGTGATAGGATAAGGAACAATTAGGAAGCATTTATAAATTTAACATGTTTCACTTCTTATTTAAGCTTCAAGAAAGATTTTTCCACCTAAACCACAACTGCTATAATCTAAATTCTTTCACTCTCACACAAAACCTCACCCAATCAACATACAGACACTATCAGGCATAGATAAAAATGCCCACCAGACGTTCAAATGCATAGACACTTTCAACCAAATGACACATAGGCTAGCTAGAAATGTCATACACATGAACACTGCTTGAGAAAAAAAAATACAGGAGGTCTGTTTAACCAATAAAAAACAAAACAAATACAAAAATATAAAATACCTGAATTTTCTTTTCTTTTTCATATTTTATGAAGCTTAAATAAAAGTGAAACATGTTAAATTTATAAACATTTCTTATTTGTTCCTTATCTTTTATTTTTATATGTATGGTTTGATGGATAAATTGTCTAAATTACACAAATTTCAACAGATATATTCACCAAAATCACACAAAAATATCTTGAAATACTGAAAAGTAAATTTATTGAATAAAATTGCCATTGGCTTCAACCACAGACTCCAGACAACTTTGGAATCTCCTGCATCTCTTCTGGATGGTCTACTTGTTTAAGTTGGTAAATGCTGCTATAATCGTTGACATCAGTTTGTTATTACAAAAAGTCTTGCTGCACTCTCACTCAACTGTGCCCCACTACACATAGTAATCAAGGAGGATTGCTGTCTAGGGAGTTAGGTGGCCAGATATAAGTGGTGATGTTGCAAAAATTGTGTGACAGCCATGACTAGATTCTCCTGCTTGTGTGATATGGTGCAGAGTCTTGTTGCCAGATATAGGGTCTTCCAGCAGCCACCCTCTTGACCCAGGACAGTTCTACCTTCTTAAGGTACTTGATGTAGGCCTCTGTTTTGAGTCTGAGGCTCTCACCAACAAATTTGCAAGTTCTTTTCTTATCAGAATGATCAGATCAAGTTTTTCAAGTTGCTGTACCTTTGTAATCACTATTAGGCTCATCCAACTGTATACGGATCCTTTGTACTGTCCTCAGATTGACAGTCAAACTTTCTGGAATGTTTGTATTGGAGCTTCTGGCATAAATTTCAAGCAGTACTGCATGCTGTTTCCAAATTTCTGACAGTGGATTGCATCATGGTGCTCTTTTTCTCACACAGTGTCCAGCTAACCCTACTATACTGTCAATTAAGTGCCATACGTGATACATGCTTTAGGCGATCATGTCTTGAAAGAGACATGACTGAATGGGCAGAAGATTATCCCGCAGTAGGTTGCCATTGCTTTCTACAATAGACTGGTTGCCAGCCAAGGTTATAGAACCCAATCTGTTCTATTATTTAACCCATAACTGGAGGAAAGAGACGGATTAATACCTTTCCGAAGGATATTTGTGCGTAAGTGAATGCAAGAATTCAAATAGAATTCGAACTCGGCTCCCCGATTTGCCGTTCCGAGTCGATATCCACTGCACTACAATGTCCATCCTATACTGTGCATGTACAAAATTAAAAATATAAAATGGTGACAATTTACTCTTTGTATCTTGTATATGTAAAAGTAGACATTGAAATTAACACTCAGAGACAGTGGTATGTTTCATGCTAAGAACTGTAATCAGGCCATTTTTTTTGTATTGGAATGTTCATCCATAATTCCTTCTGTATGAAATGAATTTTATGTTGGATCTGAAAGCACATCTGCAACCATCACATTGTAGGGTAGAGGGGTTCAAGAGATGCATAGCTCTAGCTTTTCTTAAACAAGTCCAGTAGCTTTTATCATTCTTTCCAGTCTTGAAGGGGATTTCCTTCCTTCTAGCTCTCTTCGTCTCTCTTGTTTGTCTTCTGGTGTTTCTATTCTATCAATATATTTATAATTTCTTATTACTATAAACATTATATAGAGTGTACGTGTGTTTCTGTTGATATTCTATTTTTAAATAGCAATTTATATTTGCTAGCCTTGGCGATTGTAGGTCTTAAAACCTGCTTCTTTGCAGGAATTGAACCTTACTTTGGAAAAAACTACCCTTAAATGTGCTTTAGACAGTGTAGCCATGCAACAAAGCCAGACTATTATCCTTTTTAAGAAATGCACGTTTCTTGTAGGGACCTTTCAAAGCTTGCATTTACTAACTTTATTTTTGTACCCAAACCATGAACAAAATAATTTCTAAGGATTTAATGGATTATTTTTGATTCAACAAGGTGAGCAATCTAAGCATGCCTAGCTTAAAACTGGTTTACCTAATGTAAGGTGAATGCTGGTTCAATCTCTGCTGAGGAGTAAATTTTTAAATCGTGTGCTTTGTATGAACTTAATAATTTTTAATATCTTTTAAAAAGTTATTAATGCTTCTAATTTAAAGTTGAATGAAAATGTATTTTCTAAATCAGTTGCTACTGTTAATTTCTGACAGTTTGCTTGAACAAAAATACTCTCTCAATCTCATACATGTCTTATTTGAGGAACAGATAACTGATGATAAACATTCCTAAATGTGTTGCCTCTTTTAGGGCAATATGGAGCCATTTTCAGAAAGATCCGAGAATTTGAAATTTTCTCTTACAAATATGTTTTTACCAAATATCATCTTGTAAAATGATGAATGCTTTATATTTAAAAAGATTTGTTTAATATTAGGTTTTTAGAATAATAATAAGGGAAGTAGTGACACATATGAAAGGGTAAATTTGAGAGAACTGCAAAATTAATAGGGATGTAAAAATATCTATTTTAGGATATAAGAAAAACAAGTCAGTGGGAAGGAAAATGGGTACTGAAATTAAATCAATAGAAGCAATAACTTCATGAATTTTTTATAAAGATGACAATATTGAAGACAGTTAAAACTAGCTGAAGAATAAAAAAGAAAAATAACAGGGAGAATATAGTTTAACAGAAAGGAAAAATTAGATGTTATTTAAGAGTATTAGATGTGTGTGTGTGTGTGTGTGTGTGTGTGTGTGTGTGTGAGAAACTTTGGTTTCTCACTTTGATATTTTAAGTTTTTTTTTTTTAATTTTTATACTAATGTTCACCCCTGTACAAGGCTTGAGAACCCCTTCTGGTAGGGGGTTACAGAGTAAGAGGCACAGTTTATGTGGATATTTGGGGAGAATAATGCTTAATCCAAGACTTGAACAGGTTAAGATTGTAGTAACTGGGGAAACATCCTCTTGGGAGTTGGTTCTACAAAAGGAGAAAGGAGCTGCTCGCACGTGGAACTTAATCTCACTAATGGAATATGAACGAAATGAGAGTGGTTCTTTACAATGTATGTAGCATGGTGAGTCTTAGCCATGAAGGTTAAAATTGGTTTATATTAGAAGATAAAATAAACTTTGAAGTGACAAAATAACAAAGGAATAAAAGAAATAAGTGAATATATATATAAAGTAATTCTAGTTTCCAAATCTAGGTCAAAGGTTGCTGTCTGAAAACTATATTCAGATAAAAGATAAAGTAAAATATAGATTTAATTAGTGTTAGTTTCTTGACTGGATAAAACCCAGTGGGAGTTTGTCGCGAGAGATTGTTTGCTTCAGCAACTTGTAGAAATAAAAGGTTTAGTTGGTTAGTGAAGAGGATGAAACATTGGGAGAAGTAATTTGTGAGTATTGTTTTATTTGTAACTTTAAGAGATGATTTCTTTTTGATGTATTGTTTGTATGTCTCAGTTGGCAAAAATATAGGCCAAGTATCCTTTTTTTGTATTGGCTGGCTGGTACTTTTAGATATACAGACACGTATTAACATAGTCACAAATAATAGGATACTGTAGATGTAGAGAAAATAGCTCATACCAATAAATATGCTTTTATGATATAACTGAAAGGTTCTTGACCAGATCCACTTTTCAAAATCTGACCAAATTATGTTTTTGGTGGCAGGGTTTCTTAGGTAGGCTGAGAACTTTTCAGCACAACTTATATATATTTTCTAAGCATATACTGCTAAATATAACAGAATGAATGTCTTATGTTTAATCATGAGCTGTTTTAAACATCGTATTTTGGCTCTAATTTCAGGTGAAAATAGAGATAAAAATTGTCCAACATTTTGGATATTTTTTTAATTATGCTAGTTCTAAGCTTTTGGCTCACATGAGCCATCTTCAGAGAGGTTACAGGGATGTTAATATAAAGACATCCACCATCAAAGCTATATATATATATATATATATATATAAAGTTACCTCTATTAGACAAAAACATGGAAAAAAAAGTCATTGCTTTAACAGTTAATTTTTTAAGTTAATTATAACAGTGCATTCATGCATTTGTAAAATAATAACAGAACATGTTTCATGCATATTGACAAAAAAAATTACAGCTATCTATTACATTAATTTTTGTCTTAGCAATTCATCCCTGAGGATGATCTTGCATGAGATTGTAAGTACTTTGGGAAAATAAAAGAAAAAACTATAGAGCCTTCCTTAATAAATTTAATGTCAACATTAAGAAATCATCAGTAAGAGAACTTGAGAGAATTAAAATAAAAATAGACATAATAGGTCCAGATTTTTCAACAAAACCTGCTTAAATGAAGATATGCAGCCTCTCTCTCTCTCTCTCTCTCTCTCTATATATATATATATATATATATATATATATATATATATATATATATAATTAAGAAATTTATATGTATATATATATATTAAGAAATTTCTTATTTTTTAATTTATTAGAATATCTTGTTCTTCACTTTTCCAGGTTTAATAACTTGTCCTGTTCTTTTCCAGAAAAACTAACTTGTATCTTAAGAGTATTAAATGCACACATTTTTTCATGTAATTCATAATTTTTCTAGGCATTGCTATTAATTTAATGTAAATGTAATGCTGAAAACTGCATTCAAAAATATTAAAAAGAAAAATATTTACATGCAATTGATTTTTAAAAAAATAATAAAAAGAATTGATTATTTATAATTCAAAGTTTGATTGACAAAAAGAAGATATCATCAGAATTTAAATGTTGAAAACCACATGCAAACATATTAAACAGAAAAATATTATAAAGAATAAGATTTATTATTAGAAGCTTTAGTCACTCATTCACTTATGTCTTCCTTTTTGGACTTCACATATTTTGATGTAACTCTTTTTTCTACTGAACCAAAATTCAAATTTTTTTTAAAAAAAGTAGCTAAGGAGGTGTATTATCTAACTCTGGAAAACTGCTTTAAATTTGGTTGAAAACTGAATTAGTGGTGAAGCTTGAAAGCTGACTAGATTCACTCAATGCCAGACTTAAGAATATATTCAACCACTGCCATGTTTTTTTTTTTTTTTTAATCATATCACCCCGAGCAAGGCGGTAACGCCACTGATGCGCAGGGGGCTACGTAAGAGTGAAAAGATTGGAAATGAGAAAACTGGAAACCACATCCTAAACAGGGAACAAGGGATGAGCCCATTCAATAGACGTGGGTGGAGTGTGAACCGGGCGATAGTTTAGACTATCTACTCCAATTGAATTATATATATTATTTCACCCCAAGCAAGACAATAAAGCCACTAAGACACAAGGGGTTAATGAGTGAGAGAAAGAAAATGTTACTAAGTAGAAAGAATAATAAAAGAACAGGAATATAGAAGATAATAATTTAAATTTCTGAAGATCAAAGTTGGCTGGAAATTTCTAAAAATGATTTATTTTTAATCTAACATTTTTATTATTTCACATGTTATTATTAGTGGATATTTGTATTAAAAATAGACACTTTATTTTTATTTTAAACAGTGTATTACATTTATCTATTGGCCTTCATATTTGAGAAATTTTAAAGAAAATGCTGAAATGCCTATCTGAATACATATAAGTAAATATTATTTGTTACATTTTACTTTGTCAGTATTTAACTTAAAAATACAAGCAAATTTTTGTACTAAGATCAAAACCAAAAGGCGATCTTTGTTGGCAATAAAAACTAAATATTCTTTACCCTTTATGAGTCCCTTTTTCTGTGGATGATAATTGTTTTGTATATACATGAATTTAAAATTACACTGTGTGTGTGAGAAAGAACTGTGTTTCTCTCTACCTATGAACATATATATCTTGGCAAACGGACATCATCCAAAGATTTGAGAAAAAGCATCTTTTGAGTTTCAAATTTTTGTCTCTTTCTCTAGTCTCCACTTCTCTTTATTTTTTTCTTTGCCTGCCTTTCTCTTGTTCTCGGACCACCTATGGTTCATTTTTTTCCCCCCTCAGTTACCATATGTTCTCATAGGGAATTGTTGAACCTCATTTGGATTTATTTTTTTCTATGCCACCTGCCTCCCCCATATACAGTACTGCTCCCAGACTCTGCTTAGATGTAAGATTGTAAGAGGAGGTGTCTGTCTGAGAACCATCACTGACTGACTTATTTATTCTGGGAATTGGGTCCCCTATATATTTTTTTTTTTAAAATGCATGCTGGGTAAATGGTATCACCAATCTTTAAAATTATTAGGTTTGGGTTAAAGTTTCAGCTCTTTAAGAAATGAAAGAAAACAAAAAGATGTTTTTCAATTGTGAATTCATTCTTAAGTTATTAAAAAAAAATTTTAAAATCAGGTTATTTAAAAAAAATGTCTACTTATAGATGAACATAATACTTAATTGTTTTTTATTTTTTATTTTTATTTTTTTTAGTGAGGTTCATTTTGTACAAGATCGGGGATGGGGAAGAACTTGAGGTAGAGGGTTACAGGATAAGAAGCACGTTTTAGGGATAGTTAGAGAAGATAACTGTTAACACTAGAATTGAACAGAATAAGATTGTAGCGATCAGGAAAATATCCTCTTGGGAGTTAGTTCCACAAATCAATGGTTCACGGTAAGAATTTACCCGAGTGGAATTTACTTCTTACCAAAGGAATACAGGGGGTACAAAGGTGAGTTACTGCAATGTAAGTGACATGGTGGGTCTTATCTGTGAAGGTTTGAACTGGAAGAACCAAGAAATGCAGTTTGTCCAATTACTTCCCATGGAAGAAGAAGCGATAGAACAGTGCAATGCTTGCCACATCCCATCTGTGTGAGTGATGGGTTGCAAGATGGAAATTAATTTGTCACCCACAAGGAAGCAGAAACACTTTTGGACACTATTGAGACTACAAAGTGAAGACTGGGAAGCTCTTGCCCCAAAATGTGTTGGAATATGTTTGTATATTGCAAAAATTGAAGGAAAATGAGAATATAGTTAATGTAAAAATATCAATGAATAGCATTGGATTTTTATACTCTCTCACACACATATAAATATATATAAGGAATCAATGGGTTTATTTTAAAAATCTGCTATAATAATTCAAGTAATAAAAATGTCAGATTAAAAATAAGTTCATTTATTCTTTAGAAATTGCTTTGTTTATACTTCAAATACAAAACTGAACAGATATGAGCATTTTGAGAAAAATATCTGAATGGGGAAGTGTGCCCTCCTTATAAGGGAAAATTGGGCCTGTCTGTAGCTGAATAGTAAAGCATTCCAGATGACACAGGTTCAATCCCTGCTGGAGAGCACATTTTCTTTATTAAAATTTCGCAAATGCACAGACTAAAAGACTGTTTAAAATCAAATATAAAAATGGGATATCTATTTCAAATATAAGTGACCACCATAATGTTTTAAGCAAAATATATCTATATTTGCAAAAGAAGACCATCTCTTCACTTGATAGCTTTTTTTGTGTGTGTTTTTCATTCAGAATTTTATTATTTCCATTTTTACTCAAGCTAATGCTCTACTATGGGCCTGTAAAATGTCAAGCCTGCACATAGTGCCACATATCCATCACCATGAGTTTTGTCAATAGCTATCTGCACATATAGATGGCAATAATATATGCTTGTATTACACGTGTAACATCCTCTCTACTCCTTTAATCTGGTGCTCAGTGACAAGCTGACACAATGGCCGAACAAATAAAGGAATCACACATTTTATTCACGCAGTTTGATCTTTCCAGTATATATATATATATGTTTGTGCGGGTGTAGAGGTACATTGGAGTAAGGATAGTGGCTCAGAATGAACATTTTTAGAAGAAAAAAAAACTCTGAATTCAAAACCAGCCTGGCGATAGTGGGGCTCCATCAGGCTATCTTGGCCATAAAGCCCAATTTCTGCTGCAGGTGCAGTACTGTGGTGCCGCTACGACTCTGAGGAATCACGTGATTATATATATATATATATATATATATATATAATCTAAACTTATTTATAAATGGAACTTTGTCTGTGTGTGTCCGTTACCTATAGACTCAAACGGCTGAACTGATTTTCTTGAAAATTTACACAGTTGTACTATAAGTGTCTGCAAGTGTTCTTAGCTAGATTTTGTGTTGAGGTACCCCCGATAAATATCGAAAATCGATAATCAAAAAAATTGGGTTATAAAAGGAGTGGTCCGATTTTAATCAAATTTCATACACTCGTAGACAAAGACATAAAAGATATTCAGAAGTTTCAAGGTTGCAGTTCTTACAATAGTGCAGAAAATCGATATATATATATATAAAAGCAAGATGTTTGTGTGTGTGCCTGTTTATCTGCCTGTATGTCTGTATTTTTTTCAGCCCTTTTATTTTAGTTTTTGCTTCGGGTTTGGCTCTAAGTAGGTATAATTGTAGTTCTTAGTCTCAGCCATGATACCATTTACTCAGAGGACTTATTTAGCCTTCAAAATTCAGTTTATGATGAAAAAAATTTATCTGATATCGATACCAAGAAATCAAAATTTGACTTACATCCATTTATTTTTCTTTCAGTCTACAGTTTCGCTTTAACTGGAAACAACTATTGCTTTTTAGTCTTTCGTGCCAACATCCAAAGAGTCTGAGCTCCAGGACCATGGATTAGTTTTAAAGCTTTAATTACACCCAAGCAACACCGGGCTGTTAATAAATATATATATATATATATATATATATATATATTACAGTATTTACATTGGTTGGACTTATGTCTTCATCTTTATTGTAATATTCACAACATTTTAGGTGTTTTTATACTCCAGCTTTCTTTAGGTGATATATGTTGAAATTTTATACTGAACCCTTTATTTCATCCACTGTGGTAAATTGTTCTAGTTTCACATGTTATGCCTCTTCTAGATATCTCTGTTTCAGTTTTTTTTCTCTTTAGTAATTCAACTCTCCAAGTTTTTGTTCACCTCTGCTTTGGCTAGGTATTGAACTCTTTGTGTCAAGTCACTGGATTACTTAACCAACGTTTTTATCCACTTGGTCATGTGTGTACTTGGAAAAATTCCAATGTATGTTACCTGATGAAACGTACAAAGGCTGAAACGTTGTGAATATTATAATGAATGTGAGGACAACTGTTCAAACAATATAATGTAAATAGTTACAATAGCTCATCTCAGAAATATAGACAGATATGTATACTAGTTTGATGATTTACTATAAGCACAGTACATCTTGGATTTCTTAGTGTCTTTAAATGTACTGTTTTTTTCTATGACATGTGATAAAAATGCAGCCAATTCTGCTAAAACAAATTACTGTTTTGTCATTACATATTAACTGGTATACAGTTGTACATAAGTATTATTGTTGCCAATGCGTGAAAAGTTAGTATTTGTTTTCATTTTTGAAAACTTAAACTTTATGAAAAGGTAATAATTCTGATTATCTTATTTGATACTTATTAATAAAAAACAGTAATGTCTATATTTTTTACAGACCAATAAGCATAATAAAATACTTTATTTTTATATAGTTTTGATTAGCATTCCAATTACTGGCTTTTTGAGTGGTCTTTGTTTCTAAGACATAAAAGAGAGTGTCATTTTACCAAACAGTTATTTAATCATATTTTGAAAAATGACACAAATTCAGTGGTTGCAATGAATGCTGCTGACTGTGACAACCTTGACATATATTTTGTTGTTTCTTTTATTGTTGCAATCATTGAGAATTGATGCAAGACTTGTCACATGAACTATTTCTCTGTGTGTCTTTTATCACAAACCTTAATTTATTTTGTAATGAATAGAATTTGGATCATATAAACATTTCATATAATAATAAGCAGATTCCAGACTGGTTGTAAACATTGTTTTGTATCTTGATCTTGAGATTAAATTATTTTGAGTGAGTGCGTATTTTTTTTTTTTTTTTTTTTTTTTTTTAACTTAAAATGAGTCTGATTCAGTTTGGTTGCTTTACTTATGATTTCAATAAGTGGATTAGTGTTTTAAAAAATTGCTGATATTTGATCTTTCTGTCTTTTGTTGATTGTTCAGTTGAAAATGTTCTCATACTGATGTTAGATTATTGAAATATTGATATTAGGAAGTGAGTTGGCCTGAAAACTTTTCAGTGCCAGCCTCAGCAAAATTACTTATAAAGTAAAAAAGATTATTCAGTTATTTACTATGCCTTATGCAGGCTATTTAAAGCCAGAAAATATTTTTAGATAAGAATTTTTAATGGCTTATTAATCCAAGTCTTACCAATTAACCCATAGCTGGGGGCTATAAGAGGTAGATTCATATATTTCACAAAGGTATTTGCATGTAAGTGAATGTAATGAACCCAACAGGAATTGGAATTCAGGTCACCAATTCAAAATTCTTAGTTATTATTCATTACAGCACTTTCTAGTTGTCACCAATCTAGGTACTGACCAGGCTCAACATTACTTAACTGATGATTGTGCAGGAACCAGTGTTTTAATATGATGTGGCTGTAATCTATGAATGTTGAGACTTGGTTAGTTGAATAAAATTGATGCCTACTTAACTGGTTCTGAACAGGTTAGACTTTTTTTTCCTTTCTCTCTCTCCCTGTTTATATACTTTTCTCAATTTTACTAAGTTTAATTATAATCTTAAAAATAGTTTAAATATACAAAAACATTTGAACGTTGTTGGTTATAACAAGATAGCTATAACATAAAATCATTGCAATTCTGAAATGATTTACATGTTAAACAATTTCTTTAAAGGTATTTCTTGAGCTTATTTTGATCTTGTACCACACTTAGCAAAGCTGAATAAATATATCTACCTTTATATTGTGTGTCCAAGTTTCACGTATCTTGTTTTGGATGACTTAGCACTTTTACCAGAAACCATTAAAAGGGAATTTACTTGCAACAGTTTTCTCCAATACAGAAGATGGGCTAAAAATTTTGATTATGAAATAAACAAAGTAAGATTAGTTATGACTAAAAATGCATTCTAGAAGAATTAAAGAATGACAAATAAAAATTACTTTTTGAATCAAAAGTCTATAAATTTGGTTACACATTCTGGTATCTGTTTGTTAGCTCTTAAGTAATTATGGAAGAAAATCAGTTTATATATATGAGGTAGTGCTGGCCTAAGAAGCTCTTTTTCTTTTCTTTTACTTTTACTTTTTTTTTTCTTTTTTTGTTTTAAATGATTAGTCATTTGGTTAGATTTTGTGAAGTGGATTAGACTAAAAACTTTTCAGTATCCCTCATATGAATGTAGAATCATATATATATATATATATATATATATATATATATATATATATGATTAGGATGAGAAAGTAAGACAAATTCTAGGCTAAAAGAATGATTGTATGATGTTTATAAAACAATTGGACTATTTTGTTACTGGGTCATTCCATTTCAAATTAACCAATACCTACAGATGACCCTCTCAGAAAAATATAGGTAAACTCATATGTATTCCTTGATGAATTTTATTGTTAAATATCAAGTATTAGTTCTGTGTCTTAATAGTTTTGAAATTTCACTGCATCTTTTACATATTGCTAAATAAGGTTTTCAGCAAACTCCTGATTTTTGTAGCTTTAAGAATATTGCTTGTATAGATTTGGAACTTGGTGACTAGTTAATACTTATTATAGATTATAAAAATATAAACAACTTAGGTGTGTCTTATGAACTTTTTTTCTTTTGTTCTATAAGAACTGTACTTTGAAAGTTTCTTATTGGCAATGTATTTCAGATACAGCATCTAAATTTGTTTTCCTATCATTTCATATATAATAGATTATTTCCAAGCTGTAATCATATTCATTTCTGTTATAGGAATGTCAGTATTAGTGTTTGAAAATAGATAGAGCATCTGTGAATATGAAAGTGGACATTGAAATCAAAACCCAGTGGCCACAGTCTTGTTTCATGCTTAAATGCAATCTTCAGGCACAGATTGCAAAACAGATTGTTGCCACCGGATGTTGATCACAATGCCCAGTTTTTGAATCCAACAATGATAAAATAAGGAATAAATAGGAATCTTTTATAATTATATTAAGTTTATTTACACTATTTATATTCAAACTATTGTCCTCATCTTTGTTGCTATTATCACGTTTCAGCCATTGTGCCCTGACCTTCCTCAAGTGTATATTGATCTGGGTAACCAAAAGGAAAGTCTAAACTGAACACTTTATTTAATCTATGGAGACAGACTGTTCTTGTTCACTATTCATATTGTCTAGTTCTTATTTTTATTTATTGATGCCTACTTAACTAACTTGTTCTGGACAGGTTAGACTTTTTTTTTCCTTTCTCTCTCCCCGTTTATATACTTTCCTCAATTTTACTAAGTTTAATTATAATTAGTAATGTTAAGTTATCATTTTGTCAAGGGCAGGTTAAGAGTTAATTGACCAAACCTGCCCAATTCTCAGAATGCTTCTTGCCAAACTTGGTTAAAAATTACAATTACCAAAATGTTTTAATTAACCCATTATTATAAGTTAAGAGCTTACAATCAAAGTAGTATTTATCTTGATAGCCTTAATTAAAAAAAAAAATGTTATTAGGCTTTTCAATTTATTCTTTTTCACAATGTGTGTGCTAAAATTCTTTGGGCCAAGAAGCTATTTACCAAATGCCATTTCCTATTTCTTTGTGATTTTTTTTAACAAAAACTCATTTCCCACTCCCAGTTCTCCTTTATGTTAAATGTTGTTGTTTGTTCATGCATTTTTCCCCCATTGCAGTGATGGGTGAGGGAAGTTTTTCTCTCATCTGCTTTTGAGTTTAAAAAAAAAAAAAAAGAAATGAAAAGAAGCCTATTCCAGATTCATGGTGTTATTTTAATTTGACTATTTTGCAGCTGCAACACACTGCAATCAGTTGTATCCAGAAAAATGTCAAGAAATTCATGCTCATCCGCGATTGGCCCTGGTGGCGCCTTTATGTGCGGGTGAAGCCCCTGCTCAATGTTCATCGTACTGAAGAAGAGCTGAAGAACAAAGAGGTAAATACCTTGAATATTTTTAATCTCTTTCCAGTACCTAGCAAGTGAAAAGCAAACATTACTCAAAGACTCTACTGAACACTGAAGTTTGTCATTATTAACAAGATAATTTGACTATATCCTCTCAGAAAAATATTACCTTGGTTAATTCAATAATAAAACAAATGTTAATTCACTTCTTAGATTAGCTAACATGTTCTGGGATAAGATCCTTTTGATCAGCTGGTCTTTGAATCTCTTTATTGATGGTTTCTTTATATTCCTTTGAAAAAAGAATTTTTTTTAATCTTTTCATTTTTGTTGATCTGTTAATAATATACATTCTGCTTAAATTAGAAGTGCTCTTGACTTTGAATAAATGCTTGATTTATTTCCCTTTTACAGGCTGAATTAGAACAACTGAAAGTTAAGTTTGAAAAAGTTGAACGGGAAAGGAATGAATACAAACAACACTGTGACAAATTAGATACTCGAGTAAGTAAAAAGAAATTTGTAATATATTTCTGAAGCTCTCAAAACAAACTTCTATTAATTTCTGATGGTCTTATCAAATAGACAGTTAAAATTTTCAAGTCTTTATACCACTAAAATCATTATCTCAAAAAAAAAAAAAAAAAAAAAAAAGCTGCTTGCAAAATATTTTGATTTTACAATAGAGGTTGATATGCTGCTAAACAATACCAACCACAATATTTTTACAGTATTTGAGCATCAGCCCAGTCAGTTTTTGATTTGATTTTTGTTGGTCATTTATTTTGTCTTCTTGACTGGCCACTGTTAATTGTAGGTCTGAGAATAATTCTTCTCAGTGAAACAAAACAAAAATTGCCAACTTTCTACAGTTGATAATTTGTTCATATATGCATGTACTCATATAATTGTATTCTCAATGAATATTATAGAAAGTTGAATTTTTTATCTTCTGAAGAGTATCTTAAATTTTGGTCTTTTTGATCAATTGTTGTTGCCTTTGAGCGTCACATTGTAATATAAAAGGAAAAAAAAGGGCGTTTTCACAATTTTACTTTGGTGTTTTTGTTTTCAGCTTTCTGAGCTGAATGCTGATCTTGCTGAAGAAGCTACAACATCCAGCCATGCATCTGAATTACTTGACCAAGAGACTGCTGAACGTATGCGCCTGGAGAAGGAACTCAAAGAAATTCAGGTTTGTTGGAAAATATTTTTTTCTCTAGTTAATGGTTTAAAGAAGCTTTAGATGGTCTGACAGTTAACAGCAAAGTGACATGTTGGTGATCATTGCTCGCCACAATTTCCCATCCTTTGTCATTTCTTCTTTAAACCTTGCTCTACCATCCATTTTCTCAAGCTCGCTAGGTAGGTTATGCATTGTTTTCCTGTTCCTCTTGTCTTCAATCCATCCTGTGAGTATTAAATTTTCCAAACCCTCTTTCCTCATTATGTTCTCTAGAAATTTCAACTTTCTCTTCCTGATATTATGTAAAAGTATCCTAAATCCTAATTTCTCCAAGTGACTATCAAATTTTTATCAGATTTATCAAAAAAAAACAAAAAAAAAACATTCATTTTTTTTTTTTTAAATTTTTTTTTACAGCCAAGTATTAAGGGGGCAGAAACTAATGCAGACATTAAGTCATTGTTCATAAAATCTTGGCTAACGTGTGTTTTCATTTTAGTTTGAAATGATCCTAATAAATATCTTCTAGAAAAAATAAAAAGGAAAGTTGCTTAGAGCTATGATCTCTCACACTCTAAATGAACATGGCATATGGGGGAAAAATCAAAGTGAAACTAGAAATAAGCTTATTAAAATATAAACTTTCCATCTTCAAAGTTGACACTGATCATGCAGTGTTAGAATTAAATTCTTACCTTATTGAGCTCCTGTAAAACTTACTTCTTTTGTAAATACGTGTTGTAATTAATCTAATTTTTATGGATGTTCTACCTATATTTGAGAAGTTAAGCTTAACTGTATCAACAAAAAAAAAAAAGCTTCAAATTTTTTTTTTAAAATAAAACTTCCGAAAATTTAATGTTTTGTTTTCTTGAAAACTATGTTTCTTTTTTAGTTTTTACAAACTTGTTAGTTTTTTTCTTGTTACTGTAAGTGTAATATAGTTATTGAATTCCTTGCATTCACTTATGTGCAAATATCCTTGGGAAAGGTAATCCATCTCTTTCCTCCAGTTATGAGTTTAATAACAGGACAGATTGGGTTCTATAGCCTTGGATGGCAACCAGTCTACTGCAGAAAGTAATAGAAACCTGTTACGAGATAATTTTCTGCCCAGTCAGTCATCTCTTTCGAGACATGATCGCCCAAGCATGTATCACGTATGACACTTAACTGGCTGAGTGTAGTTATAAAAACTTAACATTTCTTTTCGTTTTAAACTTAAAAATTCCAAAACTTAACATTTCTTTTAATTTAAAACTTTCAAAGATTCCAGTCTTTGTTCGATATTGCCGTTCTGAAATGAATGAATGAATTTTTTTTTATTTGTTTTAAAATAGTTAAAAAGTAACCCACTTAATTGAATTGAGAAATAGGCTACAATATATGGTCAAAAAGTAAAAAACAGTATTGCGCAAACGACTATGATTGTTGTTGCATATCCCTTTTCTTTATTTTGTCCGCCCCATTTGACAAGCTTACTACTGTATTCCTAACATTGTTTTTAATTTCTCTTGTAATTCTGCTACATTAATTTCAACAGAAATAATACTTAACATATGTAGCTGGATCCACAAAGTTATGGTCTCATATTTTTATTGTAGAGATTGAGACTGGAGAGACAAGTCCCCACACTGATGGAGGTGACCACAATTCTTAACACTTACTTTTTATTTTTGTGGTCATTCAAAATTTATAGTCAGTCATTCATAACTACTTGGGTTTTGTTTCAATGGATATTAAAATTGATAACTTTTATGATTAAGCAATGGTTAAGTATTATATTTTAATGAAACTATTTTCTTTTGCGTTGTTTATTGACTTGAAATAACGTACAATACATACATCCTTTTTCAGCACAGTTGATTGTGCACTTCTTAACGTTGAGAAGAAAATGAAAATAAAATGCAAGCTTTAAATTATCAAAACACAACAAAATTGTTTTGCTTTTTGACTTGTTTTCCTGGCTGGTATTAATTGAAAAAAATCATTTAAGTGAAAGGAATAATGAATACAATCTTGTTGGTTGAGATTTCATGATGTCTTCTCTTGTTGACATATTCAATTAGTGGGTGAATTTTTTAATTTTAAACTCAATTATTAAAATGAATGAAACTCTAATATTTTCAATAATTCAATAAATATTTGTCCACTTGGAAAAACGTTTGTTTATTAAAATTTTAAAAATATTTTAATTCTGTAAAAAAAAAAATTTTTTTTCTAAAAAGAAACAAAACAAAAAAAAAAATATTGATTTTCTTAAATTTTACACTACATATTTCATCCTAAAAGGGAAAAAAATGGATTCGCTCTGTGGACTTATGTTGAGGACACCAATGGTAAAAAGAAACCTATTTTTGTTAATTTGTCTAAGTTTTAAGATTCTTAAGTTAAGGTCCAACTTTCTTCTTTGGGTTTTAACCTGACTTGAAATGTTTGAAAAAGGGGAAATAACTCTATATTTAACAACTTAAAATTCTACTGACGGATTTTTTTTTTTTGCGTATTCACTGGTCAGCTTCTTTTATAAATCTTATTTTTCTTATTTTTATCGTTGTTGTATGAACTGTTTTTTATTTTTATTTTTATTTTTTTCATATTTGAAAGTTTTAATAGGATCACTTAATTGAAACAGCCTCCTTCTTTATTATTTCTTTTTAGAATGTGCTGATTTGTAATTAAGAATAAGTATGGTGATACTATGTCTGTTCATCTGCACTGCTTTACATGAGAAAAACTGTTAAAATATTTTTATTTTTTTCTCCCCCATAGACAAAATACAATAAGGCAAGACAACAAAATGAAAAATTGGAGCGAGAAGTTATGCAATATAGGTTATGGCAAGCAACAACTTTCGAAGGAGAGTATGATGAGGATGATATAGATGGTAAGTTTAAGCAAATCATCTAATCATATTTTATGTATAATAATTCATAGTTATACAGTTTGACAATGTAGAGATTAGATCAATATCCTTATTAACAGAGAATAATAATTCATTATATAGCAATATTGATTTGAAAATGTTTATATGTACAGACAATATTTATTCATTATCTTTAAATAAAGAGCTCGTTACATGACATTATCCTTCATAATTTTAGCACTGAAATAAGCAACCTTACTTACTACATGTGCAGCAGCTTAAATGGTAATGCCTTTGGATATAAATTTGGGTTTAAAATATTAATTCTCCTGTTTTTGTTCTGATTTTGTTTTAATAACTTGATGTAAATAAATATTTAAGCTTTAAGTAAAATGTGGAAAAGTTATATGGAAAAGCAACTAATTGTCATTAGAATGTAGAACAACTAAATGTATACATTTTTTTTTTAATTCTTTCCAAGATATGATTCTTATCAAATATTGAAGTTATACAACAACATATAAATAGGCAGCATTTTACTAAATAAAATTCTATTGTAGAACCTTTTTACCCGCTTTTCTGAAAATGAATTCTTTCTCTGGGGATTATAAGTTTCTGTCTCAGTCTATCTCTTGCAGTTATCTGGTTTAGGAACCAGAATTACTGAATATAATATGCTCAGCACTAGAACCCTCAACCTAATGTACCTGTTCTAAATGGGAGGACTAAGGTTGATTCTGGCACCTGAAAGAGAGCAGGTGCCAGAATTAATCTTTGGGTCTTTATCTTTCAAAAGAAATAAATTCTATTGATGTTTCACTAAATGGCCACAAATGAAGAAGAAAGTGATATTTCACCAAGACAACACACCATGTCACAAGTCGATCGCAATGATGGCAAAACTACGCAAATTGCACTTCAAATTGCTTCCGCATCCACCCTATTCTCCAAAGTGACTCCCATTCTAAACATAAGCCTTGTGTCATATTTCATTCAAGTGCATACGTTAAATGCACTCCTCTCTTCAAGTTGCCGAGGGGAAATTATGTCAGTATGAACTAAATTTTTACCTGAAATATTGTTTGCTCATTGAATCTCTAACATCGGTTGTAGAATGTGAAGTAAAACCCTTCGATTCCATTAATTTCTTTTTGGTATTAGATTTTCTTTATTGGTTGGATTGTCTTTGGCATATTCCTTTTTAGGATACTTTTTACAATTGGCTCCTTACCTTTCAAAAGGGATAAATTCTGTTGATGTTTCACTACATCTGTTCACCTTTCCAATATTTCAATACACATAACCATATCCTCATCATCTGAACATGACTTCCTCCTCTTACTGCCATACAACAATCACATTTAGTAACACTCTATCTTGTATTGGGTCAATACATACACAATATATATATATATATATCTATATATATATTATGATAAAAAT
Source organism: Ascarosepion bandense (assembly GCA_037127315.1). NCBI lineage: Eukaryota > Metazoa > Mollusca > Cephalopoda > Sepiida > Sepiidae > Ascarosepion > Ascarosepion bandense. Next base: position 743,355 of record JBBBDQ010000235.1, on the reverse strand, counting down.
ATGTAGTTTAAAGTATCCTGTATTTATGAGTTAGTGCTCAATATCAGTGATAGAGCATAACACATCACTCAATAAGTCTCGGGCTTGACATATAGATGGCACCACTAATAAAAAATCCATATGATTTTTATGAAGTACTAATCTTGAAATGGCACCTGACAAAATTTGGGCCCAATCTGATTATTAGTTTACAAATTACAATTATTTAAGTTGCAAATTTTCAAAACAATGGATAAATCTGAATTTTGTGTGTTGATAAAGCATTGCTGTCTGATAAGTGTTATTCTGACTCTGCTCAATCAGAAACAATGGTTAAGAGGTGGTATACTGACTATAAATGCTGTTGTACAGACATAAATGATGCTGAACACTTAGGTCACCCAAAATTGGCAGTTATCCTAGAAAACACCAAAACAAATCCACAAACATTTTTTGGCTCATCATAAATTGAAGTTGCATGAGATCGTAGAGGAGTTGAATATATCAGAAGGCAGTATATTCATATTTTGCATGAACATTTGTCAATGAGAAAGCTGTGTTCAAAGTGTGTGCCACATTTGATCACAGTCGATTAAAAACATGTCGATTCAGTGTTGTTTGCAACTGTTTCAATGCAAAAAGAAGTTTTTGCGTAAATATGTGACAATGGACGAAACATTGATCCACCACTTCACTCTGAAGCCAAATTGGCAGTCAGCTGAATGAACAGTAGCAGGTGAAAGCCATTCAAAGCAACCAAAGATGCAAACATAAGCAAGCAAGTTTTTGGCCTCTGTATTTTAGGATGCACAAGATATTTTGTTCATCAGTTACCTTAAGAAAGGAAGAACCATCAATAGTGAATATTATATAGCATTATTGGTGCATTTCAGGAAAGAAATCGCTAAAAAATGGCCACTAATGAATAAAAAGTGATATTTCAAAAGGGCAACACAGCATGTCACAAGTCGATTGCAATGATGGCAAAACTACATTGCTTCCACATCCATCCTATTCTTCAAATTGGGCTCCCAGCGACTACTGGTTGTTTGTAGACCTCAAAAGAAGAGAATTGACTCTAATGAAGAAGTAATATCAGAAACTGAGGCATATTTTGAGACCAAAGGCAAATCATTTTATAAAAAAGGCATTGAATGTCTAGAAGTTGTTGTTTTATTAGTTAGACCCAGGATTTATTGAGTGATGTGTTATGTAAATATAAAAGACATTAAGGGCAATAGCAATCAGTGATATTGTGTTTCATGTTTAAATGCAATCATCAAGCTATATATATATATATATATATATATATATATATATGCATGTGTGAACCAATTTTATAATATCCCAGACAATGGAGATTTTTTGTAACCTCTTATAGAATTTCAAAATATTTGTATTCTTAAATTTTAGGGATATCTAGATTTGTTTCTTCTCTGAGGTCATCAATGCTGGGGGGGGGGGTAAAATTCTATGCTGATCTTTTTCATTATTATTAGTTTTAGCTATCAAAAATTTTTGGTTATTTATTTTCTTATATTCTATTGGTTTTGATTTTTAGAGAAAAATTTCAGGACAGTGGTGGTGGTGGTGGTGGTGGTGGTGGTGGGGGTGGGTTGCTGAGACTATGTCCAAGGGAAATAACTCTCCTTTCAGAAAAAGCAATGAGAGGATCATAGTAATAATAGGGCATTAGACGAAAAGCTAATGAGAGGTTCAAATGAAGTGCTGTGTTTTAAAGAACACATTTTTAAAAAAAGTCATGCTGATTTTTGTCAGTTTCTTAAACATTCTACACCTCTTGTTGTTTCAGAATCTGTTTATAAAGATAGATACGAAAAGGTTCGAAAAGAACTTGGTTTCCTGAAACAGCAATTACAGCACCAACACGAAGAAGAATTACAACAGGAGCAGAACTTAAAGAAGCATCTTGAAAAGAAGGTAAGGATTCTCAAAGCAGTAAATGACAATAAGTTTAAAAAGAAAAAAAAGTAACCACCTTTGACTTTTTTTAAGCTAGAAATAATTTGTTTTTGAAATAAATTCTTTAAATTTTTAAGAACTTTTAACAAACTTTGCAGAATCTCAAAAATTCTTTTAAAAACCCAATTAGTGAATATGAGATTATTTTCAATATTACACTTTTAGACTTCATGACTAATTTGTTTGTGATCTTGTATGTACATCATCTTTTCCACATTGTTTTTATAATTAAGAAATATTAAATTAATGTTAAAACAATTTTTGAAACTTAAATTTTCTCCTTTTTATGTAGAAATATAGGGAGAAGTCATAGTCACAAAATTATGAGGTTTGTTAAAATATTTAATCAGAATGCAATATTTACTTTATTAAAAAATAAAGAAATTCACCAGTGATGAACAAATTTGATATTTGATGTTTACATTTGTCTGATCCTTAGAAAGAACTGAAGACTATCCTAATGAAAAAGATATCCATCCTTTCTGTGTGTGTGTATGTATATATATATATATATATATATATATATATACACACACACACACACAGAGGATGAATATTTTTTTCATTTTGTGTGTGTGTGTGTGTGAAAGAGAGCATTCTCTAATACAAATTTGAATGTATAGTGTTACTTTTTATTAATGGTACTTGTTACAGTGTATATAAATACAGCTTTCTAAATAAAACTTCTATATTTGCCTTGAAGTTCTTCAAAGAACAAAATGTATTGGCATTTTGTTACTCTTAATATCATCTTTACAGAGATATTTTTATATCTGAACTTTAAAAAAAAAAAAAACATACACAGGTGGGTGTATGGTGCGATGGGTAAATTGTCGCTATTTTAATTTTGTACATTGTTTTTGGATTTGTCAGCTACACAATATAGTAGGGTCAGTTAGGTACCATTTGTGTGTGTGAGTGGTGGGAGAGCGCCATGACACAATTCACTCTGCCAGAAATTTAGAAATGGTGTGCTGTCCAGCTTCGTATTTTCATCAGAAGCTACAATACAAACATTTCAGACTGTTCAGAAATTTTAATATGAGGACAGTGCAGAGGATTCAGGAGGAGTTGGAGGAGTCTAATTGCGATTTTGAAGGCATGACAGTGAGAAGAACTCATTCTGATTAGAAAAGAACTCACACATTTGTTGGTGAGGGATTCAGATTCAACATGGAAGTCTACATCAAGTGTCTTGAGGAAGTAGTACTGCCTTAGTTCAAGAGGGTGGCTGCTGAAAAACCCTATGTCTGACAACAGGACTCTGCACCATGTTACACAAGCAGAAGAACCCAGTCAGTCACCTCACCCATCACACCTAGCCACTTAACTCCCAAAACTGCAACCCCCTTGATTATTTTGTGTGGGGCACAGTTGAGTGAGAGACCAATAAAACTCCTTGTCACAGCAAAGATGAACTGAAATCAAGGATTATGGCAGCATTCACTAACTTAAACAGAGAGACAGTCTAAAAGAGTTGCCTGAAGTTCTAAAGTCATCAATAAACCATGGTTGAAGCCAATGTCAATTTTATTAAATAAATTTACCCTTTTAGTATTTCAAGACATTTAAATTTTGATAAATGTATCTGTTAAAATAAGATGCTTGTTATTTTTGTTTTTGTGCAATTTAGACGACAATTTATCCATCGCACTCTCTATGTATGCGTGTATGCACGCACACACACACACAAACACACACATATATATATATATATATATATATATATGTATAAAGTGAGGGAAAAATGGGGGGAAATAATTTTTGTGAGTGTTTAATATATATATATATATATATATATATATAAAATGTGTGTTTGTGTGTAGATGTTTGATTGAATATTTGTTTCAGTTAAAACAGTATTATTAGATACCATAACTGTTTTTATTTCAGGCCATATCATTGTGCATCTCTCATTCAAGGCTTGGGGGGCTTTTCTCAAATTTTGTCATTCCACAGGGAACAAAATTTTTGTTAGTTTTGGTTTGGATGTGTTCACTCTTGTAGTTTACTTTAAAAAATAAATTATTTTTACATTGAGAATAAGTTTAGCTTATTTAATTAAAGTAATTATAAGGTTTATTTATTTTACTTTCTTTGGACTTATTATCTTTTGTCTTCATTGTAAAAAATAAAACTTAGGAAGCATGATCTCATTAATTATGGTGTGCATTGTGGTGCAGTGGATATTGGCTCGGAACAAGAAATTGGAGAATTGAATTCATTGCATTCACTTATGCACAAATACCCTTGGGAAGGTATTAATCTGTTGCTTTTCCCTGTTGCTATGGGTTAAATAACAGGACCGGTTGGGTTCTTTAGCTTTAGTTAGCAACCAGTCTACTGTAGAAAATAATGGCAACTTCAGGAAAATTTGCCTAGTCAGTCATGTTTCTTTCACAACATGATCACCCAAGCGTGTATCATGTATGGTATTTAACTGACTGATCTCATTAATTAGAAGTTAATTTCACATTTTTCGCTTTAAGTCAACATAGTTCTCTAAGAAATGTTTCTTAAAAGCGAATACTCTAGTCTTTATTTTCATATTATCTATATTTCTCTTTTTAGCAAATGAAAAATGCATGTAATTTAACATACATTTTTTATTTGCTAAAAAGAGAAATATAGATAATATGAATAAAGACTAGAGTATTCGCTTTACCACATTTCTAATTCTAAAATGTAGTAATTTAATTTTACTTGATTTAAAGAAAAAAAATATTAATACGATTTGTTAATTTTTCTTATTACAAATGCTAAAAGGTTTCTTATTACAAATGCTAAAAGGTTTCTACCAAGAACACTATTTTTAATCTAATTTTTTTTAATAGCCTTTTTCTTCTGAGGACTTTTTTCTTTAGTTGTTTTACACTGTAAAATTTATTTTAAAATGCGATTGTTTAATTTAACATTTTTCTGTTATTGTTATTCATAACAAATATATTGATAATATAGAATTTTTTATGGGTAATTTGTTTTTCTTTCGAGGAGGTATTTTGAAATCGTGTTGAATTTTAGTTTACTGTTAAAAATCATAAAATAAGAACAAACATTTTTATACATAATTGATAATTTTAATTATTTATTAAAATAAAATAAAATAATTGCTATGTTCTTTGGCTGCATGCTTCCACTATCACCATTACAAATTGCATTGACACGATTTGGTTCATTGAGATATTAAAACTGTTTAACCTTGGTGTTCTTTCAAAAGAAAGTCATCTGCATATTTTTTGCCACAGGTGGTTGCAGACCATGATGAATCTGAAACTCATTGATGCTGACAAACATAGAAGACTATTTAATAGAAAAATATACAAGATAAAGGATGGTGCTGGAAAACAAATTGAGTGTATGTAATCTGTACTTTTCACACTGAACTGTGGACCAGTGGGCTGGTGACAATATCACGCATAAAATTAGAGAAACTAAATGTCTTCTGCTGAAATGAAATGGTGGGGTAGAGAATGGCTCACTCTGGTTAAAAGACATAGTGGCGCAGCTCAGTGAGGTAGCATATGTATATCTGTCATTCTTAATAAAATATTCTTGAACTTTTTATTATAAATGTGCCAATTAAATATTTTTATGAGATTTGAAATTGGCCTCCACTCCTGGACAAGAGATGCATGATGACATGACCTAAATTGAAGGCCATGTCATCATGCATCATGTTGGGTACCAATAAAATGTTCTTGAAACTTTTAATATAAATGTTCATTAAATAAAGACTGGTAATTGAAAATTTTCATTAAGTTTTAGTTTCCCCCCAAAATAATGACTATATACTTTACATTTTTTTTTTGTTTTTGTTCTGATGTCCCCCTAGAAAAGGTGAAAAACATAATCTAATCTACTTTCAATGAAATGGTTTTCAGTTCTTCATATTTCTTCAGACTTTTTTTTTTTCAGGATTCTGTATCGTATTTTATATACATAATTGACAGTTAAAGAAATTTGAGAGTGAACTCACTGACTAAATATGCATCAGCTTTATATATATATAATGATATAATGATAATATACATGCTAAAAGGTCTGGAATGGTAGACTTTGTAAAACAGTAGCTACTCTGGCTATTGAGCGCGTATAATGATAATATACGCGCTAAAAGGTCTACCTTCTTCCACCAAATGCCCATAGCCCAGAGGTAGAATCGCCGACTGACGCCAATTCGGTTGGGTTTCAATCCTGGATTAAAAAGCAATCGGAGTCTGACCATACTGATGGGCTGTGATACAGCGAAACAAATCTGTCTGCGGATGACACAATATATATATATATATATATTGCATGTAAGAGTGATATAGATTTCACTAGGCTGTTAATCTTATTAATAATGAGGAACAGGAAAAAAAAATTTTCACAAGTTATTGAAGATACTCCACTGATAAAATATATTTTTTTATTTCTAGTATATATCTTCATCCATAGAAAATTAAATCTAAATTGTAATATTCACTCAGTTTCCTTTATAAAGAACAACCAATAGTTGTAAGTCACTGAAGATGCTCAATAATTTCCTGTGTAAGCTTAAGCCTGACAAAAGCTGATGAGTGCATATTGATTATTCATTTCAAGAATGTACCAACTATTAAGGATGGCTACTTAGACTGCATTTGTATCTAGGCACCAAAAGTTAGTTGAGCCATGTTTTTCTTTTTCTGTCTCTCGACATGAAGTTGTTGTCTTTTCTGCTTCTTTATAAAACTTAAATCTCTTTCTTGGTTTTGTGTTGTTTTTTTAAGGTGACAGCCAGTTTTTATTCAACAAGACTTGAATCGTCTCATGTTCTGTCATGTCCTTAATTAAGCTATTCACCTAAGAATCATCTTAATAAATGTATGAGTGGTGCATGTATTAACTTGTCTGTTGTAGACTCGGTAACTTCTCTTTGAAGCATTCTTTTACAACAACCATTTGCAGCATCTTCACTTCTCCCCTCTTTTCTTTTTTTTAAATTTTTTAATTACAGTAAAATAATTTGGAGATTGAGTGACTTCTACGTTACATTTAACTCCTGTCATTGTGGTGCATTGGATATCGGCTCGGAACAAAAAATCGGGTGAGCCGAGTTCGAATTCCAGCTGAATTCATTGCATTCACTAACGTGCAAATACCCTTGGGGAAGGTATTAATCCATCTATTCCTTCCAGTTATGGGTTAAATAACAGGACAGATTGGGTTCTATAGCCTTGGTCGGCAACCAGTCTACCGCAGAAAGCAATGACAACCTACTGCAGGATAATCTTCTGCCGAGTCAGTCATGTCTCTTTTGAGACATGATCGCCCAAGCGCGTGTATCACGTATGGCACTCAACTGACTGACTGACAGTTGTTGAGTTCTTGTAGCCTCATGTTTAAAGCAGTTGGATATTCACCAAATTTCTGTTAGAAAAAGACATGCATATTAAAAATGTAACTGTATGTAAAATAATATACAAATATTCTTTAATATTTCTTCAATGCTGTGAATTGAGTTATTACAATAAAAAGCAGCTAAAAAAAAGGGTAACAATATCCAGAGACTTAGTTTCTTATAATTATTAGTGTATTTTACTTACAATTATTGTCTCATTATGCAAAAAATAGTGTATTATTTATATAATCTAGTCAGTCATTGCATTCACTTACGCACAAATATCCTTGGGAAAGGTATTAATCTGCCTCTTCTCTCCAGTTATGAGTTAAATTACAGGACAGATTGGGTTCTATAGCCTTGCACTTGTGTGTGTGTGTGCGCATATATATATATATATATATATATATATATATATATATATTGTGTGTGTGTGTGCACCTATATAGTCATCTGCAGACAGATCTGTTTTGCTGTATCACAGCTCATCAGTATGGTTAGACATCTAATTGCTACTAGGATTGAAACCCGACCAAACTGACATCAGTTGACGATTCTACCTCTGAGCTATTGGCGCTTGGTAGAGGAAGGCAAACTTTAGTGTGTTATATACAATGTAAACACATGCCAGTAGTCTAGAGTGTTCAAATTCATTACTGAATGAACGATGCAGAGATGCATGAGTAGCTACTGTTTTTTTCAGTCTACCATTCCTCCATAGTGCTCAATTGGGTGTGTGGAGATATATATATATATATATATATATATATATATATATATATAGTGTGTGCACCTATCTTGTTATTCCAGAAGTTTTTTAAAAGTGTTTGTTGTTGAATGATTTTTTTTGGAATCTCCTCTCATTTCAGGAGAAAGAGAAGCATACCTTATATTGCATTTACAACCAGTTTTTGAGAGGCTCTTGTTCCTCATAAATTATTTTCAATAATTCTCTTTTTCTTTATGCTACAGTTATAAATACTAAACTGGGTATGTGTTCTCATAGCAGAACTCATTCACACCTGAAGTATCAGTTGTTGGAATCATAAACTGAGATTAACTTTACACGTTTTCAACAAGCAAGTAGTATTAATGCCAAACTATTGATCTATTCACCTGTTTGACTGTCAATCTGTCTGTTAATTGTTACTGAGTTTGTTCATTAAAGTTGTCTTTCTCTCTCCATCCTGACTGTGGCTGCTACTAATGCTGATCTTTTTTTTCTTTTACCTGGATTACTGGAAGCAAATTTTATTTTCTAGCTCATTTCACCTTTTTTACAGTAGCACTTCTGGATAAAATTACCCTAACCTAACAAAACTATCATTAGTGTTTGATTCTTAATTTTTCAAAGTTTTTTTTCTTTTGGATTTAATGTGTTGTCTTCTTAGGTGAGTTATTTATTTTGTTCATTTTCTCTCTGATGATTCTGTGTAGGTTAATGTTTTGTATATTATCATACTTTAAATTATTTATATATCTGTATGTATATCTATTTATATGTGTACGTGTATATACTTTTTAATTTAAAGTTTCATATATGGATATTTCTTTGGTAATCCTAAAAAGTTTGTTTTTAAATTTGCTCAGGAATCTTTACAGTTAATACTTTTATGCGCTCTCTCTCTCTCTCTCTGTATGTATATATATATATATATAGAGAGAGAGAGAGAGAGATAGGAGTGCGATGGGTAAATTGTCGCCATTTAATTTTGCTCATGGACATTGTTTTCAGTTTTGTTGACTGCATAATATAGTAGGGCCAGTTGAGCACCATCTGTGAGGGGAAAAAAATGCCATGATGCAATTAACTCTGTCAAAAATTTGGAAACAGCAGGCATTCATATTGGAAGCTCCAATATGATCATTTCAGATTATTTGGGTGTCAGTCTGAGGACAGTACAGAAGATTTGGAAAGAATTGGATGAGTTTAATGGTGATTACAAAGTTTTGGGGAATGATCACTAGTGATTTTGACATAATGCCTCCATCCATCTTCCCACAAAGCCTCATACTCAAACATAGGTTCCTACATCAAGTGCCTTGAGAAGGTAGTACTACACTGGGTCAAGAGGGTGGCTGCTGGATGACTATGTTTTGGCAACAGGACTCTGTACTATTTTACACAAGCAGAACTCATTGATTGCTGTCAGATAAAATCTGCTACCACATCACCCCTTACATCCGGCCACCTAACTCCCCAGACTTCAAAACACTTGGTGGGGCACAGTTAAGTGAGAGACTGACAAAACTCATTGTAACAACAAAGATGAACTGAAGACAAGGATTATATTCAGCAACTTCAACAAGGATACTGTCCAGAAGAGTTGCAGGAGATTTTGAAGTCATCTGGGAGCTGTGATTGAAGCCAGTGGTGATTTTATTGAATAAATTTACTATTCAGTATTTCACTTGTGTAATTTAGGCGACAATTTATTTATCGCACCGTATGTCGATATTGGTTGATTTTTACAATATACCAAACCTTGTTGGCTTATTTAATGTCTAATTTCATATGGGACATCTACTGAGGATCAGACTCACTACTCATGAAAGAAAACAGATTTAGCCTCACTAACAATTTTCTCATACAAAGGGGTCATAATGTTGGTCTTGTCAGGAAATAATAGCAAAAATAAATTTTTCTGGTGAAATCAGGAATATTAATGTCTTACAATTATGGCTATAAAAAAAGTTTATGCAAGGAAGGTTATCAATAATTTTCACTTCTAAATTATTTAAAAATTTATTTTACATTCATGTGCATTTTTAATGTCATTAAAATGTTTTAATATTGAATTTGCAAGAAAATATTAATGCATTAAAAATGTCTGAAGAACTTGTGTGTTCTATATAATATAGTTGAAAAATAATTTTAAAAAAAAATACATAGAAAATATTTTTTTGAAAATTTCCTCAACCAAGATATTTAAATATGTTCAAACTTTTAGATTTTGTAGCATGTAAGCATTTTAGATTTTATTTTTCTGTTAAACCTGCAGATATAATTTTTCACATCAAACTATTTTTTTTATTGTCAATAAGTGACAATTGTGACATAATTAAAAACAAAATATTAGAGCTAAAATGTTTGGTGACAAGTTAATCTTAAATATTTTGAATTTGTAAAGTTGGTTTTTTATAATGGTTAATATTGGGGCCTCTAGGCTAATGAAATTATGAGGGTTCCCTTCAGCAGTCTTGAATAATTTTTACTTGTGATATATTTTAACGACATAGCTTAAGTAAACTTGCAAATACGTTAAATAAAGTAGAATAACTATCTTTTGTTTGTCAATAAAAATAATAGCACTATTTTACAATTTATTGCAAACCAATTTAGCAGGTATTATAACATAACCATAGTAAAAAAAAAAAAAACAGATTTTAACAATCAAAATAAATGAGCTTGTCATGTTGATATTATTTGAGTTCATGAAACTATTTAGAAGTTATAACATCTAAAAAATTAAAATTATTGCTTTATAAAAGTTTGATAGTCCCTAGGCTGCAGCCTATACTAGTCTAAAAGATAATGGGCCTAATTAATATTTAAATTAACATTCTTAAATTTTCTCATAGTTTAGTGTAGCTTCATTCCTTTTAAAAAAGCAATACATCAACTGCAATTCTAAACGCAGTAATTCTCACATGATTTTATTACATACCAAGTGGTTTTATTTACAACTATTTTTGTAAACTTTTGTTTAAAAGGATTATAAAATCAACACAGACCCTATTTATTCTATTCTAAGTTTTAATTTCTTAATGACTTATGCAATTTTAAACCAATTAAACAAACATTATGAAAGGACTCTTTCATGACATGAATCTTTATATCTTACAATTTCTTAAAGGAATCAAACTGTATTCCAAAGTATAACTTCAACAAAACAGTATAAAATGCACATATCACCACCTCTAGTAATTATGTCCACACAAACATGTATTTGCACTAAAGATGAGTATTGTCTACCATGTATTCAATTGTCAAAGCAGAATAACATTTATTCTATTTTTTACTTAAAACTCCCAAGCAAATTAAATTCCAGCATTAAATGATCCATAAGGAGTTGATATGCCATTAAACAAATCAAATCATTTTTAAGCCCCATGTTTATGTTTAGGTGATTCATTTAGGCAATAAAACTCACAATAACTTTTTCAATTGTTTAAATTGAACCCTGAAGTTGTAAGTTTATGATTCATAAAATAAGGACTACAATGATAGCAAAGAAATATTTTGGGTACTTAGAAATTGATGTAATTTTTTCATAACATTCTCTGCATTGCCCACACCTCCTAGGAAGATACTGTGTCATTTAGATGGCAACAATAAACTAAACACACTATATAAAGTTATCCAAGCCTGTATAAAAGTTTCAAAGAGAGATTCCCTTGGATTCAGACTGAAAAAAGAACTATGGGACTTTCACACAAAAAATGGATACCCCAAAAGATGTGTTCAGTGTTGGGTAGCTGAGACAGTCATATTCTAAGAGATAATGTATGTATGAAGATAGGATGAATAACAAATAGAAATTATTTCATCTGATGTAATTATAAATGCAGGGTTAGAAATATGATGCATGAGAAATTTGTATGCAAGTTAATAGGCAGATATAACTCTTAATTCAAACAATTAAGTATTAGAAAGCCTTAATTTGTGGTTTGAAATAACTTTACTTATAAATGCCATCATCTTGTTCGTTAGCTTGATATAATAACCAGCTTAGCCTATTTTGGGTTGAGACGGTTTCACCTTTTCCTGAGACAGTTATGTTTCCAATCAAATTTGAAATGTTAAAACATGTCCAAAAATGATTTTTTTTTTAAACATCAAGTATTTTGCTTTTGAGTAACATGTTATCAATATAACTAGCATTTTATATACTTAATGTTGGAATAAATTTAGAAGATTTATTCAATTTTAATTAATCACTATAATCTCTTGAAAGGAAGTAATTTTTATCATTGTACTGAATTCTGGATAACAGTTTAAGTTTCTTTTAAAAACTCTTGTTACAAATATTATAAATTGACAATAATACAAAAATAAATTTTTATATTTCATATTAATGAATAGGGGACAACTATAGGTCAGAATCCAATAGAATGATAGGATAAGGAATAAACTGGAAATATTTATGAATTTAACATGTTTTGCTTTTATTAACGTTTCTTAATTTTATTAAAGCTTTTAATAAAAGTGAAACATTAAATTTCTAAATGTTTCCTATTTTTTATTTTTAAATTCAATTTTCTTATTTGTTTTTCTAATTTTTAAGGGTACTAATAGAATTTTGCTTCATGGTTAAGTGGTTGGCAACTAAACCAGTTCTCCCACTTCTGGTGAGGAGGGTTAAATGGAAACTCAGCAGCACAAAAAAAAAAAAAAAAATAGCTGTTAAAGAGTGGATGAACTCCTCAGTGTCAGTGGCTATCCACACCATCTATGGGTTAAATAGTCTCATTAACCTGCAATCGGCAAAGTGTGGTGAGTACAGCTACACCCATGAAGACTTAGCAATTTGATTCCTGAATTTGATTTTAATAGAATTTTAGCATTTTTAAAATCAATTCTCTTGTCTGGTTAATGGCTTCATTCTATGGTGAAAACCATCAAGGATCAGAATACTGGTTCCAAACTATAAAGTTTAAATGTTGACAAAATCTATTTTTCTTTTTACTGTTCACCTAATATAAGGCTCCAGAGGCACTCAGGGTAGAAAATTACTGATTGAGATTTCTGAGAAGGGAGTAAGTGCAGATTATGAGAATATCTAGGATAGATAATTAAGTATTTGCTAATTATTATTGTTTGTGCATCCAGTTATCAGATTTGACTGAAACATTCAACCTGCCTTATTGTTTCTAGATTTGTCACAAATCCACTTTTTGTTTGTTTTTATATACCTCTTTATTTTTAAATTATACACTGATTTACTTGGACTAGTACTCTTGTCTCTCCTGTTATAGTTGTAATGTTTTGGCTGTTCAACATTTCAGCCTTCTTCAGGTTTCTGTTGTAGCTGGTAACCTCAGAAATTTAGACAAAACCATTATTTAATCCTCAATTCACTGTTCATGTCAGGAAATGCCTTGTGTCGCGTAATTCTTTTTCTTATAAAATTTGTTCTTATTATAATGTTGTCTCATCATTGAATCATAATATATGGTGCTTTACTTCAGCAGACATGACTATGAGAAACGTCTCCATAGTAAATTGGTAAATTTAGTTACTTGATGCTTGTGAGTTTAATCTCTGACCCAGGTAGTGATTTTAAAAAAAGAAAGTCATATTTTTTCAATGAAAGAGACAAGTAAAATTACAAGGACAAACTGGAAAAAAGGAACTGAAAGTTGATATCATCTGGCATGGACAGTGAAAGGAAAATAATCTGTTCCTGTCATTTTGAATAATGCATTTCAAAATTTTAGAAGTTTCCAAGCCATGATGTATATCTGAAGAGAACCAGATAATATAATAGCAGAAATATTTGAGGCTAAAGCAACCAAGATGAGGATATTGGTTGGGGTAAAACAATTTGCAATAATTTTTCACGTGGGTGACCCTTAAGGTTCTATTCTAGGTCCCACGCTTTTCCTTACCTACATTAACAATCTCCCCGATATAAGATCCCAAGTAGGCATATACGCTGACAACACTACAGTTTAGTCACCTCAATCAAAAATTTGCTGAAGCTGACAAAGCAAACCTCACTGCCAAGCTTGAAAAGGCCCTCCAATCCATGGTAGACTGGTTCGTGAATTTTAATGCTTCTAAAATGAAGCTGCTATCTATTAACCACCACAGACAATTGCTTCTTTCCCCACCATTAGCATGGATCAGGCTAGTCCCCCCCGCCCCAGAAAGTAAAACACTGCACCTCGAGGAGTTAACTCTCACAACAGACCTCAAGTGGAATGACTATATAGAATCCATAGCTAAATCCGCTGCTAAGAAGGTCGTTTCTCTGTACAGGGCCAGGAAGTTTTTTCTGTCTGAAACAATCCTGCACATATACAAATCTACCATCTGCCCATGCATTGAATACTGCTGCTATATCTGGTCGGGTGCTCCTGCTATCCACCTAGGGGTCCTTGACAAAATCCAGTGGAGAATCTGTAATGTGATCGATTCTGATTTGGCAATTCAGATACAGTCACTTTCTCACCAGCATAATGTGGCTTCCCTGTGTCTCTTTTACAAATATTTTAACATCTTCATCTCAGATGAACTTAGCTCACTCATACCCCCTATATATGAATTTACTTGAGCCACAAGATTAGCAACTAGGTCCCACACTTTTATTGTGAAACCAATAAATTGTAAATGCACATTCTACTCCAGCAGCTTCTTTTCTCGCACTTCCTGCCTGTGGAATTCCCTTCTGTTTACTTGCTTTCCCGACAGCTACAATCTTCAAGAATTCAAATGTAAAGTCAATGATCATCTATCTCACTAACTCGCATCCTCTCTCTCATGCTCCTTCCTCTGTCCACTTCACTCTAATCAGTATTCTCATCCTTCACTTACCCGCTTTCTGACACCCCCTATAACCTGTCACCCTTTTTCATAACTTTCCTCCTATGTAACCCCCTGCACAACAGTGGTAGTAAAATGCCTTGCTTGGAGCAACACGATTATAAAAAAAATCTGAAATGAATTCAGAAAAAAATACTTATTTTTCCCATTTTCATTAAAATTAAAAAAAAAAAAAAAAGTATGAATTTATATATTTATATAGGGTGGAAACCAGTGCTAGAGAAAAACAATAACAACACAAAACTGTAATATGAGCTTTAGTAAAAAAAAAAAAAAATAGTTACTAAGACATTAGGTTTATAAATCCAAAGACTTCACACACTGAGGTCCTCAAGTCTATATGGCCCAGTGGATAAAAGCATTGGTTGAATCTAGTGAGTTCAATACCTCGCTACAGCAGAAATGAACAAAAACTTGGAGAGTTGAGTTAAAAGGGAGATGTCTGGAAGAGGCATAACATGTGGAACTCGAACAATCTAGCTCAGTGAACAAAATAAAGGGTTTGTTTTAAAATTCTAAACAGCTGAAGAAAGCTAGAGTTTACAATGGTCTAAATGTAATAAATATGGCAGCGAAGTTGAGGACAACAGTCTGAACAATGTAAATAGCGTAAATAATAAATTTTCATTTTAGTAAAATAATATTGTCTTTATTTTATTTTTTTAAATCATGTAATAGAATTTTTTTTTTTTTTACTTAACGGCATTAAATTTAGTCAAAACAGTACCAGATACTTCAACATACCAGATCATATAAATTTTCTTTCTGTAACAGCTTCTATTTAAAGAATTCTAAGTCCTAACCAAAAGAAAATAAGACTCCTGACCAACAATTTCATGACACTAGTTAATTAACCCAAATTTTTAAGGTTAACAATACAAAGATTTTATTTATTATAAAGAAAAAAAAAATTAGCACTAACATCTGCAGTATTTGTTTATATATTTTTTGTAGAAATATATATTAGAAAAATATCGCTCCATGAAAAAAAAAATGCAAAGAATTCTTTTATATGCTTTGTGCATTAAAAAGAATAAGTTGGTTATTTTGAACAGTTGCTAAGTTAATTTTATTTCTGTGACTGGAACTCTAATAAATCACATTTGAACAAATTCTCTGAAAATGTTTAATAAGACAAACCCCAATACTTTGATCCAATTACTTGATATCTGACTTTAGTTCACTCATTGTAAAATGATCAGAAAAACTTAACTTTTATTCATGTACAAAAATAAAAATAAAAGGCCCAAATGTACTTTGACAAGCATAAAATTTTCTCACTAGTCATAAATCATAATCAAAACTTATTTTAACTTGCATTCATTATTTCTTTATTTTTTGTAGACTATACTGATATAGTTATTATAAATCTTTTAGATTGATGTATAAATTTACATTTTGCTTTTATTGAATCTTTTAGTTAGCAATTTCATAATATCATTATCAAACCATCAAAAACAAAGTTTCCATTAGGCTTAACTGTTAGACACAATATTTTTTCTTTGACTATCAAGAAATTAGTTTAGTTTGAAATCCAGTCAAAATTGTTAAATTCACTTAAATGCAAATACCCTTCAAAAAAATATTAATCCATCTACTCTCCCAAGTTATGGTTTAAATAGTAGGTGTTGTACCAGAAAAAAAATCATTATTCCTGGAAAAATTGTTAATGCAATATTTCTAATATTTTGGCTTTAAATAACTCACAAAGGGTTAGTATGCTGATGAATTTGCCTAAATATTGTCATGCATTTAACTGACTGCACAAGCTGAGAAAATGTCAAACACTTCTAAGATTTCTTTAACATTATGCAAAAAATAACACTGGGATTTTTGCATCAAACCAATATTTTATACATTTATAATTTATCAAGCCTATAATTTCTCTTTATATGTTATTTCAATTGGTTTTAATTCTTTAAATTGATTAACCAGTAGCTTTCAATTAGTCACTTCTGTTGCTATAACATTTTTCTTTTAATTTCTTACAGTACCATGACTCTGTTCAAGAGTGTGAAGATTTTCGGCATCTTTTGAGTGCCAGCAAAAAGAAAGTAGCAAAGCTTAATTCTGAGATGCAGGATATTAAACGGCATCTTAATGAGCAGACATCGCGCAATAACGAGCTTGAAAGAAAGCAGCGAAAGTAAGGGCTCTTCTTATTATTTGAGGCTTCTTTTTTTTTGTCATTGAGATTGTTCAGTAACTGTTCAGCCATTTCTGAATATTCCGAAAACCATTTTCACAGCTTTTTTTGTCCTTTGGCAACCAATCAAATGGGACCTTACTGCATTTGTGTAAAGTGACCCTCTAATAGGGTTGGCTAGCTGTTAGGGTGGCAGGAATTGTGTAAGCTCCTTGTTTACAGTAAATATGTATCAAGCTTTGTTTTCAACTTTGAAATATATCCACAGAAACCGGTTGAAGGACGAGACAGGTTTTTGGAAATGATTCAGTTAGTAAAACCAAGATAAATATTCAATGCTGATACTTCAAATTTGTCCCAGAATCTCTTGAAAATGATTCATTTTCTGGAAAGAAAAAAAAAATGTTGAATACATGTAGAATCAAAGGAAATGCAGCCCCCTGTTCTCAATCAAATTGTATCAGTCAAATGTGTCAATCCCCACCAAGTTCAGATCCCTCTCCCCTATTTCAAGTTCTGAATTTTCCAAAAAGCTAAAGTTTGCATTGAAAATATTTGTTTTTTTTTTTTTAGACAATGACTAAGATTCAGTTAAGTAGGACAAGTCAGCTGATGACAATCCTTAAAGAGGATTTTGCAGACTGTTTTGGAAAGCAGAGATGTTTGGATAAGTTTGAAGTTAAAAGGGGAGTACATTGGCAGAGACTAAAGTGGCTGCCTTTTGTCAATATTAAATGGTTTGATAACTATCTTACAAGATCTCCATATATCCAATACTGTTGTATATCCAGTGCTTAAGATCATGAAATTGACTTTTAGTCAACTTTGCTTACAAGATTTGAATCTTGTTGATGTATCTTACTATTGGCAAAAGAAAAAAAAGAATTTGTAAATGCTCAGAGACCATTGATGTAATAGTGTAGACCACTTCTAATAAACGCAAATGTTGGGGCGACAAAGCTCTGTACAAAACAGTGAACAAAGTACTCCTCTATCCTGCTTCACAATCTGGATTATCCAGCATGTTGGCTGATAGCCAAGTCATACACAGACTGGGTACCATGCTTACTATGATTAGAAGTGCCTTGTCCTATATTCACAGGAATGTGGTGATCAATCCAGATCTCAAGCCACTGTTTGATTTGTTCTACATAGTCAGCTTCGCACGGACAATTAAATTTTTAAACAATATAACTATTTTGAAGTTATGACAAACTATCTTTGACAAATGAGGGATAAAAACTGGATTGGTTCTGAAGACATGTAACCTAACTGCCAAAAAACCTGATGTGACACAAGCTGACATTTTGTTAGCTAGTATCTGACTTTTTCTGCTCAATCAAGGCAATTTCAAATGTACAAAACACAGTGAATTACTTAAAACTATTGGAGCCTTGAAGCATTTAATTTTGCATTCAACTGTGTATTTGATGACATTCTCAGAATACCCATCATCACTGAAAATGCTATGTTCTCCATTTGCTGGTCAAATCTGCAATATATATATATATATATATATATATATAGTCAAGGTAAATCTGATTCACAGTGAAATCGTGATTTACTAGCTTTTGTGGATATTTGAGTTTAACTTCATACACATCAATTTTTGCATGAATATTGGTTTTATTATATATGCTCTGATGTACTTTCCTCTTTGGTACTTCAACTATACAAATTTAAGTGGAGTACTAGATTGGCAGCTAGGTTTCATGTTACTGTAGAAATAGCTAGTTGTAACCATAAGTTCAATACGAACAGTTTATTTTGCATTTCTTACTTGTAGTACTCTCTTCTGGCTTCTTGCTTTCCAGTCAGCTTTGAATCTTTAAAAATTCAAGTGCAGTGTCAATCGTTATCTTCTGAACAAATATTTTTCTGTATGTTAATATAAAATACAGAATTAGTTTACAAAATCTCCATCAGAACCAATTAAGTCGTGACTAGAAATGATAATGGCTATTATAATTTTTTTTCATTATTTTTGTCATTTCTTCAAATTTTCTTTTTAGGTTTGATTCAGAATTGAACATGGCACTTCAAGAATCAAAGGAGGAAAGAAATCATCGTGAGAAATTGCATAGAGAAAAAGACGAACTGATGGCACTAAAATATTCCTTGGAGCAGCAGAATATGGTAAGCAACTTCCATAGCATCCTATATTGCTGAGAAAAGTAAATTTTGAAACAATTCTTCTTGTTTTACTATGTGGAACAAGACTAGTCATCTTCAATGTCTAAGGAAAAATGAAAAACACTTCTATGTCAAAATATATCAATAATTATTTAATTAGCCTCAGGGCATGTGGCTGAGTGGTTAAAACATTCATTTTCTGACTTTGAAGCCTGGATTTGAATCTCACCATTGGCAATTTGTCAGGAAGGTGACTTTTTGATGTTAGCGGTTTGGAGAAGGTGATCACATCATGTGGCACCTTTGGAAAGTGCCTGAAAACCATACCACATGTTGACTCTTGTGAATGAAATTGGTTGGACAGGACACTTAGAAGCCATTGATGGTTGTGTTAGCATTAAGTCACAAGCCATTGTGACCAAGGGTTGTTGAAACTGTTCATGCTTTCTCCAAGAAAAGTATAAAACAAAGGTGGAATCTATAAGTGTTGTACAAACACAAATGTGACCAAGCAGACGTCTGTAATGGGGATTAACTAGCCGCCATAGTGAACAGGCATGCTTGAATACGAGTGGCCAGCCATACAAATAAGTCTCACAAATTCAGTAATTGCAGTAGGACCTTATTTGTTTTTGGCCATTAGTCCATTGCTTTAAGTTTGGCAATATTACTTGATTGATATTGCAGGTTTTGCTAGTATCAAATTAAATATTTTAATTGTTTGTAACTATTTTGCGAAAAATGAAACAGACATAAAGAAGATGATTGTTTAAAAAAATGAAAACTAGCTACAGTATAAATTTATCTTAATACACATTTAAAAGTATTAAATGCAATAAACTGATAAGTTACCAATACTTTTCTCTTAAATAGAAAGTGATACAATTAGGAGGAGTGGATTTTGAAATATTTTTAGAATAAGCTTTTCTTATTTATAAAAAAGTGACTTGAGTAAGCTTTTTTTTTTTCTCCAAGTATTTATTACTCTGTAGTCTGTTACTCTTGTAGTTGTTACATTTATGTACTTGTAAAATATACCATACTCTTATTATATAAAAGTCTTTTTTTTTATCTTTTTTTTCCCCTTCATCATGCTAAATTTTACAAGAACTATTCTAATAATTCAGCTTTTCTTCAAAATTTGAAGTCTTATATGAAATATAATGTTTAACTACTGAATCATTTGTGGCCCAAAATTCTCATTTCTTCCTGTGGTCCTCTCCTATTCAAAAAATGGGTACTACTTAAGTAGATTGGTCTACCCATAATAAATAGGGATTTTTTTTCCAGGTAATAATTTTTGTAGATTAGCATTCATTTGACCTTCCCTCAAGGTGTAACATTTGTCAGAATCAAACAGTATTGATTTATCTTAGAGGATTTATTTTTTATCATTTTAAAAGAGTGTTCATAATATTGATACAGAGTAAAATTAATTGCTGACTTTTTCCAGAGTCATACCTGTGCTGCATAGAAAAACTTTGTTCAAAAACGATTTCTTTTAACGAATCAATGATTAAAGAACATAAATTTATATAAATTGAAAGTATATATCCATTTATTCTTCATTTAATTATTATCCCTATTGTTTGAGCACCTTTCACCTTCCATACCTTCCAGCACCTTTCACCTTTTTTTAGTTTAAAAATTAAAATATTCAGATCAGATATCTATAAATTTAAGCATAGTTCAAATTTGACATTTGTAAATAACAGCTAGTTTCAATAACTCTGTAAAAAAGTCAGGAGTTGGTTTTTAAATCTTATTGTTATGAAAATGAACTTCTAAAATAATAAAAAAAATTATTTTTGTATCCTTGAAGAAGGTCGAATGAATGCTAATCTACTAAAATTATTCCCTTTGTGTTTTATAAGAGGGTCAACAAAATGAATTAAAATTATTAGCCATGTAAATCCCCTAATTAACTTTTAAAAAATTCATGATAACTTGAAAGCTGTATATACATTTAACTATACATTTGCCCACATGTTTTTTTCTTCTTTTGGCTAGTTACTCATTTCCACTCTATAATCTATAATGTTCCTTACCTCCTCTCTTAGCTCTTGTCTAGTATTTTATGAATCATGTATCTGTTGATATTTCTTTTGAGATAGGAACCGCCTATTCACAAAACTTCATTCTGCTATCAGCATATTGGTTGGGATTCATTTTGTTAACTCATTGAAACACACCTTGAATTAATATTTTTAATCTTTCTATTGTGACTTCTTAAAAGTCAATATTGAAGCTTTTGTATCTTCTTGGAAACACCAGATGAAATCACAATCTCCCTCTTGGTTCATATCTGCCTCTTCAACCACTATAGCTCACGGAAATTCCTTTTTTAGGCTGTACAAGTGTGATAGTTATAATTTCAATCGACTTTTTTGTGTCTGCTCATAATAATTGTAAATGTATCCTAAAGAATTTGTTTGCTGATAGAATGAGACACCGTATAGCCTCTATAGTTTGGTTCTTGTGACTACTGGTGGCTCTTTAATAGTGTGTTATATAAGAATAAGTCTTCTATTCCTCCTCTTTTCACTCAATTTGAAGTGTTAAGCTCTACTGATAAAATGTTTTTTTTAGTAAATTCTCTTCCAATTCTTCTCTTGAATTATCTGGAGTACCTTTACCTGACTTAGAATTATGTTTCTATTACGTGATATGCATATAACTCTGTTTGTTTTCTGCTATCATCTATAAACTTGATCCCCACTAAGCATGTAGATTTAAGGACAATTGCAGAGAGATTATTAAGAAATGTGCTCTTGAACCAGCTCCTGTTCTCTCTAAATTATACTATAAATGCTTTGCTGCTTCTTGCTTTCCTGCATGTTAGAAATCCTCTTTCAGAACTTGGGCAAACTGTCTGCTCGTTTAGCCTTTGACATCATTTTGGCAAAATGCTGGTGGCTCTAATCAACTTTGAATTGGTTAAGCATCTCACTTTGCATGGCTTTTGCTTCTCTAAGTCAACTACTGATGTATTAATGGTTATTTCAAAAAGTTTTTCAAGTTTTAGATAAGAACAGTAAAGCTCGGGCTGTTGCTTTGGAAGGCATTTGACAGTTTTGCATGCTAGTCTTCTTCACAAGTTAAAAGTTTATGGTATTTCTAGATAAATTTTTGATCTGATTCAATCTTTTTATCAAATTGCAAAATGAAAGTTGTTTTAAATGGCCACTCTTCTAGATCTTTTTGCATTCATGCAGATGTCCTCCAGTGCTCTACCCTTGAACCTACATTGTTCCTAATTTTCATCAACAACATTCTTTGTTATCAGTTCTCAAATTGGTTTCTAGGCTGATGACAATTATTTACTCCCATTTTCATGATCAGTTCAGTAAGGTAAAATTTGCAACTGATCTCAAAAGTAACCTAAAATCTCTTAAGTGGGGCAAGAAATGGCTTGTTAATTTTAACTCCTACAAAATAAAACTGCTCTCTTTTAATCATCTGAACCTTTTTTTGTTTTCCATTAGCTTGGCTCCTTGCAACTTGTCGGGATAACATTTTCTACTGACATGAAGTGGAAAATTATATTGAACCTATCACTAAGTCTACTGCTAGGAAAATGTCGTCCAAGATAATTTTTCTTGCCAGAGGTTATCTCACACATTTACAAGTCTACCATTCGTCTATGCTTTTAATATTGCTACCACTTCTAGTCTGGTGCTTCTATGTTATTGAAAATTCTTGATAAAATACAAAAATCTGCAATGTTATTGATTCTGACATGGTAGTTCACCTTTAGTCAATTTCCCACCGCTGTAACATAACTTCCCTGTGCTTTTTCTATAAATATTTTCATGACAAACTTTCCTCTTTAGTACCTAGACTTTATGAATGTAGCATTACCACTTGATTGGCAGCAAGATCTCATCATTTTACTGTTGAAATTGCTAGATGTTATCATAAGTTTTATGCTAACAGTTTCTTCTCTTGCACTTCTCGCTTATGGAACTCTTTTCTGGCTTCTTGCTTTCCAGTCATCTTTGATCTTTAAAAAATTAACTGCAATATCAATCATTATCTTTCTTCTTACTGCTGTTCTTTTATTGTTTTTTTTTCTCCTTCATAACGTTTTTTCCTTTTTTTCTCATATTCTCTTGCTCTCAGTAATCTCTTGCATCTTAGTGGCTTTATTGCCTTGCTTGAGGTGAAATGAATAAAAAAAAACAGATTCCTATTTGCATGTGTGTTAACACCAAAAAAACAGCTCATTGTCATGAGATTTTTGTTAGAACAATTACCATTAAAACACTCTTGGTTGAAGAATAAAGCAATTTCCAGTTCAATTTGTAGTTTAATGTTTGTGTGCATGGTGGGATCTTTGTGTTCAGTGATGATAATAATTTCTTTGTATTTGTTACAAATGCGGAAATAAATATAAACATTTGGAAGAGGAAAAAAGTATTAAAAATATTAGTAATTGCTGTGTAAAATAATAATACACAAGAAGTATCTTTTTATTTTGTTAAAAAATATATACTTTTATTTAGAAATTAGATTTTATTACTAATTGCTGCTGTTTTTGTAATACAAATAATTATAAATTTATACATTCTATAAATAGGTGACTTGACATTAACCATACTGTGTTTCTTTGGCAACCTTTATTCATGAGGGAGTGAAATATACCTCTATTATTAATGCACTTTTGTGTTGAATAAAGCAACTTTGTGTGTGTGTTAAAAAATCCCTGGAAATTCTTGGCTAAAACAGAACCTCAAATTTTATACCAAGCCAGTCAGTGTTCTCATTCAATAGTCATTTTAACTTAACCATTACTAGATCACCTTGCTGGCATAAACTTTTTGCTTTAGGCTTAAAATCTTTGCCGAGAGTGCTTTGTTTCCCTGTTACAAGTACTTGATACATTTCATTCTTTATCTTATCTGCATTTTAGGAAATCATTCATTTAGTCCTTTGATGGTTATTATATCAGTAATAAGCAAGTTTAATCTCCAGCAGTGGCACTACAAAAGTTTAATAGTTTAATAGTTTAATAGTTCTCATTTAAAAAAAAACACTTTTGTGATTATTTTTTAATAAGTGTCAGATCCAAGTGCCAACTAAAACCTATCAACATTAAATTCAAAAAGAAAGCAAAAAAGAAGACATTTTGAATCTTTGAAATTTTATTTGAACAATTTTTTCAAAAATAATTTACAAGAAATATAAATTATGAGTGTCTGTTTCAGAGTTTTATCAACTTCGAAAATATGTTTTATTTTTGCTTTAATATACTCCCTATTTACAGAGGGATGATAACTACACTTTATCCAACACCCTTGTGTGAAGAGTTATATACCCAACCTCCCCACCATGGCATCTCCCATCTCAAATGAAGAGAACAGATATTAACCTATGTTTAATTGAATTGAAGGTGTCTGATTTTTTTTTTGGGGGGGGGGGGGGATAAGTTAATGTGCATACAGTAACAATTGAATTGAAAAACCCTTGAAAAGAAAACTTGAATATGATGACTGTTGTTACGAATAAACAGTTATCAATGATATGCTAACATTTTTGCATTTATAAAGAAAAATTTCAAAAAGTGGGGTGCAGTTTCATCTCTTAGCTTAACATTGTAATGTAAAATAGTTTCTTGTTTAAAATCATCTAAAGTGCAAATAACTGTTCGGCTTTAGTTTTAAAAATTTACAAGCAAATGAGTTTCATTTTTGCAAAAACAAAAAAAATTGCAGAGATTTTGTGCATTGTGGTCCAGTGGATATCGGCTCGGAATGAGAAATCGGGGAGCCGAGTTTGAATTCCAGTTGAATTCATTGCACTTACACGCAAATACCCTTGGGAAAGGTATTAATCCATCTCTTCCTTCCAGTTATGGGTTAAATAGCAGGACAGATTGGGTTCTATAGCCTTGGTCAGCAACCAGTCTACCACAGAAAGCAATGGCAACCTACTGCGGGATAATCTTCTGCTGAGTCAGTCATGTCTCTTTCGAGACATGATCGCCCAAGCGTGTATCACGTATGGCACTTAACTGACTGACACTTTCTCTTCCTGCTCACTCTGAAATGCTACCATCTTTTTACTTTGCTTCCTCTATTTACTTCTATTTCTCTTTTTATTTAGCTTCCTCTCATTCTATCTACTTTCTTTCTCACATCTCACTCAATCTACTTCATTTTTTTTTTCTATTCTTCTTACCTACCTTTTTTCCATTACACACACACACACACACACACACACACACTCTCTCTCTCTCTCCTTTTTTTATTTTCTTTCTTTTATTACATCTACACTAATCTACTCCTCCATTTGCCATTGATAAATCCTTTTCCTCTCTTGGACTTAATCCAAGTAACCATCCATTCATCTACATAATCTTTCCAAGGCCATCCTTTGCATTTTTTCACTTCATTTTAACTAAGGACAAAAAGAATGACTCACCCAACCTATTCTCTTCATCTTATTTAGTATATCAGAAAATAAACTGGTGAGCAATATATGCAACTTAGCTGCACTCTTAACAAATCTCTACAGTGACATCACAACTGCCTGTTAAATTTATTACTTCAATAATGAACTTACTACACAGAGATGTAATTATCATCTATATCACTTGTAGAACTAATAAAAAAATAATTTTCTTTTGCAAGTTTTATTGTTATTCTCTTCAAAAGGCATGCACTTAAAATATATCAGCAGTTGTTTGTAGTACTTTTCCCAGCACTTACACAAATCCTGGACAGAAAAGTGCCAGGGAACCACAAGAAAAAGTAACAAGTTTTTACTGCCGATAGTGAATCGTTTTCAAAACATTATATGATGATATTTTGAAAATTTAAATAAAGATTAACATAACAAACCAGTTGCAATTATGCTAATCAAATATCAATGACCAAGTTTAAAATTAATTTTATCAAATATCTGTTGAAACTTTTCAATTTACATTGGTTTTAAGATGAGAGATTTAAGGTTTTTGGGGATCAGCGAAGGAAGAGTTGATTATTTTAGTATTTGGTATTTATTTATCTTTCTGCTTACATATATATATATATATATATAAAACAAGTATACTATAGGGTTCAGCAGAAATACCTTCCACATTAATGGTAAGACATGAGTCGCAATAGTGTCTTCATCTAGATAATGTCTTAGCATTAAGTGGGAGATATTTCTGCTGTATCTTATAGTATGTGGATGTGCATTGTGGTGCAGTGGATATCGACTTGGAACAACAAATCCGGGAGCCGAGTTCGAATTGCAGTTGAATTCCTTGCATTCATCAATGCGCAAATACCTTTGGGAAAGGTATTAATTTATCTCTTCCTTCTAGTTATGGATTAAATAATAGGACAGACTAGGTTCTATAGACTTGGCTGGCAGCAAGTTTACCGCAGAAAGCAATGGCAACCTACTGCGGGATAATCTTCTGCCCAGTCAGTCATGTCTCTTTTGAGACATGATCACCCAAGCGTGTATGGCACTTAACTGACTGACCTTATAGTATGTTTTTATACACTTAGATATTGGTATTCAGCAATAAACTTACAACTAAATTTTACATAGTTTGTGTGTGATATAAAATGATGTATCGTCTGCAATTCTTACTGCTCCAATGGAATAGAAAATGTAAATCTACACATGTATGAAAAATTTGATTGCAAACTGAAATTTTTTTGTTATTACTGTTTTAAAAGAAAAGCTTTTTTTATGAACTGTTTAGATTAAAAAGAGAAAAAAAAAAATTCCAGTGGTTGAGCATAATAAATAGCTGGAAAAATACTTTTTAGGGGTAGTGAATCATATCTTATAAATAAATCATTCTCCATTGATAATTTTCAATTAGCATAAAAAAAAATATTAAAGTCAGAATACATGTAAGTAAATTTGTCTTAGTGCATGTTGATATTAAAATATATAAATAGCCTATATCATTAGTTGGATGTGCGTTGTGGTGAAGTGGATATCAACTCTGAAGAACAAATCGAGGAACAGAGTTTGAAATCCACTCAAACTCCTTGCATTCACTTACACACAAATACCTTTGGGAAAGGTATTAATTTATCTCTTCCTTCCAGTTATGGATTAAATAATAGGACAGACTGGGTTCTATAGACTTGGCTGGCAACAAGTCTACCGCAGAAAGCAATGGCAACCTACTGCGGGATAATCTTCTGCCCAGTCAGTCATGTCTCTTTTGAGACATGATTGCCCAAGCGTGTATCATGTATGGCACTTAACTGACTGACTGATATCATTAAAGTATTGTCTCTCTTAGTTGTGTTTGTTAGTTGAGTATATACATGTATACACCTAGGTTTCTATTATATATATATAAAATGTGTGTGAGAGAGTGAGCTAGCTAAATATGATAAAGGTGGTTAGAATTATGTATTCCTTTCCAAATCCTGTTGGCTCTAACATAAACTTATTTCCAAGAAAACATTCTCTCATGCTCACTGTTCATAGTTGTCACTCATGACCACAATAAAAACTGTTGTTTTTATTTGAATTAAATTACTCAATTGTTACTGGTTGTCATGTTTTCACATAACTCATTGTATGTGTTATTGTGACTGACAAGAAAGCAAGTCCTCATCAGCTGATGACTATCCTTTTCATGATAAAATGAATTGTGTGATGTAATAGGTTGAAACTTTATTTATTAGTCAGTCTTATTACAAATCTCTCGGTGGTTGTCTGCATGCGGTCTTTTAATTTACTTGTGGAATCTGTTGACAGAAAGACAGAACCATGATTGGATAATCAGCACAGCATTTATATCTTGTGGAAAAAAAGAATTTCCACTTATTTACCTTTTTTGTCAACTTTTATTTTAATTTGACTTTCAAATCGGCTTAAGAGAAAAGTGGGTCATTTGGAGATCATTTGTTTTTTTCTTTTCTCTTCATCTGTCTATAAATGTGTATTTTCCTCTGCTGACATGAAGGGTGATCAGGTGAGAATAATGAGAATATTATTTTTTTTTTTTTAAATATATGTTCATAAATATTAAGACCAGAAAAAAAAAAATTTCTGTTTACATATGTATTCTGAATTGCAAAAACATTTCTATATTTTCTTTCTGTCTCCTCTCTCCTGTGCAATTATATATATATATAATATATATATATATATATATATATATATATATATATTGTTAAATGTAACATTGGCTACAAGGAATACCTATTTAGTAGGGCCAAATGTGCAGTAAAAGAATCAGCTTTCTAAATCAAGCCTTCCTCCCTACTTTTTTTTATCCAATTAAAAGGAATGACCATTTACAGGGACCAAAATTGAGGATTCAATGTGTTCTTTTTAAGCATCATTCCATAGAATTGTGTGTGTGTGTGTGTGTGTGTATATATATATATAAACTATCAGTTTCACATCTTAAACAATTATCAGGTTAGATGATGGCTAATTTCTAAATTCACACTGTTTTTATCTACAAATTGCCTATATTTGATATCAAGCACTTCTCAAGATATATACTATAATGTGTATGTCAGTAATGATATATGACTATATTTGTTATGAGTGGTAAATTATAATTTTATTTTTCAATGTTGTCAATACTTTGATTGTTCTATTCTAATAGTATTTAAATATTGATCTTAATCTTATGTTTTTGTTAAATTTATTTTCATTGTACATAGCCAAGCCAACTTTTAGTCATTCTAAAAAAAAGTGAAGAAATAATTAGTAATTGGAAATTTTATTGAACTATAAATTATTATTTTTTAATGAAAATTACATTAGAATTTATTTTTACTTAAATACTTTTATTGTATTTTAGTTTAAAATTCAAGACAAAAGTTTGATAATACATATGACTAAAACAAATAATGTCCTAGCAAAAATGAAATATGTACTGACAAAATATAAAATAATATTCATACGTTTTTATAAAAAATTCAGAATTGTTATTTTCTAGACTGGATCACTATTTCTTTTACTTTTTGTTTATTTATCTTTCTGTTTTAATCTTTCTGTCTTTTATTGTGACTGAATTATTTTTGTCTTTGTAGAAATTAAAGATGGACAACGAGTTCAACATTGAAAAGATTGAGAGGCTCGAAAAAGACTTAAATGATCTAACAGAATCAGGAGGGAAAGATGACCGAGAGGTGAGGAAAAAATTGTTTTCTCCTGAGCACACTTTTCTTTTTTTCCTTTTTTTTTTCTTATGCTGGTGTTTTTTTTTTTTTTTTTTTTTCATTTTAAACTTTGTCCCATTTTCAATTAACTATGCACTACAAGGTAAAATTTACCTGGCATAGAATTTTCTAATTTTTATGTCCATGGATCAATAATAATAGTCGTATACACAGACATACAAATATAGAATGGATATCTATCTCCTACTCAGCAGCATCCCATCCCATTACATCGGATGAATAGGATTAGTAGTACTCCCTGATACCTGCAGGAATGTGCTGATAGAATTAGGCAAGTTTTTATGCTTATTCATGCTAAAAACAGGACATAGTCAATTTTGGTGCCTGAATGTTTAAATATCAACTTGGAATCTTAGTAAATGCTCACTGTAGAATTTTTTTTTTCACTTTTGTAAGCCATTGCTTGCAGGTTTGGTTCCTAGTGAGAATTTTAAAATTCTTTTTGTCAGAATCAGAATTGAATATTCAGCAAATATATTTAAATATTGTATTTTTTTAAATTATGAAAATATGATGTCACACTAAATTTTAAAATTTTCTTCATTTTTAATTCTTCTCTTTAAAATAGATTTTTCATTACAAATTTTAAAGCAGAGACAGTTAAAGCATTTCATGGGAAAAACCAGAAATTTGTATCCACTTGTACCAACAGACATTGTCACTTACCTTTATACTAATCTTTATCTCGTCCACATCTCTCTATATGCATTTCTACAAGACTTGTTCACATACCTGGAGGGCCTTGTTTAAATATAAAGGCTGCCTTTAAAATTGTAAGACAGCCCAACTTAACTATCTCAGTGATCATTTTGTTAATCTGGAGTAATTACATTTTTTTTTTTTTTTTATAGCCTCTCTTCAATTACCTTCTCTTTCTTATTCTCAGTTTTTCTTCCAAAACAGTTCCCACCCAAATGGCATATTGTTACTATAGCAACCATTCTCCCCACTTTTTCATGAATAAATTTTCAAGACTTTTTTTTCCCATCTTCTCTCTTAAATTGTGCATGAACCTTATATAGCCAAAAGTCAAACACAGCAACAAGTGAATACAATTTCTAAGAGTAAAGATGAATTTTTCCGCCACTCCCCTGTAAAGTCTGTATATTTACAAACTGGTTTCTATTTATCCACTGTAGGTAAGTATTTAGAGAAAGTATAACTTAAAGAATAATTTCACTTTTCAAAATTATGACATTTATAGTGAATAACATAAGGTACTTTCTGGATGTTTTAAATCTTATTTTTGCATTGGAAAATATGAAATTAACAAATAAAAATTATTCATTAATCTCTGTTAAGTTTGTACCATTTTTTAAATCTGAAACAAGTTATTGTGGGGTTTGATTTTTTTAACTGCAATTTATATAATTTTCTTCTTAGCAATTTTTAAACATTTTTCTGAATTTTCTTAGTTTCTATAATTTGTAAAGAAAATAATACTTCAGTTTTCCACTATTTCTGCAGTTTTTTGTTGTTTCAGTGTTTGTTTTTCAGTAACAGAAGTTTATCAATCTTTTTGGTTAATGTTGAGATTTAGCATTTTTTAAAAATACTGAAAACCATGAATAGTAAATTTTCTAAGCACAAGGCTGAATTTATGGAGCACCCAGTGAGGATCGAACTCACTACTCAGTTGTAACAAGTTCTAGCGAGACAAGATTGCTAACCATTACACCATGCCGAGGTGCCCTGAAAACTATGGATAGATATTCTATGAAGATTTTGAAAATGCATAAATAATGATTGCATATCTCTCAGTTAATGATTTGAATAGTTACTAAATAATGTCAGAACAAATAGTTTAAATGGCTTGCTGTAAGAAAAGTTTAATTTGATTAATAACTAAATTTTTTTTTTAATTTCAAAATTTTTCTGTGGTAATAAAGATTTCTTCAAAAGTTTAACATTTATTTTGATAATAATATACAATAAAAAAAATTGGATTTAAATTCTAGCACATTTTAAACAACTCTATGCTATCTAGCTAGATTTTTCCCCTACTTCTGCTTTGTCAGTACTTCAAAAGAGTAAAAACAGTTTTTATATTCTCACTCCACAACCAGCATCAGTGTCACTGTGTGAATTAAGTGATTTTTGTTGTTATATAATTGTGAATAAGTTTCAGAAAGATAAGTTTTGTTTACAAAAAAATATTATCCTCCTTTTCAAAGTGTGTTATAACTGGTAGTAAACAGCCTGTAAAGTTCTTCTGTAGCAAAATCATTCATTATAAGTTATTTTAACTATTTTCAGGTCAAGAATTATTCAACCATTTTTATGCTTTTAAGCATCTATCTTTTATTCTAAATTTTCCTAATTATTTAAATTATTCACATTTTGCAATTATGAAAAAATATATGGATATTGTATAAATTTATTTGCATTTTCATTTTTTAGTCTGGTTTAAATCAATATTTTTTACTGTTTTAAAAAAATTTTACTATAAAATAAAGCGATTTACACAGTAAGTGCTAAAATGTTGTTGGTGTGACTGGCTTTCCAGAATACTGAATTTTGGGAAAAGTTTTGTGCTGAGAATCTCACATACAAGTTTCAAAATATTATAAAATAGTTATTAACAATGTCTTCAAATTGTTTGTAAATCTTCAGTAATAATAGTAATGTTATAAGAAAGGGTTTGAAAATTGGTTGGATAAAATAGACACTTCTTTGACTTCATTCATATTGTTGGTGCTTTAGATTGAAAGTTTTTCAGGTGAAACATTAGTGGAGAAAATTTATGTCTGTCAAGTGTACTCTTTCAAGTTGGCATGTTTATAGTATTTGAGCTGAAAAAGATAATAATTTGCCAACAGCATAAAATATGCTGGACCTATTAAGCACAAATTTAAAGATAAAGTTTACCTTAGAGGCATAAGATTTTTTTCATGGACAAAGAAAAATATCTGACAGTATCATAAATTAAAAAGAAGACTGAATATGTCATCAAATGGTGACAGGAAGACAATTTTGTTCAATGCAAATTTATTGCTAATTACTAGCAAATATGGCATTCCAGGAAAAAAAGTTTGATAACAATGAACTAAAATACTATTTATTTATTATATACACTAGTTGTCTTTGTGAGTTTAATTTCTTACAAAGTTTTGCTTTTATATTAGGTTGTCCCAGAAGTTCGTAAACACTTGGAAAAAATTGAAATTTTACTCACAAAACAACAAAAATTATTGCTCAAAATAAAGACCATCATTTTCCAAGACTTTCTGCTGTCCATCTGCAAGCTTTTGGATCTGGTCAAAGTACCATTCAGCTGGCTTCGAATCAAAGAATTCTTGACACGCTTCCTCGACTTCATCAAACGAGTCGAATCGGCGGCCCTTAAGAAAGTGTTGCATTGAGCAGAAAAGGCCGTAATCTGATGGAGCACAGTCAGGACTGTAGGCTGGATGTGGCAGAACCTCAACGCCGTCCAGCTCTTCAAACTTGTCTTTGGTCTTCCTGGCGGTGTGTGGCTTGGCATTGCCCTGCTGCATCAAAGCGTGCTTTCAGTTGATCAGAGCCGGGTACGTTTGCTTCAACTTTTCGTAGACCCGCTCAAGTCGCTGACAGTAAAGTTCGGCACTGATGGCACGACCATTCGGAACCAACTCAAAATGCACGATTCCTTCAAAGTTCCACCAAACGCACAGCATGACTGTCTTGTCAAATTGATCTTGTTTTGGAACCGACAGTGTCTGTTTTGCTCTTCTGAACCCATCGCTTGTCTTGATTGTGCTGGACCAGATAGACCCATTTCGCAAGTGTTTACGTACTTTTAGGACAACCTAATATTCAAATTGAATGCTGCACATTCTTAGCAAACCAAGTCACCAAAATACAGAAATTTAACTGAAAAACTTAAAGAAATTTTATTAGTGGGGAAAAAAATATTGAAACAGATGTTTTCATGGCAACTGTTTCAATTTTTAATTTAAAAGGATAAAAAGAATGTGAAAATATATACTTGGGGGAAATCAGCAACTCAAAGGGAACTTACTATAAGTCCCATACTGGCAATAAAAATGTTCATTGTCTTGAGGCAGAACATAATAATATAGAATTTTTATACTAAACATGACTTGCTGTGACTACATTGACATTGAGCACTTTTTTCTTGGGTGAGTTCAGTTAGTGTTTACACCAACAACATTTTACAATCTTAAGCTCACCCAGGTGGATAAATACCCTTTGTTTTTCATAACAAATACCAACTTCCACATGCATTGACATGTAGTTGCAGTTAGTCATGTTTAGCAGTAATCAGTATATTCTATAATTATATATATATATATATATATATATTTTGAAAACTTTCAGTAATATTCACTCACATCCTTTTTTCCTAAGAGGAAACCAGTCTGTATGACAGCTGATTCACTACTTGAACTATAAAAGTTCTTTAGTAGAGTGTGTGTGTGTGTGTGTGTGTGTGTGTGTGTGTATGTATATATATATATATATATATATATATATATATACTGGAGTCGTTTTTGTCTTTTTATGAAAAAACAACTGAAGATGAAAAAAATGCTCATTATCACTGATTTTATTACAACAATGTTGAAAAAACTGATTTGTCATTGAATAACATCACCATAATGCCTGTAAAATCCTTTACATTCCTAAAAAAATTGTAACTTTATATATAAAACCCCTACTCAAATATTGCATATAAATACAAGTTCATTTGAATAAATAACAGGCATATTTAAAACTTTGTCTTCACTTTTCCATTAAAAAAAAGATAATTAGCAATGTCATATGTTGATTTCTGTAGACTTCTTGTGGAAGCTCAGCATATAGCTGTACCATATGATATTGCAGTTTTTGTAGCAAATGAATTTTTGCAAGGCTGAAATGCTATCCTGGTGCTCAGGATGGAGCCCTTTCACTTCGAAAGCCAGTATAATTGTCCTACTATTTACTCTTAGTAAGGGTGAACTTGGTTCATACATTTCCCAAGAGCATTAATGCAATATGAACACAAATTGTCCCAGCCAGAGTTTGAACTCTGTTCACCAGTTTCATTCTCCACAATTTGACCAAATTCTTCTTGTTTCACCATTGTGATGTGATTTCTCTTCATCTCATTTATTCAAAATCAGTCTCAAGTTTGAATGTGCAGGTGGTGTAATGGATTGCAGCTCAAAATGAGTAATCAGAGCTGAGTTCAAAATACTGCCAGGTTTGTTACATTCACTTATATGCAAATACCTTTAGTAAAGGTATGAATTCATATTTTCTCCCCTCAACTATGAGTTAAATAGCAGAACAGACTGAGTTCTATAGCCTCGGTCGATAACTATTCTAGAGACTGATTTGATAAAAATCTATATGTTTACGAGTGTGGGCCACTCAGCCCATGAAAACGTATGGTGACTGAAATTCTTCAGTTTTGTCAGTTGCACATTTTGCTACAGGCAGAGAAAGTTTTTTTTTTCTTTTTTCAATCTTAAATTTCTCTTTCTTAGCCTGTTAGGCTCAGAAGTGTGTGACAGTAAATTATTTATAATATATCACTAAATACATGTCATATGTCTTATGCATTTTTAAGTGATTTAACAGATAAAGAATATTGTACTAATAATGAAAAAAAAAAACTACAAAATGTTGCAAAAAAATCTTAGTCTTATCAAAAATGAAGGGTAATTCTTGATTTGTCAAATAAAATTCATAACCAGTCTCTCTAGCATATACAGATCTACTTAACCCATTAAATTATGTAAAATTTAATATCAATTATAAAAATCCTGTATTATTTATAGATATGTACCTTTAACCCATTAATATTTACTGTACCATTTTTGAGATGGCAGTTTCTTTTAAATACCTAATTTCTCAAGTTTGAGTCTTGCTTTAATGATACTCTTCTGTACCAAATTATTAACCTTATGTATTTCTTCAAATACCAATGAATACTAATTCATGCAGTTTAGTATTTTGTTTTTTTTTTCCTCTTTGTCCACCATTGACTTTTGGTATTTGTTTCTTAAGTTCACTACTCACCACCTCCTGCCTTGACTTTAAATTTTTGGCCTACTTTGCATGCTCATTTTTCTCTGTCAGTTTTTTTGGTTGGTTCTGACCAATAGTCATTCACTTTTCCCTTTTTTAGTATCTGGCTTTGAAAAGAGCCAAACAGGAACTGGCAGCCAAGGTTGCTGAACAAGAAGAAGAACTTGATGACCAGGCTGGCCAGATACAGCAGCTCGAGCAAGTGAGTAGTCAAGATTATAACTGATTTCACACTTACTGGTAACTAACCTGAATATTTTATATATATATATATATATATATATATTCAGAATTATTTTATATTTTTGCAGTGGTTAATAAAAAAAATAAAAGCTCGTGTTTAGAAAGCTAACCAACTTTTATCTCATTAAATTGAAACCAAGGGACATAACCCTTGAATAAATTAGTAAATATGTAGGTTCATTTCTAGTATTTATTCTACATTCTAAGGAAACATAATAGCTACACCTAGAATTTAGTTACTGTTTTAAAATGATTGTCTATTCCTTTCTTTGTTGCATAGTCAAAATTACGTCTGGAGATGAATATTCAGAATCTCCGCCAGCAAAATATGAAAGAATTAGAAGAGAAGGAAGAAGAGTTAGAGGACATGCGGTACTCAACACAGAAAAAGGTAAGTATTATTTTCTGGTCATATGTACCCTTTAATTTTATGGCACTTTTTATAAAATGCAGACTTAATATTGAAGCAATAAAGTATTTCATTTTAATAATTATGATGTGAATAATCTTATTGTCTTTAATTCAGTGCACATTTGGTATCGACTCCTAAAATAGCACCTTTTATTGTTTTTGATTTGTTTATACTTAATATTTTTTCTATTTGTTAGTTATGAAAAAAATTATTTTGGAAAATAATATTGATGTTAATTTACCATTTTAAAGTTTAATTTTCATCTTAACCCATTATTATTTTACCAAATGATTATCCAGTACAAGGCTCAAGAGCCTATGATATTACTGAATGAGGTTGTTATATAAGAGAAGTGTATATTATGAGGACATATAGGATAAACAAGAGTTGACCCTAGCCTTGAAGTATCCAATAATAACACTGTGTTACATGATCTTTGTCCTTGGGTAGCAACTGTTATTTCCTATTAGCTTATGTCTTGAAAACGTGAAAAATCACTAATATTTCCTTCAAACTTTATTTTTTTTATCAGAATAATATTTTTGAAATTTATCTATTTCCACGAGGAAAACGTGCAAATGTCAACATTCTAGGAACAAAACGACACGATTCTAAATTAGTATATATATATATATTCTAAGATTACACAAGAGAGACTACAAAAAATTTTTCATGATTTACACTTACACTGTAAAATTACTTTCATGAATCAATCCCCAAATAGTCTCCCATGTTTTTGCTATACAATCTTTGGTAGTGGCATTCTAAGATCAGTTTATCGCCTTGCTCCTCTGAGTACATCCCCATGTTTTCCTTGAATTTATCAAGATTATCGTCAAGGATATGGACTTTGAAGGACATCCTGCAGCCAATTTTGCCATAGTTTTTCACTAGTCTCAACAAGCTTCCCATTGTTTTCAACCTTGTGATTCCCCAGGAGGCCCAAAACCACTGCAATAAAGCTGTTCAATTCTGCTTTCTCCATCTTAATGAGCTTCATGGCAAATCCCTTGCACTCTATGATCTTTATTTCTAGTTTCACAAAGAAACTGGCTTTGACTTTTGCTGCAGACAGGTTAGATTAGAATTCTTGAAGGTACTTGAAGGCTACAGACTCCTTATCTATAGCTGTGATAAAATTGGGCCTTATGAAACAATTTAAGTGCAGTGGAGGAAACAGTACTTTCTAGGGTTCCAACAGTGGCTCCTCACACTGAACTTGGTTGCTGTAGCCAATCTGCCCGTGGTAGGGTGCTACAGTGTCCTTACTGTTGCAAAGTCAAAGATAACATGGAAATTTGGATCACTATTTTGGAGTCTCTGATAACCTTCCAACTATAATCTTCATATTTCAATACATTTAGCAAGATCTTGACACTGCTGTATTCCTCTCCGAGCTGCACTGAGTGGGCCAGGAGAAGAGAGGAATATATGTCCCCATTATGAAACGGCACAGCTTTGAGGCTCCCGGATGAGCTGTCAATGAAGAGGTACTATTTGGTAGGGTTACAGGCTATTCCAATTACCTTGATTAGAATGGTCACATTGTGGTAGAAGCAAAGCATCATCTTGATGGGTGAAAATGCTTGAAAAACACTGGCAATGCTTTTTCTGACCTGCAACTTGCATACTTTTATCTAACAAATTCCACTGTTTGAGTCTCAACATACAAAGCTTGGCATTGGATCAAGATCTCTGATCAGATCATAAAGTTCTTTTTGGTTGGTGTAGTATGGGTTTTTTACCTCGGTAATTTGGATCAATAACTTCACCCTCTAGTGAACTATTGTTCTCTACTGAAGACAGCTGCGCTCTCTTTCTCTCTCTCTGAAGTAGTGGGTACGGAGATTCCAAGGCAGTGTGGCACTCAGGTTATGGATTACAGAATATCTGGATATATGATAGCAGATGCATTTTTGTTAGCTCAACATTTAGAAGGATCCACCATACAGAAGAAGCAATTGCTCAAAGGGTCAGTTAGTTTCCCACAAATCCATCAGATTGTGAACTTTATGTCTCTATTTTCCCCTCTATACCATCCTGCAAAATATCAAAATAGAAAAATATGAATATAAAAATACAAATATATTTTCTCCAGTGTTATTGAAAAATGTAAAAAAAAAAAACATTTTTGATTTGTGAAATTTCTAAAACTTGTGCCCTGGATATGTAAAAATTCTGACTTTGGACCCCAGTTAATGTAGAAAATACTATAAAAATACAGAATTTTGAATACTGAAGATCCCTCATTTTCATATGGCTCTTGCCAGTGACCCAGTATAAAAAACATCCATGATACAGTGGACACTAATATGCAATTGTTAAGACATAGTAATACATATTTTTCAATAACACAGGTTTAAAAAGTAAAAGCAAAAAATATTTAAATGAAATAAAATTCCAGAACTTTGTTTTAAAATTCCACTATCTAAACAAGCATAACTTTCCATCTTCTAGAGTTTTTTTTTTTTTTTTTAGCAGTGTTCACAGGTGAAATGAGATGCCCAGAGTTTGTTTTGATCCCTGACAGACATGCAGGGATATGTCTTGTAGGTCTCACATTTTATCAAATGTTGCCACAGTATATTTTTGCTCTTGTCTTGATGAATTTGCCACAGACATAGCAAAATGTGTCTGCCAGATGCTTAGGACTTCTTGATGCCATCTGTAACAAATGCATCTATTAATGATGACTTGTCTGCACATGGACAGTTAG
Source organism: Ascarosepion bandense (assembly GCA_037127315.1). Taxonomy (NCBI): domain Eukaryota; kingdom Metazoa; phylum Mollusca; class Cephalopoda; order Sepiida; family Sepiidae; genus Ascarosepion; species Ascarosepion bandense. Next base: position 704,651 of record JBBBDQ010000235.1, on the reverse strand, counting down.
AACTAAACTGAACTGTTGCTCACTTTCCCTGTATTTAAACTGTTATCTAGAAATTCTTAACACTTTTAGAATATTACTAGCAGTATAGCCTGGTGTTGCTTGGGTGTAATGAAAGCTTTAAAACTAATCCATGGTCCTGGAGCTCAGACTCAGCTTAAAGAATATTTGTGTGAAGTTTGGTGAGAATTGGATAAAAATTGTGGATTTGTATAAAGGATATACAGGCACACACGCAAACATCTTGCCTTTATATATATATATATATATATATATATATATATATATATATATTATCGATTTTCTGCACTATTGTAAGAACTGCAACCTTGAAACTTCTGAATATCTTTTCTTATGTCTTTGTCTATGAGTGTGTTAAATTTGATTAAAATCGGACCACTTCTTCTATAACCCGATTTTTTCGATTATTGATTTTCGATATTAATCGGGGGTACCTCGACACAAAACCTAGCTAAGAACACTCGCAGACGCTTATAGTACAACTGTGTAAATTTTCAAGAAAATCGGTTCAGCTGTTTCAGAGTCTATAGGTAAAGGACACACACACACACACACACACATACACAGTTCCATTTATAAATAAGTTTAGATCCTTCAGCAATTCAGTGCTGAATCTGTCTAGAGTGTAAGCAAAAATAGGTTAGTTTTAAAACATTGATGTCCAGGTCACAAATGTTTGAAGAGAATAATAATCATTTCTTCTGCTTTCTAGACACAAACAATTAGAAAATAACACTCATTGACTAAAGACAACAAAGAAGTCAGAATCTTGTTACTCAGTGTAATCTGGGTTACCTTATGAATTAGAAGTTAAACCCCCTTTTTAAAAATGGTGACAGGAGTGACTTCCCTTGAGTAAACTGCTAGAATATAAGGCTGATGCTTTGAGTTTCTAGGTAAAAAAAAACTAAACTTTACGTTCGAACGGATTAGTAAACAACTTAGCAAATTTCTGTGTTGTAATTTTATTTTCCATATAGTGTTTATATAATTATTAAAGTACTTGCACCTTTATATTGAAACCTTTAGATTTTTTTAACCTATTGCATTATATTTTTGAATTGCAGCTGAAACAATTAGAGAGCCAGTTAGAAGAAGAGTATGATGACAAGAGGTTGCTTATGCAAGACAAAAGAGAACTGGAACGACAGATCCAGGAATTCACTCTTCGTGACACAGAACGAAACAGTGGTAAGTAATTTGACATTTGTATTTAATCTTTATCACTGTATGTGACTTCATTTGTGGTACAAAAAGTTTATACTGCTACTGAAGGTGACTCTGATCCCTGAACAATGATGTGTTTGGATTTCATAGCTGTGTTGTCATATTCTGCTATGGCAATAGAAAGCAACTTCAGTTGAAATTAACAATAAAGATACTATAGTTGAGAGGCCTTGAAAAATAATGCAGCGCAAAGAGAAATAATATTAATAATGCAGAATGCTAAAGGTTAATATGTGTTAGGTTCAGTGTCTTTAGTTTGCAATGGAAGACAAAACTGTGTATAAGAAAAATGCCTTGCAGTTTTTGATGGTAAGAGAAGCTATTAAATTACCTCATCAGACCCCATGACCAGAGTTTGTTTTTTTTTTTTGTTGTTTTTCTTCTTCTTTCTAGTCATTGAATCTGATGAGGTGATTTAATATATTACCTCTCTTATCTTCAAAAGTTCAAACAGTTTTGTTTTTCATTCTAACTTGAAAATACTGAACCCAACAGATGTTGGTGAAGTGAGTTATTAAAAGGCTTTTCTACTTTGTCCCACTTTTGTTTTGGATATCATTATACATTCTACTAGGACACATTTAATATGTGTACTTATGACCAGAGGAGGAGCCTAATATAGTAAAACATAATCAATGAAAAGCCAATAATGATGGCAATAAAAGAAAAATGCTTTCAGATAAGTGCCATATGTGATACATGCTTGGGCAATCATATCTCGAAAGAAACATAACTGAGTGGGCAGAAGATTATCCTGCAGTAGGTTGCCATTACTTTTTGTGGTCAACTGGTTGCCAACCAAGGCTATAGAAACCAATCTGTTCTGCTATTTAACCCTTAACTGGAGGGAGAAGAAATGGATTAATACCTTTCTTAATGCTATTTGCACGTAAGTAAATGCAATGAAATGTAACAGGAATTTGAACTTGGCTCTCTAATTTCTTGTTTTGAGCCAATATCCACTGCACACAGTACACATCTGCATTATTCATAAGGAATTGGATTTGTGGCTATTCAGAAAACTATAATCCTTAGCACTTAAATATTGCACGAATGGTAGAGATTTATAGAAATTGCTGCTGATTATTGCTAATTGCGATCAGAAGTAAGCTTTTTTTCTTTTTTTTTTTTAGCATTGCAGATAAAAATTAAGTTATTAAAGCTGAGTCTAGTGTAACACAAGATCCCAATTTTAGAACACAAATGCTATAATAATGCCTTAAGAGACTAGTTTGTTGACCAAGGTACCATGCTTTATTAAATAGCAAATTTTATTAAAATATCTTAGGTAAATCTTTCTGCATTATTACAAAATGTTTTGGTTTCTAAAAGTCTATGATAAATCTTAAATTATGGTACAAGACAGCATTACTAATGTAATATAATGTCTTTATCATGTCAGATAATGAAAAACGATTGAAGAAGGATCTGCGTCGAACAAAAGCCCTGCTGAGAGATGCTGAGACAGTGATACAAAAGCAACAAAGCTCAGAAAATTCTAAGGTTACCATTCGACAACTACGTAACCAGGTCAGTAGAGATTTGATTCATTTGAATTTGTCTTGATTTAAGAATTTCCTATTTTCAAATATGTGAAATCTCAGTCAACATAACATGGGACTATTTATGCAAAATGTCTAAACTTAGCATATGACTTGCATAATGCTAAACACTAATAGTACTTGTGAAAGTTTCACAACTTTCTCCTATTTGTGTGAAGGTTTCATGGCTTTCCTATTTGGATTTTTGTATGTATCATAATATTTAATAAGCTCCTTGTAAATTCCATGAATACAAAATACCTGTGGAAATTTCCCTATTGCATTGTTAATAATTTGAGCTTAACAACTTTACCAAATATTGCAATAATCATAATCATAAGTATTACTGTAAGTGATTATTTAAAGAAAAATGAAAAGATCAAAAAATTTTCATATTTGACCGAAGTCAGATAAATACAAAATCAAATAGCATCTTTGATATATCTTTCTCATCTTTCTTCACAATCAAAACATAGTAGTCCATTATTTCTGAGGTATTGGCAGAGCATAATGTACTTGATGACTAAGTAAAATAAAGAAAAAGCAGAATTTTAATATGATGTGGGGAAGGTGAACAACAAAAAAGAAAAATTCAATAAAGAATTTATTTTCTTAGTTTTGTCTTCTACTAAAGGCAAGTTCACTTCTTTTTCATTTATTTCACTCTGAAATATAAAAAAGCATAACAGCAAATTAATTGATTTTAAGCATGTAAAATAAATTCTGTTCATCTATCCAAAAATGTATTATTGTAAATAAAAAATCTAGCCATTTTTTTTTTTTTTTTTTTTTTTTTGAATTTAAACTCTTATTTTCCTTTTTTAGCTGGAAGATGCACAATTCACTGCTGCTTCTGCAGTGAAGGCAAAAAAGAACCTTGAAATTGAACTGGAGGAACTTCAACAACAAATGGAAGAAATGTCTAAAGGCAAGCAAGATGTGAGTTCACCCTCTTTCATTTTAGTTCTATTCTACAAAAAGTAATGATTACTATTTTGTTAGTTGCAAACTACTGTATGAAGAGCAGCTTTTTTTTTTTCTTTTTACCTGTATCTTCTCTATCGGAAAGATTTAAATAGAAAGCTAATTATTATGCAAAAGCAAATAATGAATAAAAAATTGCATACATAATTTTTATTGTTACTTTTTATCCTCAAGAATTTTTAGTCTTCAATGGTACTGACAATGTTCTTTTTTTTTTTTTCTATGGCTGCTTGTCTGTGTTCCATAGCTAGAAACTAATTTTTTAGTCTAACATAAATTTTATTAAAATTGACCAATAGTCTGTTTACTTTTGGTATGATATTTTTCGTGTTTGTATACAAGTTGTTACACATTTTGATCAAAGTTATGAAAAAACTGTCTAAAGTTGATAATGTTTTTGTTGACGTACTTTCCAACGTCTTTACTCCTATCAGGAATGTTAGTCATTATATAGATTTTTAGCTTCATTCTGACAGTTTTTGAAATGCTGTATTTCTAACAAAGACACACACACACATCATACAAAAAATATCTGAAAATACTGAATAGGAATAAAAATCGCCACAGGCTTCAACCCCAACCTTCAAAGGACTCACACAAGCAGAAGGCAGGAGTACCTCAAGGTAGCATTTTATCAGTTATATATTATAAAAATAAATAGTATTATTAAAATCGTTAATACAGGAATTGAAAAATTCCTAAATGTAAATGATCTCTCAATATCATACTCACCACCAAACATGTTTTCCTTCAAAAGATATGCACAAACATGTTTAAACCTGGAAAAAAAAAAAAACAAATGAAAACAGATTCAGTTTTGTCAAAACAAAAACTGTCTGTATGCATTTCTGCCAAAAACAAACCCACCACCTCGATTCAGAATCAAAATTAAATGGACACCTAATTCCCATAGTTCAACAAATAAAATATCTAGGAATCATACTATATAAAAAACTTAACTTTGAAGCTTCTAAAAGTAATATCAAAACTAAATTGGGATGCTGAACAAAATGTAAAAATTAGATAATGGATACATTATTTACAGTGCCACATGAAAATTTTATCTTATCTTAAAAACCTACAAGCCATACAAAATAAAGGACTAAGATTAAGTCTTGGAGCCTTCCAGAACTCACCCATGCAAAGAAGACGCCAATAAACCACGTATATCTCTGAGATGGAAAAAATTATCCCTTAAATATGCATAAGAACTACAATCCAAACCAAATAACTTATCATAATAAAAACATATGAACCTCAATATATCTAGCACTATAGAAATAAACCAATGGCCATCTCTTCACTTGCACTTCGAATTAACGAAGCACAAATAAACAAAGATCCTGATAACATAACACTAGTCACAATAAATAAGGTAGCTCTATTTCAATCTCCAAACCTCACACTGACTGACTGACACACACACAAAAAAGTATGTATAAAGAATGAAGGAATATAGAATCCAATTGATATCTTATTAAAGCACAATGTGTGACTCTGGCTTTTTTTTCTTGAGTCATTCTGCACTGCGTCCCAGAGATTATATGAAAGAACAATTTGGCTAAATAGAAATTTGACAAATGAAAATATTTAAGCTTTGTATTTAATGCAAGAAATAAAATCATTTATTCACAAAGAAAATATAATGTAAACTTTATTCAGACGTTGCAGATTTTTTGTGCATTTTAAAATCTCATGGAAAGAGTTCAGTGAGTTCCATTAACTTGTAGCCAGAAGTTTTACATTTCTTACCTTTTGATTTGTTTTTAACATTTGCTTTTTGTTGCAGGCTGAAACTCGTTATATAACAGTGTTGAGAGAACTCACTGATATTCAAACAAAGCAGGAGGAGACAGAAGAAGATATGAATGAAGTGATGGCGAAATACACTGCAGCAGTCAAACAGGTAAGTTTTGTTACTTTAGAATTTCAAGGAAGTATTGTTCATAGTCTCTCTTGATATATAACATTACTAGCTATGGATCTCTCTAAAGTTTTAATTCTTCTCGGAATTGATATTGTTCGTCTAAGGGAAAAAAAAACTGATTTTGGCAATATCCTCCTTTTGACTTGTGAGATAGTAATTGGCATTTACCATTTACATTATTAAATTTTTATTTGGGTGGGGAGGTCAAGTAAAAAAAAATACAAAGCAAAAGCATGATATTTTGTATTGGAACAATGGATCTCTATGTTTGAGATATAACTTTGCAAGATTCACACACACACAAACTTATATATAAGTAAAAGAATTTATTTGTCAATAACTATACAAAATGTGTCCTTTCCCTTTCCTATCTCTGCTACAAGGATTGTGACTTTCATTTTTTGTTTTGTCTGGTCAGTTTCCTAATGAGTCAACTGGTTTTACATGTAAGCAGAATGAAAACTGGTTAACTAAAAGAGTTCTGGAACTTTTCAATGTGCAAAACTGCTTTGACAGTCATCAGAGACTTAATAGCCTTTGATTCCTTTTTTCTCCATTTCATTCTCTGCATATGAATCTGAGCTCAATGAATGTTGTGATTTTTACATTTATCTAGCGATCGGTTGATCAGCTAACGATATCAGAACAACTTCGACAGATTGAGGAACTTGAAAATGAAAGAGACAAGCTGAAATATGAGGTAACAAAATTCAATTTCTCCTGGTTCTTTTCTAACTATTTTTTTTTACTTATTTTTCATGTTTAGTGTTGAAACTTCTCTGTAGTCAGAATCTGTTTATTAATTTATGATGGCTGTTTAATAATGAGAACTGAAAGAATATTTCACTTTTCAAATTTGATGCTAGATTGTTATTTTGATTCCTTGAATAAATAACTTTATAGAGGCTTAATTTGATGTGACTACAAGAAATTGAAAATTACTACTGGGAGATAGTTACTTTGTCAGATGTCATTTATGGTCCTATGAAGGAGGCATTGGCCCCCCTCCATTTTTCAATTTGACATCTGAGCTGCAATGTATGACACATCTCAGAGTTGAGCTGTATGGATTTGTTTAAAATCATTAATTTTCAAAATATGCCAGAAGACTTGATTTATTTTTAAGTTTTTAAAGTTAATGTTTTAAAAAAATATGTAAATCTTGATTTTTGCAATGAGAACTAAGTTTTTCTGCAAATAAATAAGTGACAAGCAAAAAAAATTTTAAATTAAAACAAAAAATGTTTACTGTAGAATAATATATCTTTAAAAAAATGAAATTATGAGAGGATTAGCTAAAAAAAAAAGAAAGAATCATGGAGCTTTCAAAAGGAATAACCTACTCTCCCACTATTTTTTTTTTGTGTGTGTGGCATGCTGTATGAACATTGCTAATTGAGTTTTTGTGTTTCCAGGTCACTGATTTGGCCAGTAAGGTCCAAACTGTTGAAGAT